>OW387145.1:2524280-3038564 GCA_936440205.1 Lepidonotus clava | reverse complement strand
ACATCGCAGGCGCTCAAAGGTCGGTATAGGGAAATTCTCAATGAAACCTTAAGCTCGCTAATTAAAAACAACCAACAGCGACCTCAAAATCAAGGGTCAGAATCAGATTCAGGCGGAAGGGTCAAAAGAATGAAGAAACTCCCCATCATGCTGGACGACCCAGGATGGCCGACATTTCCTATTCCAACCTCATGGAATAAGGGGCTTTCAGCTGATGTCAAGTATAACAGGGAACTGATTAAAGTGTTACAAGAGTCCTCCGACCAGATGATCGAAGACCTGGCACTGATGAACGAGAAACACGACGAGGCCGTAGAAAGAGTTAACCACGTCGTGATAGGTCTACTGGATAATCTAAGGTCACTAAATAAGGCGCATAATACCACTCGCCGAAGAATGAAACTCGTCCAACATAAGGTGGATTGGATGGAACTGTACCTGAACATGATACCTGTAGCTCTGGAAGACAAACTAGGAGAAATGGTGTATCTCCAATTGGTAGTCGAGCAAACGCGTGTGTTCAGGAAAGGTGTGCAACATCTGACAAGGGGCCAACTGACCATGGATTTGGTACCACGCCAATATATGGTCGGAGCGGTCCTGGAAGTCAACAGGTATCTGAAGGGAATCCACCCCAGGTTCCATGTAGCGTTTACAGATCCCTCTTTCTATTATGAGAACAGTCAACCCTCATTTAAATTTGATGAAACCACCCAAGAATTGATCGTGTATGTAAGGGTACCGGTTGTGGCCAACGAACATTTGTTTAGAGTCTACGAGGTACTGACTTTTCCTGTGCCGGTCCCAGTTAGAGGACGACAAAAGAAGGACGCTCTCCAAATTGTTAATCTACCTAAAAGTGTGGCTATGTCCATGTCCCGCCAGTACTACGTACCACTGGCTAGCGGCAGCTGGTCAGGCTGTTATGGGCAGACCATCACGCTTTGTAAGGACCTGCCCTACATGAAAAAGATCACGGATAACACCTGCACTGCCGCCCTGTTGAGACGCGATGACACGGCCATACAAGAAAAATGTGAACTGGACTATCTTTTGGAAGCAGACTTTGGAGAAATGGCAGTGTATCTGGACGACGGAGATATGCTTGTGGTCAGCGCTGACACCCGGGGCCAGATGATTTGCAGAAATCAACCCGCGGTGGAGGTGAACATAGAAAACTATGCGCGAGTTCAGGTGGAATGCGACTGTGCATTCCAAACACAGGGATCATGGATACCGTATAGTTTACGGAACTGTGACCGACACACCAGGATCACCACGGTCGTGTATCCACATAACGACCTGTTGGAAGCGGCGAGTCGTGTGAAAGGATGGAACACTAATTTCACGAGGCCCAAGAATGAACCCACTATGTTAGAATCAGATCCTATCCCTGAAACGATTAGGAAAGAGCTACTGGAAATCGAGGAAAGCCTAAAGGTCAGAATACCTGTACCCTCTCTGGCCAAGCGGATCCAAAAACACCGGAAAGACTTGGCTAAAGGCATCAAGAAAGCGACTGACCGCTACGAAGTAGACAAACACGCCCCATGGTTTTCTATAGGTAACTTTGGGGGCGGCTTCGGCCTCCTCACAATCTTCTGCATAGTGGTAGCAGTAACCATTATTGGGTGTATTCTCTGGAAATGCTGGCGGAGGCACCAGGGCAAGGCTGCCCTAGCTGGACTGGCTATGACTCTACCACGAGCCATGGCCTTGGAGACGGCGGACACGGAGGAGCTGCTACGCCGCGAGAAGGAACTGACTGGATGCCCGAACACAACCGCCAACCCCACTGCGGTGGCTGTGCTCGCTATATTATTGGCGGTACTGGTCATCGCCATAGTGGTCCTCGTATGGCGAAAATGGAGGTACATCAGAAGGAAGACTGTAGATGGACTATATGTACAGTTTGCCAACCCGCACATGATAGAGACAATCTTTCTGGGAGAACTAGCCATGCCTTCTGACCACACTTACACGGAAGGTTATGTGCTCATTAAGGATCTACTGGTGACCCAACTGTGTCTGAAGTACACCCTGACAGTTACCTGGGGGGCGCAGCTGATGGGAGCGGCGACTAGACCTGGACAACATCCATCTAAGGTACCACTGCCGGATACCCTGAGAGTGTCTAAAAAACTAGCCCGTCTAATGATGAGTAATTTAAAGTACAATACCAGGGCCAGACTCCTGAGATACTCCTCGGGGCTAGCCACTCCAGTACCCATGGGAGTACCTCGCCTCATCGACGCAGGCTGGTCCGATGTCGGAGCGGACTGGCCTCAACCAGTGATGGGACATGGAACAATGCCTAACGCCCCTCCTAGATCGACCACGCCCACCTCTACAGCGACCGGACCGGGGTCTGCCCGAAGGACAGTAAGACCAGGGACGTCCGTAAAGGACCCAGGAACGGTTTATGAAGTTATTATATGACGATGTAACGAGTGTTAAGACCTGACCTAATGCGGTACAGGTAAAATTGGTGAATTAATAATTTAATAGTACAAGTACCAAACTGAAATGCAACAGGGAATTCGCTAGGCTCTGCCTGTTTGGGAAGGTAAGGTTCTGTTGACTAACCTGTTCAATAATAATTCACCAACCAGGGAAACCTGGGTCGGGTAGGCTGGTCCAACCGTCTCTCTATGGACCCATGGGTTACCTAAATTTCTTTCAAGTTGAGTGTCCCATGCCCGGTAGCCTAGCTCAACACTCTTATTATCATGAATTCGGCGATTCTTTTAAAGTAGGGATTCATTCGGAACCGATCCTAGTGTCGCAAAACTCTAGCATTTAAAAGATACTCAAAATTCTATACAAAACCTATGTGCGCTCAACGGGACCAATGCTCCCAACGAGCGAAGTGAACTTCCCCAAGCAAGTACCATCTATACCTGACCCCTGTGCTGTTGTTACCGCTAGGATCGGGCTGCAGTATAGGAGTCACTTGGGGGAACGCCACTGCCTATTCTTTAGCATGCCTACATATATATCCTTCTCAAAGATGGAGGGGCTGCACAGGCAGCAGGAGCCTGCCCACATGCCTGGTGTCAGTGGTGCCTGACAGGAGGCAGGACGTTGGGGTTACGCGTCACTGACGCTGCGAAGGGCACTGGGGTGGACGCCCGACCATGGCAGTCATTATGCCCCGGGTGGGTTGGCTCCTGACAGCGGTCCCTTCATCACAAAAAAAATCGATGAATAGAAAGAAAATTACCCAAAAAACTAATATATAAAGCAGCCCAATATTTATTTAACTAAGAGCCCTTCCTCAGGGAATTCTGGGCAAGTTGTAGTAAGAGCATAAGAACGCAGAATATTTAGTAACATTCAAAGGGGGAACGCTCCGTGACAGCGCACGAGAGTACCTTATATGTGGCTCGTTTGCTTCTGGTACAGGCACGCTACAACGGGCAAGGATGTGTACAACTCCTGCCAAGGCGTGCTACATTCAGAAAGTATAACGGAGGTCACAAGGAAAAAGAAGTTACGGGAAAAATGCGGTGAACTGGTGACATTCACAGGGTGCTAACTCCCTTCTTCATAAAGGCGACTTTCACCTGTGAAAAAGTGCCTTCTCCCTGTGGGGGGGAATTCTAGCTAAAACCCACAGGATGATGAGACGAGGCGCTGTACAAAATGTGTAGTCTCATCGTCTTGGCTATGTGTAATGATCACCGAGTCACAACATATCCTAGTCGTTGGGTCCTTTGATTTTACTGTAAATCAGGATCCAGCGAAATGCGAAAAATGACAAACAACTGCCCAAAGGTACAAGACTAAGTTATTTAGGCCATGTTAGACCAGTTTTAACCGGGACTGAGGCAAAACGGCAAGAAGTCAAGTTTCGACCCGGGTAAATTAGAAATAATCAAAATTAATAAAGAAGACGTGCGGCTTCAGAGCTGACCGCCGTCGAGAAAAAAAAAAAAAAAAAATGAAAACGAATGAAATACTAGTCTTGACCGCCGTCGTGGCGCTAAAAGTAACCGGGTCTCCGCTCAACAGTTGAGTTGAAGAGGGGGGAAACGGTCTACTAATTCCCTAACGAACGGCTGCAAAAACTTAGTTGAAAAACCCTTAGCTAATAGTCTACCCATTCTATTAGGAAAGAATCAAATTACTAAAGCTGTCTATAACACTAATATATATTCCTGCCCCGCGTGCGCATAGTTAGGATAGGCTGGGGGCGGAGTCTTTTCAGGAGTAGTCTTGACTCTCCACAAGAAAAACGGGCATAGACCTGAACAAAGGACGGGTTTAACCTTGTACTGTACTTCGGTAAAAGCCCGACTTACTAGGTGCTGTCTGGAAGTGAGTGATCTGAAGAGATGCATTTACACATCTCTATAATTTAAAGGGGGTGTAGGCTGCATATTAAAAAAAAAAAAAATATGCAGTCTGCTCCCGATTATAACAATGGGAAACTCGGTGCTGCCCATTCTGGTTCTATGGATGGGGGGTACCGACAACCCACGTGTAACTAATGAGGACCGGTAATCAGATCAGAAATGGACCTGAATCTGAGACCCGATCCTCTGGTGATAACTAACGAGTAACGAATAATCTCAACCTCCTTTGTACAGTTAATATTTAATGTCTTTCATGACACTTATACGTTTACGGAATGAAAACTACCCCATAATTTTTCATGTCTGTTTTCCCCATGTAGTGTGTTGTACAAAATAAGACGGTGAATTATTACTGTTAAAATATGTATAATATCTATTTATGGAACTGTTTGGTGTTAGGGGCGCACCTGCCTGTTGCGATAGGAGGGCGCCAACTACCCAGTATAACAGTGGAACTCGGTATTCAAACCCAGAGTGAATATAGGGGTTGGACGCCGAGCTACTACCCGTGACTAACAAAAGGAGGGAAGGGGTTTTATCTTAATATTAACCATTGAAGTGTGTTGGTAAATTATTCTAACACAATGGACATAAATATGAGGTAGTCAGAATGACAACCGGATATACCGTTCAAGTATTGGCTCTTAGAAAACCAAAGTAGTCTCTTAATTAAACCACAATAGACCCAGCTCCTATCATCATTCTTATCTCCCCACCTGGACGACACTGCACAATAATACTCACTATCAAACTTATTCTAACACCATGACACTGACACAGTCTTGTTGTTAGACTCAACACGGGATGGATATTTGTGGCCTTTGCCACTCCCTCTCAAACTTACCTAGGAGCCGCCGACGGCTAGTCGGACGGCTCCACCTGTGGTGTCTCCTCATGTGGTCACCACGTGAATGTTTCCATTACCCTGTAAGGGGGACAACTCATCAAAGAATTCTGCCACAGCCAATCTAAAGCTGTGCAGTCTGGACCAAAGTACGTGGTCACCTGCAGTTACTCAAACTTACCAGGGTGAAACCCCATGAAGCGCTTACACCTTATGGCGCCGCCATGTGAACTGTTTCCAATGTAGACATGTACACTAATGTCTTGTCCACTAATGTCTTGTACGGGGAACGTCAAAACAAAGAATTCTGTTACAGCAACTCTAGTGCTGCACAACCAGACCGGAATCCCTGGTCATCCACACAACTCCATGGGTGCAGTGTCAGTCAACTAGTAGTTAATAGTAATAAAATAACACTCTAAGGCCAACGCGGCACAGTCTACCCACACATTGAGAGCCTGCTTGAATCGGTAATGTCAACAAACCTCTAGTCAGAAAAACCTCCTATTATCGCCCAACCACACGCGCGATAAAACGCTTGATCATGTTCGCCTAAACAACTCCTCCTACTAAAAAACATATAGCCTGACGTCTCTCAGTGCCCAACACTACCACCTTATGCCGTTCATATTAGCACCAATAACCACAGGACCTGGAAAAGATAATAAGTTTAGTACACAAGGTCCTAATTTTCAGCCCGCGTCCACCATCTTGGAACCAAAAGTAAACACCAGGTGGCCGCCCACGCTACCCGTTACAAAAAATCACCAGCGAAATACAGTTTCTAGTTCCGGGAGTGACGTCAGCTTCCGGAATTCAACCACGTGAAGGCGAGCTGAAAAAACTGCTGACAAATTCCTGACCAACAATCTCCTTAAAATCTACGGGTTAGTAGCCTACCTAACGTGCCAAGAACAGTCAAGAAGGAAGGTTAGACTTACCTGGTCTCGGAGCGGTCGGGTTGAGAGGTCGGCTCTACGAGGGGGACGACGACCCGGCAACGGGCGAAGAAGACAACAAGTCCCGTGCGAACAGTCCGAGAAGTCCTACGGCTCTGTGGTTCCTAGTAAACAATCCGGCCGAAGCCTCCTGGATAAATAATGTCTGTGGTATCCTGAGTACTGTCCGGGAATTGATTGAAAAAAAAATAATAAAAATCACTGGGCGGAAATCACTCCAACAGAATTAAGAAAAATCACTATGTACAGGGGGAGTGCCGACGGTCTAGCGGGGGGCTAAAGGCAGGCGGGCAATCACGCGGCCTAGTGCCCGGGCCCACCGACGAAGGACACGGGCGGACGGCATATAGCCGTCCGCCAACTCCCTAAAATCATTAATGGTCATCTGTCCGTCTGCTACAGATCGAGTAAGGTGAAGAGCTTGCCCGGTGTAGATGGTAGGCACACCGTACCAATCATTTGCTCGTTTGACTTCTCGGCCGATCTTCGGAGCAAGTCGATTCACCCACTTCTGGAGTGACCCGTCGCTGTCGGTGAGATTCCAGCGGCGGGCATCAAATCCAGAAGGCGTTGCTAAAATAAAAGTGGATGGGATCGGATGAGACTGTATATTTAAAAATGCTCGGTTGAAAAGTTCAGAGTAGAATTTGACGGCCTCCTCGGGACGAATGAAAAGGGGAATAAACAGGGCTAGTTCGTGGTCCCATGTAAGTACATCCAGGAGGTTGACCACTACCACCAAAATGTCTTCCGGATGTAAGACATGGTGCGCAAAGGCAAATCCGGCCAGCTCAGCAGTGGTCGCCTCGGCACAGGGATAAGTCACGCAGCAGTTGGTGGAGTCTTGTAAAAGCAGGTCGGGGTAGTCTTGAATACCGGCCTCCCGGTCGGAACAGAACACTGCGATCCTGACCATTGTTCTCCGTGAAAGGGATAACAATTTAGCGAGACAAAGTAAAACGCATCCAACCTCTGAAAAATGACCGTCGGCACTGATTAAAATGACGTCAAAACGAGGCTAATTTGGGAAACCCCTTTTTGATCCGAGGGATCCAAATTTTGAAATCGGCTAGCATGATCAAACCATCGTATAATTTCTTACAAAATCTGCGCTAAACTAAAGTTTAGGTCCCCAACTAACGTAATCAGGCGATAAAATTAATTTATCTCGGCCCAAAATGTCAGGTCGAGTCTGCAAACTCGCCAAATTTGTTCGAAGCAGAAATTTGCCATCCGGGCGCTTCACGCCTGGAGGAATCAAATCGAGGTCAAACCCTGGAGGGGAACTCCAGTCAAGCGTCCCGCTAAGTACATGTGTACTAAGCATGACTGGTGGGCGCGCGACGTGGATGGTAATATTTTCTGGATCAAACTGCTTAATGTTGCCAGGTCATATGCATGGACCTTATAATCACTGTAAATAATGTTGTGTTAGTTAAGAATGGTTCGAAATTCATTGGATTTTGTCCTCCGTAGCTCGGTCATTTAAGATGTCCGAATTCTCCGTATTGACTTTTATTGTGTTAACTCGTTCTGAAATTGGATTTGTTGTGTGTTTGTTACTCTTAGAAGGTTAAGACAACTGTATACTGTATAAATGTTGAGTTTTGTTGACTTGTGTTCCAAATCGTATAAATCAAAAAACTGTACATGTATGTACTAAGTCAAAACTTACTTTGTCACCTTATGCACGGGTGTCGCTATCTTTAAGCCTTAATCTGGGCTGATAACACATTGAATTTATCTTGTCACCTTATGCACGGGTGCCGCAATCCTTAAGCCTTGATATGGGCTGATAATGCTATGAACTTACCTTGAAACTTTATGAATGATTTCACTGATCTTGAGTCTCAACATGGGACTACCGGTAAAATGTACCTATGTACTAAGCAAAACCAATCATATGAATGTATCTTTGTTCATACTTCTGAATAAGCAAAAATGAACCTCTGATTATATTGACACTGTGTTGAATGTACCACGAGAGTCAAAGCCACCCCACATTGGTTTCTCTATATTAGAACATAATAATAACAAATATATCCAACCATCAAATTGGGAACTTATCGCATTTGATTGAAAATTTTCATTTGGTTTGAGCTATGTCGTCCACCTCCTTAGACTCAAACACCTGACCGCCGTCGAATGTACTAATAGCTTAGCATTTTTAATATATCATCATGATGTATAATCTAACAAGGATCAGGCTTAGCAAGTCTATGTCAAGTCTACTTCTAGAAAGAAATATCTTACGCTCCTAGCGCCACCTGCTAACCAGTATAAAAGGCGTTGCAAAGTGAGGAGCAAGCAGTTTAAGTGAGAATGTCAGCTGAGTAAGTTTAACAAAGGAGCTACTTGGAGTTAGTACATCGACTCCTGCGTAGCAGACTGGAGTTTACCTATACCAACTACCTCGGACATAGGATTGTGATAGGGCTAAGCACTGGAGCGGTCTAGAATGTGTTGGAACAACTTGTATTCCAAATGTGGTTGATTGCTGATAGGAGATGGGAGGTGGACTGATGGAGACTTATACATAGTGGCTTTGACTCGGGATGAGATGTTTATTGAATAAAAACCCTTTCATATTAAGAGCTCCCTCATCGTTCATTTCTTTTGAACTATTGGGAAGTGAATGAGCTAACTTTAAACGCAGTCTGATCGGCTCAGACATTCTGGACAAACGACTCATGGATATCTAGTTATACACACATCACGCAGTCTTAAATCAAACATTAACAATAGTTCAAAACAATCGCAACCAATTTATACCAACCCTACACTCGGTATTCTGTTATAGGCCACAGTACAAATTCGGGTACGAGATATGTACAACTAGGTCATGTACTAGAAAACATTGGGCAATAACAGGAACCTAGCATGCTGATACATGGAACTAGTTAGTATGTGTATTAGGGCGTTAACGGTGGAGGATATCAAGTAGGGTGCGGGGGCTGAGATAAGTATAGAAATATGTTAGATGAGTCCAGTTAAGGTCAGTGGTAAAGTATTAGCTGTGAAAACTAGCTCAAACTGAAGTAGAATGCCACAAGAGATGGTAATTTGCATTTGTTTGTAAACAAACCCTATTTTTGTGGATCCACATTAATTGATTTGAGTAAGAAAAACATGTTTTTAATAATTTTTTTAATCACCCCCGCCGCGCAGCGGCCACCCGGCCGTCAGGCCGGGTGCTGGGGGTGGTTATGCCGTAGTCACTTTCCATAGTTGATTACGACGGCCCGTTTTTCGGCAGAATGACTTTCTCGGGGCAGCAAAGGGTGTACACTAGTACCTCTCCTGTTCTACCTTGCTACATAAGTACTTATATAAATATGAATATGAATACTTATGTAGCAAGGAAGAGTAGCGAGAGGTATTAGTGTACATGGGTGTCGTAAAGGCCTCGCTTACAGGTTAGATCTATTCATGACGTTGCATTTTCGTGACGTTATGCAACGAGCGTGGTCATGGCAAACTGGTGTCATGGTGACGAGAGTAGCAAGCAGCTACCGCATGTACAAACGGTCGTGCCGATGCATTTTCTGTCACGCTGTAAGCAAGTTGCTATGAGTACAAATTTGTGCAGGCCTGTAGGCCTATACAGGTTCTGCTGTGGTGGGGTGCCGAGGTTCCACAAGTGCCTGAAAAGGGGGTGGCGAGCAGTAAAAAACGGAACTTTTCAATATTTTCCCACTATTTTTAAATCACCCCCGCCGCGCAGGGGGTGGTTATGCCATAGTCACTTTACATGGTTGAATACAACAGAAAGGCCTACCCCCCCCCCCCCCATCAGAATAACAGAACTGGCAATAGAATGAACAAATTAACAACCTTCAATACTTATGATCAGATAAGTCTAGAAGTAGACAAATTATCAAAATATATTATTTTGTAAATAGGATGAAAAGGGATCATAAAGTTTACATCTAATAGGCCTACATGGGGGCTGTGGACAATGCGTGACAAATTAGGTTGATATTTGAGGAATGTTTGGACTTGTAGAAATGATGACGACGATAATAACACATCCAGCAAAAAAAAATTTAAAAATGATAATAATAAAAAAAAAAATCAGACATTTTCTGGGGTGATTAAATTTTTTCCGGGGCACTTGCCCCATTTTCTTGTTACTATATTTCATGGTTTAGATTTTAACATAGGCCAGGAATAGGCTCATGGAATGGATTTCCATGGTTATTTGAGTTTGGAAAATTTCATTGAATTTATTGGTTTTGGCTCCCTTTGATTAGTCCCCACCTTTTCAAAAACCTGGATCAGGCACTGGGTAACTATCACGAACCAACAATTATTAAAAAATATATCTATGTAAGAGTTGAACCGGCAAACATACTTAGGCACTATCCCTTATAACAGTAAAATTCCTTTGCTGCCTGGTTTATGGTGCATAAAAAACCTCCATAAAATTCTAACACACACACACATTTTATGACTGCCTCAAAGATAAAGGTTACCATGAACCAAAAAGTGGTCAAGATTTGTTGGAGATGATTTCCTAAACTGATAAGAAAAGGAACCAATCCAAAGAGACCCGGGACTTCTGGGAAAGTGAAACTACTTCAATAGTCAGTGCCTGCAACTCAAACAACTCCCCCACCCACCCAATCCAAATCTTCTTAGACTTTCCTCTTGGATTTCCCCTCAAGGACTAGTGTGACATATACTGATAGCACAATAGGGCCGTCCACTGTTAACTTAGAAAATCATCCGAATTATTTTACATTAATTTTGATCATAAACCAATCTTGCGGCGATTTGGTGCTAAAGCGTGAAATCATTGTGGCAATTTAGTTTCAGATTCAACAACGCATCTAGATACGTCGACGTACCTCAAACCTACCCAATCATATTTAAGGGTCTAAGTGTAAAATTATATAAACATTATTAGATATATTTTCAAAACAGAGGTGGAGAAGGATACTCTGAATATGTTTGAAATATATCTTTTTTATACATTTACGTTGCGTCATGGCTCAGAGGATCTGAAACTCCCTAAAGTTCGCTGACGTCCGTCCAATCTTTCTAGTACTAGGTAAACTGGAGACTCCTTCAGTCCGTCAGCTCACCAGGTGAGATTTAAGACTTGATCGTCACCATTAAGCACTTCAAGGTGTCGGACTATTAGAAGTCCCCTCAAAGGCCAGACGGCGAACGTAATAAAACATAACGTTCAGTTAATTACTTTATTATCAGTCGCGGGTCTACAGGGGTCGGACCAGCCTGCCCTCCACCCCTGTTAAAACATGTTTGTGGGGCCCCTCCCTCCGCGCATTCATGGTTGTGGGCTGCCCCTCTTTCAATTCCTGGATCCGCCCCTGAAGTATTTTGGATAATATGTCATATTAAAGTGAGTTTACTTCGTGGAACAACCCTGTAAACTAATTGAAATAAACGTAAGAGCTATTAAAGTAATGCTGGGGCTTTCCAGATTAACGTACTTCCTTGTTCTTTTCGTGGTTTTATTTTAACACCCAAAGGGTCATCATACTTTCATTAGTTTGATACTTGAATAACATTGATGTCGTCTCATTCTCAGCAAAACAAATCGATGAAGTTCTGATGCAGCCCACAAGTGTAGACATTTAATAGACTTGTTAGTTAAAAAATGCATGTAGTAGTAATTGGGATAAAGTTAACTGACACACAGCCAGTCATATTTAAAATGTACAAAAGTCTGGAGTAACCTTGCTCTTCACATAGTTCAATATGGAGATATATGAGTACCTGTAAACGATCTGTTGCTTCTGTATAGTGATAGGTGTTGTTGCCAAGCATAATTAAGATATTGGTATACTTCTAGGTAAACATGTCACATTAATTACGTTATCTGTTGCTTTAACATTACCAGATTGGTATTGTTATGCACAACGAATGTAAAATTGAATATATTTCCCAAACAGATATTGTTGACAAAATGTAAGAGGGGTAGTGACAAGACTGTCTATGCCGATATTACTGTTAAGTGAGTGAGTGATGGATCTTTTATGCCGTACTGACAGCCAGGGTCATTTTTCACAGCAAAAACAAGTGGGAAGAACTCACTGACTTTTCAGACACGTGTTTTGACTTGGTCAGTCTTTGGTTATCATATCTATGAGATCAGGGTGACAGGGTGGGCAAACAACAGGGGCATCAAAACCTGGAAATTCTATTACTGTTCATCTAGAAACAATACCTACCCTTCTCTGGAGCTTAATGAATAACTTTAACAGATGACTAACAGATCTGTAACAGAGACTAATTATTGTAAAACTATTAACGGAGACTAATGTATTGCAAAATCTGTAAAGAAATTCTGGCTATAGAGGAATTTTAGCAGATTTTCCATTAATTAAATCTGTTAAATCTATGGAATATACATAATATGCCATTTCATAGAATCATTTATTAAAGTATTTACAAATAATGGAACCTTGAGGAAATCTATATGTTATGTTATGCTTACGGATATTAGGCACATCCCCCCAGACAGGGCATTCACCTTGTGAATTACCAAAAAACATGACACGTTCCGCTTTGTGTGGCCGCTTTTCCTCGTAAACACATTTGATGCAGTCTGAACTGTAAACATGCTGTTTATACCAATGGCCTTGTTTTGTAAATGTTGTGTCAATGATAACTAGGTTCTATATTTGTTGTAACTTGTGTCTTTATTCTAGAAGAACATTACCAGCTTGCCACCTGGAAGATATATAAAGGTATACGTCATATAAATCTCAGACAAATGTAATCCAGAGAGTTGTTGATAACTTCTGTGATTGTTTTCCCGTCATTTGATTGTCTGCCTTCTTCTCATAACATCCCAAGTCACGTTTTAGGAATGATGATGTGTTGGAGTTTTACAGGTCCTCTCAGCAATTTCTCATCTATACAGAGACTTTTTCTTTATATAAAGACCAAATGTTGCAAAAACAATACCACACTGAAAACACAAAGTCGTCAGAGAGCCACTTTAAAGTTGTCAGAGGGTTGTCATAGGTGACTTTTGGGTTGTCATAGGTGACTTTTGGGTTGTCATAGGTGACTTATGGGGGCAGAGCAGGGCTCATTTCAGGCTATTGATGCTATGTGACGACCTTGTGACAATCCTATGACAATTTGGGGATGGTCAGAGGGTTGTCACAGAAGAAAACTAGAGTCAAAAGTCCTGCCTGACAACCCTAGGGTTGTAAGTGAATGGTGCCTAAAACGACAGCCAAAGGTTGTCATGGCCTCTGTCTATGATAAAGTATTGTAAGTGAATGGTGTCAAAAACACATACAACTCATAGGCCTCCTATGTGTAATGGCCATACCTAATAGCTAGTAATAAGATAATAGGAAGCCATTATTATGGACTATGATTTCTACAACATGAAACTATTCATAAATAAGATTTTTTTGTATAAAAGACACAGACAACATTGAGTTGTCGTTTTTAGCACCACTTTTGACAACTCTGTGTTTTCAGTGCAGGTACCTGTGTTGTAAGATCCGTCCAAAAATTCCGTTTAAGGATGATTTTAGCAGATTTACCACATATTTCCACAAAACATAATGGATGTAGAGGACGTCTTGCTGATAAATTGTTATATAACAGATTTAATAGTAGCTGAATACGCAACATTGTGTGTATTCCTCGCTATGTCACGCCAACAGAGAAGGAACAACAGACGAACATAGTGCAAATAATGGAACCTTAAGGAAATCTATATGTCATGTTATGCTTACAGATATTAGGCAGATCCCCCCAGACAGGGCACTCACCCTGTGAATTACCAAAAAACATGACACGTCTCACTTCGCTCCTGCTTTTACTCGTAAACACATTTGATGCAGTCTGAACTGTAAACATGCCGTTTATACCAATGGCCTTGTTTTTGAAATGTTGCGTCAATAATAAGTGGGTAGTTGTACAATGAGGTCAATAGAAATAGTCTAATGAGTTTCCATCACACATCTGAGGGAAACTTAGACTTTTTGTGTTGACGTCACAACATCCAACTTTGTTTGTTCTTTGCAGATATTGGATAGGAATGTGGTGCCCTTGATAGTCCTTAAAGCCTGGTCCCTACAGGGCAACCAAGTTTTGGCTTTTCCACCAGCGACCAAGGTTAGTTGGCCGCCCAGCAACATACTAAACAGTGGTACCGTGATGTCTGGCGACTAACCAACTAGTCACCATGGTTTGCAGGCAAAATATTTGATATGTTTAATATTTCTCTCTAATCACCGGCGATTGACGGCGGGGCAACTTATGGGTCCTCTATTTGCTGTCACTTTGAGGGCAAGAGCGTCCCAAGTGGAGATTAATTTTTTGGTCCGCTGGTGATTAGTTAGGTGCCCAGCGACGAATATTTCTTCCTTGGTCACCGGTGAAATGCACTAATCGCCGGGGTTTAGTCACCACGTGGGGACCCGCCTTAACTCTCAAAATACCTTAAGTCTCAAAAACATAAACTTTGACAAGGATTTCAGTCCCAAATTATCCTTAAGTGTCAAAGTGGCAATTATTTAAATAATGGTTTGATTCCTCAAAGATATTGATAATTTTGTCGATACAATTATCAAAACAAATATATGATTAATTATCAATTTGATTAATTTTACTATATTTTTGTCCATCTTTTTTGAATATCTATTATGATCCGTTATTATCAATATTTATTAATATTTTGTATTTATTCTATTTGTTTTATTATCTTATAATTATACTATTCTTTTCATTACTGCTTATTATCTAATGTGAAGTGTAGATGAAAGTGATAAGATAGTGATGTTAAATGAGGATTTTGTAAATCTGTAAAACAGAATCCTGATTTTGGACTTTCAAATCTCCCAGACACAATTCCTTATTTTCATTTTGTCATGAATTGGCCATATCAAGGTTAACATTGACCCGATAATATTGAACTCAGGAAGGTATCAATGAAAAAAAAGTATTCCATTATTTCACTATATAGAAGGAATTCAAAAGTGGGCCGTGTGCAAATCTCCCAAATAACTGAACAAATTTGCCCCCATTGAACACATGCTAGAATGAGGCAATTTTGGGGCATACTTCTCCTTCTATCTATGAATGAAATAAGCACACCAAGATGTTGATAAATAATTCCATGTAACACTAATCTTCTCCTAATTTTTGTTTAGATTTATTATTTCTTATTTAGATAGATAAAGGCCAAATCTTTTTGCTTAATTTCAAGAGGTCAGTATCAACTCTGTATGCAGGTTGGACTATGTTACACTGAATGTTAGCCATCCACAGAATGCAGTAATCTGATTGGCTGAGGTGCACTCCACTCCAAGTTACTCCATCAAAATCTGCTAGGTGGCAGCACCAGTAATAGCCTCAATGTAGTCATCACATCTAACAAATTTGAAAGGAAGAGTTTATTTCTTTTTCAACCGTCTTTTGTCAAATTTACCGAAGGCACTTGTAATAATAGAAAAAAACACATTTTCATTGATACCTTCCTGAGTTATATATTATGGTAATACTGAAGTATTACCATACTGCTCTACGATTTATGGGCTTATTGACAGAGATGATGAATGTAAAACAGGTGTCAAGCTTCCTAAAAAATTAATTCAAACAGTTTTCAAATATCCTTATTAGAAGCTGAGTTGTGAGCCTCGGAATCTGATATGGTCAGACACCGTAAGATCAGCAGAAATACTTGCAATACCTTTTTAGACGAAGGTAGGAACAGTTAAACATTAAGTAAAATATAAATAGCATAAATCATGATATATACAGGCAAAATGCTCTAATTTTTGTTCTGATAAAGATAGCTACAAGCTGGTTTTTGTATAATGTACCTTGAAGGTTCTCTCATATTTTTATTTATTTCAGAATAATTGTCATGTGACCTGGCTTCCAAGGAAATCAAATGTTTCTTCTTAGCAGTATTTCTACATTTTGTTCTTCTATTACCACTTTGGTTAGCACGGCAATAATATGGAATTATTTTACCGTTTTTGGTCATTTCTTCCTTAATTATAGAATGAATTGGTTGAGATTGTATGAGAAAAGCTTGAATGTGGCATAATTGACATTTATTTTGTCATAAGCAAAGGCTTCAACGTTAACAGAAGACAATCTTCACACCACACACAGTATATTGAAAGGATAAATTAAAAGGTTTGAAAATACAATGTTACGATTCTAGACTATCAATATTTATTATATTGCACTTAGATAGTTGAATGGACTATATTGCACTTAGATAGTCGATGTGAAGGATCCCAGAGATGAACATATAGATGACTTGCATGCCACTGTTAATATAAGGAAAATCAATGCTAAACGTAAAACCCAGCTGTTGGTACAAATATGGAAGAGTGTCCAAACTGAGAGGGCTGAATTGGTAGCCCATGATAGACTAACTCGTCACAATGACGGACTTAGGATTAAACTCCCAGTCCCAATAAACAGAACAATCCAACACGCACCCTTTTTCATTGGTTCTAACCTTTGGAATACTCTTCCCTTAGAACTACACGCTATTAAATGTAAAGTCAAATTCAAGTCGGAAATTGTAAGGTTGTTGGGGTAACAAATCTTGATGTAAACTGTATCTATTTCTATGTTTCCTGATCCACTTTTTGATCCCTTGTCTCCCAACATAAACAACTTACCATACGTGTGCCCGTAAATGTCTGATACGCCGATCTGTCCTACCGATTGTCACTACTAGACCTTTGTGTATGTCCAGTATCCCTGTATATATTGTTTTCTATATATATGACAGTATCGACTTTATGCCATTACATTTGACCTACACTGTGTAAACGCATTGTACATACCCATCACATTCCATTCCTCATTGTACAGAAGTATCATATTGCATGTGTCTTGATCACGCCAAATTATCTATATGTAAAGCATTTCTGCTGGGTGGTGCAGGAAACCAGATGCCAAATCTGAAAGCCACCCAGTTAAAAAATAAAATGTTTAAAACAAAAAAAAGAAATAGTTATGGACATAAAGAAGACAGCTCCTCATTACTTCAGAACCCTTTTACCTTTCCAGAGGAGTGTTTCAACAGGAGCAAACCAAAGACAATTCTACATTATAATATTATGGACAGTGAAGGTTACCACAAGTATTTTGATATAATGTGTAAATGCTCCTTTAGGTGTCAATCAGAGAAAGAAAAAAATACTTTACTCAAATAATTCAAAGTGATGATAATATATCCAACTCTACGACTGACTGGTGGACAGATGTTGTTAGAAATTTATTAAAATGAATAATAAAGTGGCGTGATCAACATGTTTCGACTGGTCAAAGTCTTCTTCAGGATCTACTCAAATAAGTATATTACATGTAAAGATTATTAAGATCAAAGTCAAAGACTAGACCTTGACAGGCCAACTTATTTTTGTACAGAACCTCCACTTCCTCTCTCTGTTTCTCACTGAAAAATTGTTTCCAGTTTCCAACTTGGCCATTTCTTATAAATGGACAAATACTATTCACAAGATCTCTACAGTTTTGTCGATTTACATTCCTATCAGATTTCATAGATTCAAAAGATGTTTTTGTTAACACAACATCTATGATTTCACTACTCAATGTTTTACCAAGAAATGATGCCACATTCTCAATTATATTTCTGGGGTTTTTATGCATGTCCTCATATTTAACAAAGAGAATATGATCTGCGCATCTTTGCCTTGCATCCCACCAACCAGCTACATGATCAAAATAATTTCCATAACATAATTTATCTTTTTTGTAAAGATCATTGTAGAATTCATCCCAGGATCCTTCGTAAAGACCCAGATTTATGTCCATTTTGTAGTAGTGGTAAAATGACACAAGTTGATCTAGTGGATTTCTCATGACGTAGATTATCTTCGGCTTGCTCCTGTTGAAACACTCCTCCAGAAAGGAAAACTGGAGATGGGTTCTGAAGTAGTGGGGAGGCACCCTATACACTTACACTCTCCTTCTATAGAAAGTAGAGACAAAGGAGGTATCTACTTCTTGAAGGAGTCTAATTTCTTACCCCAACCTAACATGAGGTTCTAATGCTGAGACCTGCTTCTTCGGGGAGAGACGGGTGTACTGGTCTCACACAACGAAGAAGCAGGTCTCAGTATTGAGCCTCATGCTAGGTTGGGGTTAGAAATTAGACTACTTCAAGAAGTAGAGACCTCCTTTGTCTCTTCTTCTTATAGAAGGAGAGTGTAGGTGTATAGGGTGGGGGAGATGTCTTCTTTATCTCATCAACAAAGAGAGGTGTGGCCTCATCAGTGGTATTCTGATCAATGAGGTGAAACTGACTGTATGTAGAATTCCCTTCTGACAAGACGAGGCTACAAAGGGTATTCATCCAAGTTGTTCCTGAAAAATTGAAAAGTACATTTCCTTTTAGGAGGGGGGGGGGGGGGGAGGCAGTAAGGCAGTGTGACAACTTTAACAATTAGAAAAAAATATACCTACAGATCCTCTTTCAAGTGAATTATTCTGTCATTCTTAATGCCAGAACTTATTTATAGAACGACTAATAGGAATGAAGCAGAACGATGCCTGATTCAGAACATCAACGGTTCATGAAGAAAAATGAATATAAACAGAGTGATATGCTGTTCCCTTCAAATGAATGTTTTTTAATGCCTATGTGTCTATGTCCCAGTATCAAATGTGGTATTCAGCTCAAGAAATAAACTAATTGTAAACTGGACTTCTCGGCCAAGATACAGCTTGTTTCTAATAATCCATGAAGCCAATAATCATCAACAAAATAGTTGGAACTTTCAGATTTCTTAAAAATTGAAAATTACTTATGTAAATCTGACAGTATATTCACCTGATCTTGGATATGATGAAATAATCACATCAGATGGGTCAAAGGTGTGTTGGCGAATCATATCAAGGTGTTCCGGACTATAATCTTTAGTATAATATGTAACTCCTTCATATCTGAAGAGCTCAGGTTCTCCAAGAACAAAAGCAGACATTGCCATGGATACTGGGAGAAGGTCCTGAGATGCAAAATTTGTTATGCTTGAGTTACCTTTCCTCTTAGGCTACTGTTTATGCAAAATAATTTTACATTGGAGCAGATTGATAAAATTGATCACCTGGTCTATAGACTGTGGAGGCTAATAGATACCTCAATTATCCGAAACTTTCTGGTACTTTATTTTACATATTTTACTCTTTACGGTCCAGGCAAGCAGCAATGTAACAAGCACTTTCTGTGACCATACCTTTTTTGGTTAGTCTGTAACCTGCCCAATTTTCACATAACAGTTACGTATTTTAAGTAAAGTTGAGACTTACTAAAATAGAATGTTATATTTTAGTTGAGACCTTACTATTAGATAACGTTATAATAACATTATGATAATGTGAAAGGACATTACAAGAATGTCACAATAATGTCACAGTGCAAAATCACAATGTTAGGTTCTAAAGACATTTTTGGGAACCATCAAAATAACATAACAAGAACCAAAGCAGAACTAAACAAGAATGTTATAATAACGTCATATTCTTGCTCAGATATTTCCCTTAAAAGGCCTGATTATTCAATAATTTTCATGTGACGTTATCGCTTTATAAAATGTACAGGGAATACTAGTTCATAACAAGTCTTATTGAGAATATGAGTAAATATTCTTGCTCGTTATTTGCTTCCTAGATCTATGATACGCTTGATGTGGGGACATTCAATGTCTAAAGCATCCCAAAACCATGACACATTAGTATAAAACTGATAGAAACTGGTTGTACAATGGCCCAGTACATAAAGAAACCTGCTACATAAAGAAACCATAAATTTCTGACCCAATTCTACACACTCAGAAATGTGGGTATTTTTGACAATGATACAATTCATTTATATAGAGACAATTGAAGTGAGGGAACTCAAGGCCAGCTGTGCACATTAAAGGTACAATGGCTAGGCCTTGACTTTTAAACACCTAAATATTTTATCATAAATGGTAAATCATTCTCATCTCCTTATAGACATTAACTAGGCCAACCCAAGCAAGAATATGATGTTATAATAACGTTATTATAATGCGCTGGTGAGTTAAGCTTTGGTTCTCGTAACGTTATTTTGATGGCACCCAAAGACGTCTTTAGAACCTTGTGACATTGCAATATAACCTTATTGTGACGTTCTTGTAACTTTCTTTCACATTATTATAACATTATTATAACTCTCCTTATTAGTTAGGTTGCAACCCGACTGAAATATAACGTTATTATAATGTTCTTTTTTGATAAGTTATTGTTATGTGAAAATTGGATAGGTTTCAGATTATCTAAAAAAGAACGTTCTTGTTACGTCGCAGAACGTTCTTGTTACGTCGCTGCTTGCCTGGGTAGTAGACACCCTGTACTGTCACAATTTTACTTTTATTTCCACAGCAACAAATTATGTGCTGTTAGCCTGTGGCTGAGGCACTGTCGCTTTCTTATTTTTATTCTTTTTCTAATAATTAACCACTTTTTCATACAAGTGCCCTTCCAAGTATGCACATTCATATACTATAGAATTGGTATTTCATTGCTGTGCTTTTGACTATAATTTAAGGTGATTCAAAACATGTTTAGAGTGATCAAGGGCATTTAGATTTGCTTATGTCTGAAGGTAGTTCCCATAATCATTATCCATTACTGGAAAATCAAAGTGTGTTCTCGAAAACTCGTTTCTATTATCTTTAATTCGGTAATTAAATTTGATTGCTCTTTATTATGTCCAAAACGGGTGAACCGTGGATAGAGAAGAGCCTGGGGATGATGAAGAGGGGGACTTTTGTGTAAGTGCCAACCTACAAAATGACTAGAAATACACCGTTACGCACTGGTTATGACGACCAACTTCCTCTGACGTCAGACATGTATACCAAAGTACTGTTTACATATTATATGTGGAGTGAGTCAGTGAGTGGGTGATGGATGTTTTACACCATATCAACAGCCAGGGCCATTTTCATGGCAAAAACAAGTTAGGTCAAATTCTGCCTTTGGTGATAGTATCTATTAGATGAAGGTGACAGGGCAGGCAAACAGCAGGGGATCAAAACCTGGAAATCATTTTTGCTGTACCTCTTTCCTTTAATACTGAACCCAGACACCAACCAGGAATCAAACCCAAACAACCACTTGGTCAGTGCTGGGTCCTCACTATCATGGCCTTTTACGATCAGCAGGGGCTACTGAGGGCCTGTATTCTTCCCTGGGGCAGAAGCCAACCCTGGTACCCCCACGGGGGAGGGGGATTGGACAAGTTGATGTAAAGGGGTACTTCTAGGGTAGGACGGTGATGTATGAGTTTTGAAGGGTTCCATAACACTGAGATTAGATCAAATGTATGAAGCCGCTGTGTCCAAACAGGACCTTATGAGCTAGAAAAAGATTAAAACTTGTCTTTTCCACTGAACAGTTTTGTGTAGACAGGGTTGAACGACATGGGTTACTTTGTTGAAACCCTTTCCATCCGAAAAAGGTATACTAAATCAGGGATAGGCTTAATCCATGTAATGACTTAATTCACAGGCCCATAACTAGGTTATGCTCTGGGGGAATGGGGGATGGCGAGGTTCCACAAGTGGAATTCTTGCCTAAATTTTCAAGAAGTTGAATTTGAAATTGAAAAGAGGGGTGGTGAGCAGAAAAAAGTTGAACTTTTCAATATTTCCCTTCTTATTTTAGGGGTTTTGACATTAAATTTTGGAAGGGAAGGTGGAATTTTCGGAACAATTTCCTTTGTGTGAATGGCGTGGGGGGGGGGGGGGGCACCCCCCCCCCAACCCTGGTTATGGGCCTGGACTCAGGTGACCTTTGTGTACTTGACAACTGACAGTCAGCCTGACGTCAATCGTTCTGCATTGGTGAAGGCAATCAATCTGACATCAAACATGTATAGCTGAGGGCCGTGTGCGTCGTTGGAGAGGTGGGGTGGGGGGGGGGGGGAATGGATTACTTGCACTTGGTACAATTTCTCAAAAACAATAATAATTTGCCAAAATTGCCAGAGATGTTAAAGGAATGCAGAGGGATTATGGTGAAATTTTGAAATTTGTATGTCATGACATTAACTTAAGGGAGAAGTATGAATGGTTGGTTTCAAAATACATTTATAACTTTATACATTCATGAATAAATATCCAAAAGCACATAATTGGGGACCGGTGCCATAGTATCACATGTACAGTAGATAAAGACAAAGACAGCTCAACAATTTTTAATTTTGTTACGATATTTCCTCACTGTTTCAGCCCCTGCCTTGTGTTTATTTCCAGGTTAATTCTATACAGGTTTATTTCCTGTTCATCCTAACTCATTCCAATATAAGTTTCCTGGAACTAGGAGCATATAATCAACTGCTTGAAAGAATAAGTCACCTTTGAAGCTTTGTTGAGAGAGACATTTAGAAATATCCTTGCTGATTACTAACCACCATTTATGTGGGGGTCAATGCTTGAACCTAAACAAGAATATGATGTTATCATAACGTTTTGGTTCTTGTTACGTTATTTTCACCGCACCCAAAAACGTCTTTAGTACCTAATGCTGTGACGTCACACGGTGACATTATTGTGAAATTCTCATAATATTCTTTCATATTATGAGAGTGTTAATATAACATTCTTTAATGGTAAAGTCTCAACTTCACTAAAATATAATGTTATCATAACATTCTCCTTTAGTAAGTTTTAACTTTACCTAAAATAATATAATTGTGACGTGAAAATTGGACAGGTTATTGACTAACCTAAAAAGTATGGCAGAATGTGCTTGTTACACCACTGCTTGCCTCGGAAGTTTTGAGAGAATTCCTGTGATATCTGTGTGTGGGTGTTTTGAATGTTAGCAATTTTGAATTGACCACCAGGATGGCATATATATCTTCGGGAGGTGTAACATCATCTGCACAACATATAGGGGACATTTCAGAGATTTATCTGCTGGTCCCCGGTGTGCTGCACCTCCCACACCCAGGATGCTCACATGTTGCCGGCAACCAGCATATCGTGGTCACGTGTTATCACAGGTGAGCGCAGAAACCTGATCTACCTTGGATACAGGATTTAACAAAGCAGGGGGAGGGGGGAGGGGGAGGGTCAGTACATAAAACAGGGTGCATTCAGTTTAGCAGTCCACTAAAATGGGTCAGATGGGGTCAGGATCCCCTGAACCCACCCCTGGAGACGGTGGGAGGTGACCAGGGGTGAGGGGGGGTTCATGCACTATGGGACCCTCTCCAGGCCTGTAACCAGGGGGTGGGGGTGCCCCCCCCCCCCCCCCCAGGAAATTTTTCCAGAAGTTCCACCTAACCTAACAATTTAATGTAAAAGAAACCTAAGATTAGTAGGAAAATATTGAAAAGTTCCACTTTCCTCTGCTCGCCACCCCCTTTTCAATTTCAGCATAACCTTGGTACGGGCCTGCTCTCATGGTAATTTCATGGCAAGGACCTTGTGTGCTATACTACTGACTATTGACTTGACGTAAACCGCTATGCCTGGGTGAATGCAGTCAACATCCTGTGACGTCAAACAGGAACAATTATGGACCATGTGTATTACTGGGAAAGTGGGAGGGGGAAGAGAGAGATGTTTACCACAAAGTTATTGGGTCTTGTTACTAAAAATAGGGTAATTCTCGATACATCATTTAAACGGGTCTCTTGGAGTATTTTCTTTGTGAGAACTTCTACCTGAATTTCTTATCATAAACATGTATTACAAATTCCTGAATAAGTGGGAATTTCACTTGCTAACTGGAAGCGTTGTCGAATTTTAATGTCAGTTAGAGTTTAACCAGTTTACCAATGATCTCATAAAGTTTAGAACCTATAAAATATTTTTTCTTTATGATCCTTAGTCCCTAAGTTGCTTCTGAACCATGTTGATCAATCAAAATTAGTAAAATAGGCTTGGTCATGGGTATATATCTTTTTCCATACTAATGTGACCACCATCATGTACTGACATACTTTTGTAAATGCTTCTATTCTTTACTGTTGTTTTTATCATCAAATTTCGTCATCTAATTCTTACCAAACATGTATTCACAGGGGGATTTTATGTATGTGAGATGTGCCAATTGATGATCTAAAATAACTTCTCATAGCAGCTGCCCACAGGATTTAACTGGAGTGTGGATCCCTACTAGTATGGAGAGCTCTTACAGGGGGCCTTATTCATTACATAAACCTTTGTCTTAAAGGTCTTTGGATGTTCACGATGTATTCCCCTAAATCAAGGGTCTATGAATTGATTTGAAAGTTCTTATACGATGAAGGGGTAATGTGGCAAGTCCAATATCCATATAATTACATATTCTATTTTCTATTTTCTACATAGATATATTATTCAAATATATCAAATTCAATAAAAATGAAATAACTACAACAGAACTTAAAATAGCTTTCAATTTCCTATTTTCTTTCATACTGATAGTTTATATTTAACACTAATGCCATGAAATTGAAAAATACACAAAACAGGAAAGCAACGTCTATGGGGAAAATCTCTAACATAAATCCACTGGTCCCCTATGTGCTGCACCTCCCACGCCCAGGCTGCTCACATGTTGCCGGCAACCAGCATATCTTGGTCACGTGTTATCACAGGTGAGCGCGGAGACATGATCTACCTTGGATACAGGATTTCCAAAGGAGGTGGATGAGCAGGGGGGGGGGGGCAGGTATACAAAACTAGGTACATTCACACGTATACGTTGCATTTTCCTCTTTTTCCAGTTTGGAAGTCAACCAAAAGAAGTACCGCAGTGTCCGAAATTAAGGATATATTTTGTGCACTAACCGCATGCACAGGTTGTAGTATTGTGCACCCAGAACAGTTTTTGTGTGTATACATTTGTATGAGAGTCTATTCAAATGAGTGGAAAAGTATGCACAGATTTTAAATCCATGCACCCGGCAGCAGAATCATGCATCTCAGGTGCAGGATGCTCCCTTAAAGGTAAATATTGGTGACCGCAGCAGCGCCACCTTGTGTGATTTCCATTGCAGGATTTCCTTGAAATTTCAGAAATATTCCATGGAGCACTTAGGAATGATAGATATGATGTTGCAAATGAAAAGATATAAGTAGAAGTAGTAAAATGTGGATGACTAAGCAGTTTTTTGTCACTTTTTTTTCCTTATTTTTAGGAATAATATGTGATTTTCCATGGTGACCTTAGGTTTTCTTTGGCCTAAAATACTCATCTGGGTCCTACCCATACATTTTCAGCATTCAAAGTAGAAATCACGGTTACTTATTTTTTAATGTTGAAAAAACTACATTTTCCCATAGACTCCAATAGTAAACAGTCAATTCTTCGGATACTCATATCTCTGAAATTGATATGGTGACATATGATTTTTAAAGTTTCCTTATGTTCCTTATACATCCACCTAACAACCCTGTGGAGTTCAGAATTTTCTCACGGTTTTTAAATAAATCATCCCAAACACCCATATTTACCTTTAATTTTTGACACTGTCTCGTGTGTAGTGAGAGGGCTATGGAGTCAGTTGGAAGTGACAAGGGGTGAGCTGGGGGCGTGAATGTGACAGCTGGTTGCGGGATGTTGGACACAGGTCAGTGAACCATACAGTATCAGGGGTACTGTGAACGTAGATGTTTTCACGCTGCTAAAAGTTCGCGCACCTAGCTATAAATAACATTTTTGCGCATTCATGACTTAGCGCATTTTAATAGTCAGTTCTACTTTCTCTATCTTATTCCTAGTTTTCACTCCTGTCATATTTTTGTGCATCTATGGTGGTGTAAAATGCGTGAAAATGTGTACAGCGTGAATATACGTTAACAGTAGATACAGGATGAGGTCTGCCCCCCGAATAGATAAGATAGGCGTTCTCTTCTGGTAGCAAAATGCATAATAAAATTATGTTGTATCTCAATATGTGACCCGTTTTGACGAATTGAGTCGGATGTCACACGGGGTCCAATTTTAGAGACCTATCCCATCAGAAAATTCAGATTCTTAGCTTTAAAATGAGTAGTAACAGCCGACATCCGACTCGTTGCGACTTCCGACCTGATTCGCCAAAACGGGTCACATATGTACAAAATCTAAAACAGTGTAATAGCCGTGTCTATACACACCTATAAGTAAGACAGGTGAGGCAAAAGTGGGGATGTAGGTCCTTGAAATTGACATGGCAACACAGCCGTTTTTTTTTAAATTTGACACAGTGACACATCCGTTTTTTAAAATTTGACAGGTGACATGGAAATTAAGTGACAAATGACATGGCCCTTTTCTTAAATATGGGGGTCTCCTCGCCTGTACCTTTACCTAATCCTCACTTGTTTACTTAACGGTTTGCGACCGTCGCCCCTCTCCCGGCCTCGACTTAATCCCCCCACGGCCTTGTTTACACAGCTATTAATAAAGGTACAGCTGACGCACCCTCTGCAGCGTACTCTGCACACCGTGCGGACATAGGACAGGCTCAGCGGTCTTAGTTAGACCCTTAGTCCGCCCCAAACTACCTTAGAATGCCGGCCTAGCCAGCCTAGCCTAGTTTTTTTTTTTTTTTTCATGAAAAGAGGTTTAATCTGAGGTTTGACTCTGCACACCGTGCGGACATAGGACAGGCTTGGCGGTCTTATTTACACACTTAGGCCGCCCCCAACTACATTCTAATGCCGGCCTAGCCGGCCTAGATATTTTTTTTGTTGTTCTTATGAAAAGAGGTTTAATCTCATTTTACTACTAAAACCGAATGGAATGCATGAAACATTCAATGAATTAAACAACCTATTTCAAGTGCGTTTGTTTTCAATTGTTTTTGAAAAGAGCTTTAATCTAGTCGACATATTGGTGGTCTTTTAAAAAGAGGTTTAATCTACGCAGGCATGTATGGAATGCCGGTGACGCTTGAGGCAATAATCATAGTTTTTTTGGCGAAAAGAGGTCTAATGTATACAGTTTTGCAAATACAAGTATGAGAGCAGATCAACTTTTGGTCAGTTGGTGGCCCTGAAAAGGGCCGTTTTCTTATTTAAAACAGCATCTTTTTTAGTGTGGGATATACTCGTCAGGATATACTGGGGCCATGTCCTGGTTTACCAATGCAACTCCCATCTCTGCTATGAAAATGTCTCTGCGCCATTGAATGTGGGTCATTGCCCTTGCCCGCAGTCCGAGATGACGGACCTGGGGTGGCATGAAAGGCCATCCTGGGTTTGGGACTAATGCTGGTCCTTGTGCTATATGTCCATATATCGCCGGTTCAGTTAGTGGTGAAGGAGCGTGTGAGCCCAGCGCCCAACTGATTAGAGAAGTCCGTGTGTCCCTCACGCAATGATGTTGACATGCAGCCAACAGTAGCTCCTAGCAGAACTCCAGGGTGACTGGACAACTGGCCAAGACGCGGCCTAATACTGACATGGGCACTGTAGGTAGATGTAACCTTGGGGATCCAACTATTTCCTGTATGTCTCTAGCAGAAGCCGTCCAATTTCTGTGAGGCATTATTGTAGTTGTTCATTAGCTGTATTATACCGTCTTATCTGGTTGCTCCTAATCATCCAAGTGGTCACGCTCACCTGGGTAAAAAAAAACCTGACCTGGATCCGTCCCTCCCAGTCACTCCCTCCCAGTCCGAGCGGCTCCCACCTGGGCCCCCCGCCCGCGTAATTAGGTCACCTCAGATAGGCCCAGGTAGGTCACCTGGGCAACCGGTCGCCCCCTTTGACCTGGATATCCATCCCGCCCAGTCTGACCCCCCGGTCACTCAGAGATAAGGTAGATTCACTTAGTGGGGGCGACTGAGTTGCACCCACCTGGCCGCCCTGAATTCATAAATAGGTCACCTCAGGTTGGTTCCATTGCCGGTCTTAGTGGGCCCCGCGTCTTAGGCGTGGGCGGCTTACCGCAACACTAATTGTTATGGATAGACTTGCGCTATCTTTGTATATGAACTGAAATAACATTGAATAAAACATTTACTAAAACCAATCACGCGTTCTTGTTTGTAATTTTATTTCTCTTGGTCACATAACAATACAATTCTTTTGGCGCTTCAATTCATAAAGTACAAAATAACCATGAATCATAATATACTATAATTTGAATAGAGGTTTAATTAGAAATGAATTCGAAAAGAGGTTTAATTAAAGAAGAAAATGAAATGAGGTTTAATGTCCAACACGCCATGGTCCATGAGCCCCAACACAGGTAGCTATTCATCCCAGCCTTCATCCCAGTCCTGACTCAACTCGCCGACCTGATCAGCCAATTCATCCTCCTCCTCCTCCTCCTCGTCCACCCCGACAAGGACCTCTTCTTGGCTCTCAGTCGGCCCCCTTGCACATCCTTCCCTTCCCCTTCCCCTTCCCCTTCCCCTTCCCCTTCCCCTTCCTCGCCGTCCGCCTCTCCCCCGTCTGTTGCTCCATATGGGCTTGTAGATAAGGACTATCTGATCCAAGTACTGCATGGCATCAGTGAGCCCAGCCCTGAATTCCTCTTTTGCCTCATTTAACATGACCTCTCTGTCACGCATCGGTTTCCTGCATTGCCTCTGCTTTTTCTTTAGCTCATGCTCTTTGAGATCCACGTTGGTCTTCCTCAGATCCTTGTTGATGTAGCTGATTAGCTGGTAGATATTCGGATGGGGTTTTAGGCGGGTGTTCAGTACTCTGTTGTAGGCTTCTACTGTGTTGTTGGTCCGGATATCACATGAGTAGACATTCCAACGTTCAAGGCCAATGCGAGATTCTATCCAAGTGTGCTTAACATACTTCACAAAGTTGTACAGGGCCCGATCTACTTCCCTGGGCAGCACACCCCAACCTGCACTATCAGCAATCTTTTCAAATGTCGCGGACACATCCTCCACTGGTAAGAAAGGTAGGCGCATGCACCTGTAGAGTACAGTTTTAACAGCTGGTACACCGTACACAAATTTGGTGAGTCCCTCCCTCTGGTACCTCCTTCTGAGTGCTTGACAGAAGTGGAAGTAGCATCCCTTTACTGTCACTCCTCTGAAGACATATCGCAGACTCCTAGCTATTGCTGCCTCAAAGTCTATCCAAACAATGCTGGGCCTCAACTGCCACCCCAGGGCCGCAGCTTTGTTCTTAAGGAGGGTGAATAACCTAACATAGCATGAGTAATGCTTGTCAGGCAAGAGGCAGTACAACAACGGGAACACAACCTCCCCTACCAGGGCGTGGATGAGGAACAATTGAGAGAATAGGTTTGGGGCTGAGCGGAAGGTCCCATCCATGTGTACCCGTTCGGACTCACACACCATCTGCAGGTTTCTCTCAGACCCCACAACAATAATCTTGTTATCCTCACCATCTGTCAGTAGGATGCTCTCGCTGTTGGGGACTTCGGAAAGGTCTATGGCAGCCAGACTCCTTGGTAAGACAGGCATCTGTGTGCGCCTTGCGCGTTGCATGCTTGAAGCAAAGCTGTACTGGGAAGGCAACTGTGAGAATGAGTCACTGTTCTTAAGCAGGGCTGCCTCTTCGTCAAAAATGTGTTTGAGAGTGCATCCTAAATCGGTCTTGGCTCGTTTCCTAATGCGACCTAGTGCCTGCTCTGCTTGGCGCTTCGTGTGATCTGGTGCATGGTTGTGGCATCCTTGCACCTCCAGGGTTGACGGGCACTCTGGAATCATGCGTGCCTGAAATAACAATAAATGTTATAAAATGTGCGCAAATATAAAATTACAGCAGATTGTAATCGGTTTGAATTTCAAAAGAGGTTTAATAATATTAAAACTCTTTTGAAAATACGGGACGGAAATAGATCTCGGGAAAAGGGGCGCGAAAAAGGGCGCTACCCCCTTAGAAAGTATGTAATGCGGCGGCAATATACGGGGGTCTCCTAGCCATTAAAGATATAGGGGCGCAGATATAGATATGAGCGAAATGAGTTTTAATCAAATTACACCCCTGCCATAGAGCTTTCCGAAATGAGGTTTAATCATAGTACACGATTTTGAATAAATTGGAAAAATTGGAAAGAAAATTGATTACTCTTACCTTAGCAGGGCATTTTTCCACGGTTTTCTTGGATGCGCAGACAAAAATTGCCATGCGTTGGCCGCTAGCTAGCGTATTGAAACCATTGCGACAGAACTTGTAGCCACCTGACTGTAGCATTGTCCTGCCACCATATCCCTCCACGAATTGGCATTCGCGCCACACAGAAGGAGGATCGCTGTTCAAGTTGTTTGCCACTGTACTAGGTCCAGGCCAAACACCAGCTGTTACGGAGGTGCTGTCGGGATTTTCCTCTGTTGGCACTGGTACAGCAACAGGCACCGGGACAGGGACACACAAAATGGTCTTACTAGGTGTACCTGGGGAAGATGGTGTCTGGGCCAAATATGGCTGGAATGGATTAAGCCTTCCATTGCGTCCCGGCGTTTCTTGCCCTGAAAGACCCAAGTGGCGCCGCGGAGTGGATGGTGCCGGCAGAAGTGGTTCAGGTTCGCTGCTCAGTCCTGCGCCCAATGGTCCGCTGTGGTTGTCAATTGGAGATAATGGAAATGCTGCAGGTGAACACACTTGACCAGGGAAGACAGGTTGGCCCCTGACAGTTCCCAAAGGTGTATGGCTCCTGCAAGGTGATAGAGATGCACCCCAAAAGGACACAAATGGAAATTGGGGTGTGGTCGGTGTGGTGGCAGTTGCAGTACAGGGCGCCTCGGTTCCTAACACTTGGGCCAACTCACTATGGTCACTTGCAAGTAGTGCTAAGCCCGGTAGATTTAGCCTCCGGCGTGCCAGGGAGACTCTCCGTCCAGAAGATGGAGTCTGGGGTTCCATACCGTCCTCCATGCTGATGGGGAAATGCTGGTCAATATTACGGTCTATTTCAGTGAGTAGTATAAGAGAGTTGAACATCCCTTTTTTTTTTATCAAAATGAAAAGAGGTTTAATCTAGCATGTAAGCATGTCACCCGATTTTAATATTATAATCAAACTTCTACATAGGTAAGCCCCCTTCTCCCTGTAAAATACAAACAAACCAGTGAAGTTAACTTTAATTCTACCTTTATTTAATGGCCATTTATAGGCCAAGGACATTAATAGCGCAATCAACTTGTTATAAACATAAAGAAGCAGACTACAGTGCGGCCTAATTTTTTATAAATTGAAAAGAGGTTTAAACCACGACAGACACAGCGGCTTAATTTTTTTTTATAAATTGAAAAGAGGTTTAATGGATCCGCAATAACACCACAGCCACATCTGTTACGCCTGGACGCCTTGATCCGCAATAACATAGAAAACGCCCCAATAAAAAAGAGTTTACAAACACAGCGGCTTACTTTTTATGCTTTTTTGATAAATTTAGATCAGTGCAAATGTGCAACCCTCCTTTTTTTGGTTATAATTTGAAATGCGCTTTAATTTGACCGCAGCTACAAATGTTTTTATATAATCTGAAAATGGGTCTAACTAGAAAGCTCGCCTGGTTAAACGCCCCAATAAAAAACAGTTTACAAGTTTACAACCACAGCATAATAAACTCGCCTGTTTAAACGCCCCAATAAAAAAGGGCTGCATCACTTTTTGTTTTTATATAATCTGAAAATGGGTCTAACTAGAAACTACAACCACAGCATAATAAACGCCCCCCGTCTGACTGAAAGCATGAGTTTAAACAGCCACTTCACTTGAAGGTGGTGGGGACGGCGGTGATCTACTCCTTCTATTATCCCGAATAGTACTTGGGGTGGGGTCCATGTTAGCCGCGCCCTCTTCGCCCTCACTGTCTGTAGTTGTCACATGGGACCTATCTTTCGCCTCTTTCGCCTCCAGGTCCAAGAAGGCTAGCGCACCTTTCCCACGTGCCTTTCTCCGTGCACGAAGGCCCTCCACCACTGGGACCTCGGAGTCGTGAGGCAATTGGGCGGGAGGATCGGGCTGTTGCTGAGAGTGATCCAGGACCTCCTGGATTATAGGGGAATATTGTGGTGCTCCTGCGGGCCTTTGGTGTCCGGCACCGGGATCTTGGGGAGCCTCTACCTCGGAGTCGTCCTCTACCAACAGCATCAGAGGTTCGTCCCCTAACCTCTCCGAACAATCTTGGACCTGCAGGATTAGTGAGGGCACTTCGTCCACTGCCTGTACCTCACCCCGGCCGCCGTCCTCACGGGTTGGGGGGAGCTCCTGGTTCTCCTGTTGGGTGTTCTGCGGGGGGGTCTCCGGGGGCTGCTGTGGGGCTTCCTGGACCTGTGACTCCTTGAGCACTTGGAGCTCCTGGGGTGTGAGTGGGTCCCCCTCCAGGGGAGGCGGGGAGTCTTCAGGGGTGGGGTACCTCCTGGTCCTGCGTCGTGTCCTGCTTGGGCGTTCCTGGGCGACCCTTACCGCCGGCTCGTCTTCCAGGGGAGGCGGGGAGGCTTCAGGGGTGGGGTACCTCCTGGTCCTGCGTCGTGTCCTGCTTGGGCGTGCCTTGGCGACTCTTAGGTGTACCACCGGCTCGTCAGTTGGAGTGACCTTCTCAGGAGTGTCCTCCCGGCGGGCATACCGCCTCCCACTCCTTAGTTGGAGGTGAAGAACCGGATCCTCCTCAGTGACAGGAACCCGAACCAGTTGCAGGTGAACGGCGGGCTCTGGGCTGCTCGAGTGGGACCTGGGTCCTCTAGCCCTCGAGCGGCCTCTCCCTCCCCTCCTTCCTGCAGCGTAGTCCAGGTGGAAGTTGAGTCGACGGTGCCGCCTTCTTGGTTCTGGAGAACTGGGCGGGGAGACCTCTGTGGCCAGTGCTGGCAATTGGATAACAATTAATTAGTAATCAGGTGTTATTGTATTACAGATTAAGAATAATATTACTTTTCATCATAACCCGTGGAACATAATTCACTAACTAATGGCATCAAGTAAAGCTCAATTCAGTAAGTGAGAATAGCATAGTGGCAGGAAGCGAAATAAACTTCATTTCAAGTGTTTTTGGCATAGGATATCTGATTAGTAATGCTTTCAATCAAAAAATATGCTGTAAGGGAAATATAGTGGCAGGAAGCTAATAAACCTCATTTCATGTTTGGCATTGGATATCTGATTCTGCCCCTGATTATTAATGCTTTAAAATAAAAAAATAGGCTGGAAGGGAAACGTACCGCAGCCAGTGAACGGTCGAGGTGGTATGCCCGCCTTTTCCCTGTCCAGCGCCCTCTTCATATTCTGCTGCCAGTATTTGCGCTGGCGCTGTTTCTTTGTCATCGGTGGGCGCACTTCGGCATACAACTAATAAAGTAATTGTAAAATTAGTTCCAAATCTCACCACAGCACCACAGAATTTTAAAATTAAAATAATAATGCTACACACAACACGCCAACACGCAATATAATAATCTCAGTAGAATAAACCTCTTTTCAAATAATCACATTATAAAAGCCTTTTTTAAACCACAATGGGGCAGAGGTGGGAATCAGGCCTATATAGTATAAGGTACCACATGTATCCGTATTTAAATGAGAATAAACCTCTTTTGAATTTGCTCAGAGATTAGCTTGCAATAGGCATGTGTACTCACCAGGGCCTTATCCCGTTTCTCCTGCTGTCGGGATGTCGGGCTGGGCGTCGGGCTGGCGGGTGGCGGTGGGGGTCGGGCTCCTTCATCTTCTGTATCAGTCTCAGTCTCAGATGGCGGTGGCGGGGGGACTGGCTTACGGGGCCTCAGCACACGTCCCTGTTGTGCCTGTTGTCCACTAGGCCCCGGGACCACCTCCGCCCGGGAAGGGCCAGGTACCGGATTGTCTCGACTTGACTGCGTTGCACGCCCACGAGGCCCCCGGGGTCGGAGGGCCCGGCCTCCCTCGGCCTCAGCCCGGGTAGGGCCGGTAGTGTCAGTAGTGTCCTGCTGTCCTCGTGGCCTCCTAGTTCGGAGGGCCCGGCCTCCCTCTGTAGTAGCTCCTTCTCCACTAGGTCCCGGTTTAGGCCCTCCACAAGGTAATGCAGCATCATGGACCTCGGCTGCTCGGGACGGGCCGGTGTTGGCGGCGTCTCAGGCCAGCGGCCCCGGCGGCCCGGCACTCCCGCACGGTCCTCCGCACGGGCTCCCGCTCGCTCCCGCCTCTTCATCAGTGTTCGCTCCACTTGAACGACTTGCACCCTCTCCTTGCTCGGGTGCATCTTCCGTGTCCACTAAAGTTAGTGTACCCACCACTATTCCCGTTGGTAAAGGTTGTCCTTGTGGCGGAGACGAGCTCATGTTGATTTGATGTCGAAGATGTGACACGCGGCGTGTGCATTGAAGACGCGGAGAGGGCTGACGTCACGTCCAAGGCGAGGCGGCGCTTTAGGCCCTTAGGCCTAAAACGTTCCGCTACCAAATTGTCGTAGTACGGGCGTGGTATTTATTGGCAGGAATATTGTGGAGCGAAGCTTGTTTAGGATATGTTTAGGCCTTACGCAAATGGCTATACTATAGACACAATTTCAAATGACGTTTAATTTCAAATGAGATTAAATGGGAATTTGATGTATGAGGCCTAGATGCTGAGGTAAAGAAGTGAGTAGCAGCCTTATGCGCCCTACATAAGTGGGCGCGCTGTATTTGTGGTGATACCGGGGGTTCTCGACGGAAGAATCGTTATTAGGCCTTTAGGCCTAAATAATGTTTACTGTAATTAAAACTCAATTCGATTGAGCTTTAATGGGAGGTTAACTTACTGTGGGTTCAAGAGTATTACAAGAGTAAAGCAACTTCTGGGAAGTTGGTCGGCCCTGAAAAGGGCCTTTTAATTAATAGATGTTTAGGCTTGCCCACTACTCATTCCTGGTCCACTCTTGTTCCGCTTCTTTTTTTGCCGCCCTGTCATACTCCATCATGTTTGACACGAATAGAATGTATGAGTCCCTGTCTATGATCATGATGTCATCGTAGATAGGACTCTTAATATGGAATTCTCCTGCTTCGTACCGCAGGTGGTAGCGGTACCGTGGTAGTCTGAGGGCCATGTCAGGATCCAGTAGGTCACGGAAGTCTGCATGCATGCTGATTTGAAACAAGAACCAGTCTTGCCAGCCTGAGAACTCGTACTCGGTACCTCTGTATTCTATAGACAGGTAGTAAGGAATCTTCTGGAACTCGACCTGCCTGAAGATGCGCCCCCCTGTGTGGCGCAAGGTGTTGGCCCTTGGGAAGTGTCCCTGCTAACTGCAACAGGGGCCGCAGGGCCACCAATGGCCACACAAGGGTCAATATTAAGCCTTATAATAGCCAATAACGGACGCGAGTGGTTTGGCAGGTCATGATGGTCGCAGCATGGTTGGCGCGGTGTGACATGAAGTGACACTTGTGGAGCGCCAAATGGGAAGCCCTTCCACTACATACCTGCCCATAGGGTCAGATCCGGCGCCTTGAGTGAGCGCCGCCTGGAAGCCCCTGTCCCACTGGGTTTGTCATGTTTGTCATGAGACTGGACACTCTGTCCATGTTTACATCCCTTGAATTAACTCATGAATTAGCTCACGCGTCAGGTATGTTGACAAGTACATGCTTTATAAACTATGGTTATATCCTGCCCTAATTGTTCAGATCGACAACATGGCGAGGTACATCCCTAATAGCTTAAACCATTCCAGGTTACTCCGCGCCTTGAGGCCAGAATCCGTCGCTGACCATGTGAGGCGTGTCATGCAGGGATTCAGGCGTACCATGCGCCACACCGGGGGCAGTATTTACAGGCAGGTGGAGTTCCACGAGAATCCTTACTACCTGTGTATAGAATACAGAGATACAGTGTACGAGTTCACAAACTGGCCAGACTGGTTCTATTTTCAAATGTGCATGCAACAGGACTTCCGTGACCTATTGGATCCTGGCATGGACCTCAGACTTCCACGGTACCGGTACCACCTGCGGTATGAAGCTGGCGACTTCGATGGCGACTTCCATATCTCGAGTCCAATGTATGATGACGTGCTAATCATAGACATGGACGCATACATTCTATTCGTGTCAAACATGGTGGACTATGACAGGGCCGCCCAAAAAGAACAGGAACAAGAGTGGACCAGGAATGAGTAGTGGGCAAGCCAAAACATCTATTAATTAAAAGGCCCTTTTCAGGGCCAACCAACTTCCCAGAAGTTGCTTTACTCTTGTAATACTCTTGAATCCACAGTAAGTTAACCTCCCATTAAAGCTCAATCGAATTGAGTTTTAATTACAGTAAACATTATTTAGGCCTAAAGGCCTAATAACGATTCTTCCATCGAGAACCCCCGGTATCACCACAAATACAGCGCCACTTATGTAGGGGCGCGGCGCCTAAGGCCGCTTCTCACTTCTTTACCTCCGCATCTAGGCCTCATACATCAAATTTGAAATTAAACCTCATTTGAAATTGTGTCTATAGTATAGCCATTTTTGGGCCGTGCGGGAGTCCCGGGCCGCCGGGGCCGCTGGCCCGAGACGCCGCCAACACTTCTCATTTAAATACGAATACATGTGGTACCTTATACTATATAGGCCTAAGCATGGATATTTTATATTGTGGAACTACAAATACCTGATTCCCACCTCTGCCCCATTGTGGTTTAAAAAAGGCTTTTATAATGTGATAATTTGAAAAGAGGTTTATTCTACTGAGATTATTATATTGCGTGTTGTGTGTAGCATTATTATTTTAATCGGGTAAAATCGGGTGACATGCTTACATGCTAGATTAAACCTCTTTTCATTTTGATAAAAAAAAAAGGGATGTTCAACTCTCTTATACTACTCACTGAAATAGACCGTGCGTTGGCCCTTGGGAAGTGTCCCTGCTAACTGTAACAGGGGCCGCAGGGCCACCAATGGCCACACAAGGGTCCCTGCACGCGGCAACCGAGCAGCAACTGTACTTTTGCCTAATGTTTATATAGCAGCTTAAAAGGGATTAGTGAGAAGGAGACCGACGCCCTTCGGCCCAAACCCGGCCCCAACCCCTGTATAAACAAAGGATTACAATTAGCCAAAGGTACAGATGGGTGGCACGCTAAATATGACAGTGGACAGGAGCTTTAAAACGATAGTGACAGGGGACGTGAAGGAAGGCCAAGCAATCAATTACATCACATAAATCAAACCTCAACTAAACCAAAGTGCCTCTGTAGTTGGTACATTGCAGCTGGAACATTAGCCAAGGTCACCTCTAAAAGGTGCACCGTTCAATATACCACAGTGACCATTAAATGGACAGTAAAATTGTTAGTTAACAGTAACTTCAAATAACATAACCTGCCAGCACCCTATAAAGGCTACTTGCAGGCTTAGCCATACACAGTGACACACAACCTTCAATTACCAACAAGGACATTCCCCCTGCCAGGAGTCCCTTATGTTAGTAATATGACCTTCCCAAGGGCTTTAGACACAGGCAACTCATATAAGGCCGATCACTTATTATTTAGATGGTTTTGGTATTTAGTTGAAGTGCTGTGTATGTATTCTACTGGATATAACATGTAACAACTGAGATCACAATGATTGCTACAGAAAAAAACTATAACAATACCTCTCATTTGGACATTAGTTTTGGTGAATTTTGCCCAAAGCCCCTACAACTTAAACTAACACAACCAGTTCATACCAGTCAATTAACCAATCAATTTGATAAGACATTGAATAGTCTAAATATAGCCTCAGTGTATTGATCTCATCTGTTTAAACTTGGCCTTTGCATTTTCTGAAGGACCTTATTCTAAAAGTGACCCTTTTAATCAGCTTTATTGATTTTAGTCCTACATACACGTACTATGTATATTGTCATCCAGTCATTCAAGGTAAATGCAAGTCATTTTACATCTACATTACTTTGTGTGATTATTTCTTGGTGCAACAAGTAATGAATATGGCATTTGCAATGTTATAGAAAAGCCACAACCCGAATTCTTCCTGTCCGTAATAATTACATGTATTATCACTGTTTTTGATGATCACATTAATGTTAAAGATATTAAAGAATAAGCAACTTCTTGGTCAATGCTCTCGCCAGTACTCCTCGATGTTTGGAAAAATCCACAGATAGATAGAACTTGATTTGAAAAATATTAAAATGTATACATAGGTTTAATTGCTTTTTCGTTTTTGTATTGAAAGATCCCTCATACTTTCTGTAGTTGTGTTTTGAACTGGCCTTCCGGGGTGCAACGAGGGGTGGGGTCTATTTTCTAATGTAGGTAGTACTGAAAGGAGACCCTATCAAACCCTTTACATATTTCCAGACTTATCAGTTCTACCTCCATCCCAAGCAAGAATATGACGTTATTGTTATGTTTTTTTTTATGGCAACCAAAAACGACTTTAGAACCTAACAGTGTGACGTCACACTGTGATGTTATTGCAATATTCTTGTAACATACTTTCATGTTACAATAACATTATTATAACATTCTTTATTAGTAAGGTCTCAACTTCACTAAAATATAATGCTATCATAACATTCTTTTTTAGTAAGTTTCAACTTCACCTATAATAATGGAACTGTCACATGAAAATGTGCTTGATGCAACGCTGCTTACCTGGGATGTTTCTACCACCAACGTGTGTCACATATAAGTCTACACAGTATAATATCATAGGAACGCAGGTTACAGTGGCCAGGAGAACTATTACAGGGCACTTTACATAACAGACAATTATAGATTATGCCGAGATATTATTATATCATTCCCTCTTACCTCTCTGACTGCTACTTACAGCAATTGTGTATAACTTAAGGCTGTATTTCATCCATTACTTCAATTACATCATGAACCATACATAACCTTGCTGGTGACCCCTCACCTATGATTACTGAATCAATAACCCAAACTCAGGTGTCGTAATATATAAAGGCTGTATTTCACATGCCGAAAGTATGCTGCCAATTTGATTCCAGTACATTTTCACTACTGTCAATATATAATCGGTGGTACTTGCAATAAAATTTACTAACATGTTCATAAATTTTATTTATCATTTATTTGCCATTACCTATCAGCAGATAATTCTATAATGAAGTTCTGCAGAATGTACTTTTTGCACATTTTTGGTGCATTTTTGGCAAACATTTGGGACCAAAAGTGCACCGCAAGGGTCCACGGGCTGATGATATACAACATTACCATGGAGAGGCTCAATTTCAGCAGAGCACACTTTTGGCATGTGGAATACAGCCTTAAGATATTACGACACCTCAGTTTGGGTGATTGGTTCGGTAATTACAGGTGAGGGGTGGCCAGCAAGGTTATGTGTGGTTCATGATGTAATTGAACTAATGGTGAGTTCTTAAGGCATTTGATTTTACCTGAAATTTATAATGCTGCTGGTTCTGAAGTGTAAAGACACTGATATGAGCAAAGCCAAGTCATATATAGTAACCAGGCAAGAGTGTAACGTTATTATGAAAATGCAGTAACATTCTACCTTGTGAGCATGTGTACATATGTTTCCTACATTTCTTTCAATATAATGCATTCTGATGAGCGTTGATTACAGTGAGAAGATCAACCAAAAATAAAAGTTGATTTCAGTAAGCTTGATATTTAATGTCACAACGCCACCACATTAGTGAGAGTAGTTTGGAATTCCATTTATTGTATTTCATGAGTGGAAAGAAAAGATAATGTGTGATATGAGATTTTTATAATTGAATAGCTTTATCTCAAATAGTAGAAAGGAAAGTTGACAAAGTTCCAACAGGCATTGATCTGATTTTCGGTTGTCATGTCTCTTCGACCTTTGGGGCTCACCCTTTGGTATATCATTTGACTTATATCCATGTACCAAAATCCATTACATTGATTTTCAGAATACAAACACTCAGATATAACTGCTGGTGTAACCTTTCTGTGTGTGGCCATGTGACCCTTGCATTATCCAAACTTCAGGCTGGCACCAACCACAGCTACTTTATGTCTTTGGCTTATACCAATGTGCCAAGATATATTACATCAATCTTTCCACTATACTGTTCTGACACGGCTGTAAGTGTAATGTTTTTATGTATGACCCTTCCATAGTTCAAACCTCGGACTGGCACAGGTCAGGACCACTGAATGTCCTTGGTCGGAGAAACATAGCAGGATCTTGTGGTTGAGCTTAGTTTACATTTTAATATTGCTCATATCATGTGGCTTACACTCACGTGCCTAAACTTATAACATTGACCTTCACAGCAATTACATTCTCACATTATAACTGGTGCAATCTTTAGCCAAACTTCAGGCTCGTACTTTTCACAGACAATCTATGTATTTGGTCAGAGAAACCTGGCATGCTCTCAGGGGTCAGTCCAGTTTAAGTGAACTGAAATGGTTTAGATTAGACTGCTTCATGTGGCTCTTAACATTGACTATTTCAAGAGACAGAATAAGGGATTATGACCTAAGAGGCAGAGGATCAGCCAGGAATCATCAGGAACAAATTTTAACGCAACATTTTTCAAGAAAATGTATCTGCGAACAAATGCATTGGGTGGAGCTAAATAATAATAATTTGCAGGTTGGAATCCGAGTATCTGCCAAAGAAATATTACAATGTTCATAAATCATTCATTCCATCCTATGGAGTGAGGGCTTAGATGTTTCATGGGGGTTGGTGGGGGGGGTGGGGGGGGGGGGGGCTTGTATGAATCCCCTGAACCCCCCGTGGCTATGGGCCTGTGAGCTTGTATACACATGTTTCTTACTATTTTCTCAATGGAATGCACTCTAATGAGCATTTATCCTAGCAAGAATATTAGCCAAAAACAATAGTTGATTTCAGTAAGCTTGATATTCTAGGTTCAAACTTCTATGTGCAGAGAATGTCACAGCGCCACCACATTAGCAATGTTAGTTGTGGGATTCCATTTATTGTATTTTATGAGAAGAACAAATTAGGTGGTGAATATTCTCAGGTACTTTTCTCTAGTTCTATTCTCTTTCCTGGACACCACATGCTTTTCGGTAACACGTGGTGATCCCCAGCGTCAAGTCATGACAACACGCAGGCACAAGGCCTAATGATAATAGGTGATATGAGATTTTCATACTTGAATAGCTTTATCTCAAATAGTAGAATTATGAAAGGAAAGGCCTTATCTCATGTCGAAGCAGGCATCTACCTGATTTGGAGCTGTCAAGTGTCCTTGACCTTGGGGACTTGCTCTTTGGTATATCATTTAACTAAAATCCATGTGCCAAATTTCAGAATATAACACTCTTATATATTTGCTGGTGTGACCTTTTTGGGTGTGGCCATGCGGCCCTTGTATTATCCAAACTTCAGGCTGGCACCAACCACAGCCACTTTATGTATTTGGCTTATACCAACATGCCAAGATATATTACATCAATCTTTCCACTATACTGTTCTGACACGGCTGTAGGTGGAACGTTTTTATGCATGACCCTTCCATAGTTCAAACAATTTTAACCTCAGACCAGCACAGGTCAGGACCACTCAACGTCCTTGGTCAGAGATACATAGCAGGGTCTCGCGGGTGAACTGAGTTTACATTTCAACGTTGCTTAGACCATGTGGCTTACACTCACGTGCCTAAACTTATAACATTGACCTTCACACTGTTAAGTTTACATTCTTACATTTATTATAGCCAGTGTAACCTTTATCCAAACTTTAGGCTCACCTGAACATGATCGCCTGATGTCTTCGGTCTGAGAAACTTGGCATGCTCTCGTGGGTCAGTCCAGTTTAAGAACACTGAAAGGGTTTAGATTAGACTGGTTACATGTGGCTCTTAACAATGACTATTTCAAGAGACAGAATATGGGATTGTGACCTCAGAGGCAGAGGATCAGCCAGGAATCATGAGGAACAAAATTGGTTAATTAACAAATACAAATGGATTATAAAGACATCCCCTGAAATTGTTCAATGAAACCTAGGCAATTGTACCTTGTGAGCATGTATGCATATGTTTCCTACATTTCTTTCAATAGAATGCATTCTGTTGAGCGTTAATCATAGTAAGAAGATCGACCTCAATAAAAGATGATTTCAGTAAGCTTTATAATTATATTACCCACACAGTATTTCAAGTACCTGCAGCCTAATTTGGACTCCTGCAAAATCTATAGAAAATAAGCAAATAGTTGTAATAAATTTTAACAATGTTAAGCTAAAAATAATGATACAATTCATGACAATTTCTATGCTAAAGCCCTGGGTTTTGTTGACATATTACCCACCATGCATCCTGTTTTGGGCTAACCTGCAGGAAAACTCATGAAAATGGCTGTCTGCGGTAAGGAGAATTGTGTTCTCTTTTCTAGACACCACATGCTTTTCAGTAGTACGTGATGATCCCCAGCGTCAAGTCATGTCAACACGGAGGCACAAGGCCTAATGATAATAGGTGATATGAGATTTTTATAATTTGATAGTTGTATCTCAAATAGTAGAATTATGAAAGGAAAGTCCTTATCTCATGTCGACACAGTTCCAACAGGCATTGACCTGATTTTGGGCTGTCAAGTATCTTCGACCTTGGGTGCTCATCCTTTGGAATATGATTTGACTTATATTCATGCGCCAAAATCTATCGCATTGATTTTCTGAATGTAACACTCTGATATGATATGCTGGCATAACCTTTCTTGGTGTGGCCATGTGACCCTTGCATTATCAAACCCATCTTTATCTTAAGCCCTGTTTCCACTAGCCGATCTTAATTACTACCGATTTCAGAAATCGGTAGTGGGAATATTGGTTAATAATGAACATATGATAGACTACACCATTAGAAAAGGTTTTTAATCCTTTCTCAAATGGTCTGAAGATGTATAATCATTGCCATATTACCAGTTAAAAGTAATGAATTAACAACAAATCAGTAATAAAATCAGCTGGTGGAAACAAGGCTTTAGGCTGGCACTGACCCCAGCCCCTCCATGTCTTTGGTCGGAGAAACATAGCAGGGTCTCACGGGTGAGCTGAGTTTACATTTCAACGTTGCTTAGACCATGTGGCTTACACTCACGTGCCTAAACTTATAACATTGACCTTCACAGTGTTACATTTACATTCTTACATTTATTATAGCCAGTGTTACCTTTATCCAAACTTTAGGCTCGCCTGACCATGATCACCTGATGTCTTTGGCCGGAGAAACCTGGCAGGGTATCAATTGACGGGGGTCAGTCGAGTTTAAATGCACTGAAAGGGTTTAGGTTAAGACTGCTTACATATGGCTCTCCATATTTCAAGAGAATAAATAAGGGATTATGAGCTGACAAAGTCAGAAACTCAGCCAAGATTGGAATCATGCTGTATAGAATTGGATGTTTTAGATATATGAACGGATTATATAGAAATCCCCCAAAACCTTTCAATATAAGCTATATGAATTTAACTTTTTTTATTTTTAAGAAAATGCAATCTTGTAAGAGTTTGTAGTGCAGATTTCATGTCCATAGGGCGACAGGATTTCTGAAAGGAAGGGGTCAGCATAAAGGCCAAGTACTAAAACAGAATGCATTCGCATACACACACACACTATTTTCCCTTCTTTTTGTAGTTTAGCGCTCCACCAAAAAAAGGGTGGGGGGCCCAGGACCCCCTGGCCCCCCTGGATCTGCCCCTGGTCACAATTAATGCTCCCATATTATTGATATCAGTAAAGCATTCAAATAACTTAATTGTGTTTTCCAATTGCAATGAATTCCTCATTTCTGAGCACCGCATGCTTTTAAGAAGCACGTGGCGATCGCTAGCCTCTCGCCGTGTGTACATGCACAAGGCCTATTGGCCTATATAACAGGTGATATGTGATTTATAATTGTAACCCTTTATCTCCAGATTAGAATTATGAAAGGAAAGTCGTTATCTCCTGTCGACATCATAATTATTATCATCGACCCGCTTCTGGGCCCCGGAGTGCACTTGACCTTGGGGGCTCGCCCCGTGGCTCTGACGTTATCAGTGTTGGCGGTCACCACGCCAGGCCCTCACACCTACTAACTAAGTAACACCTGGAGGAGGGTTGTCTTGGTCACTATCTCCTGAGACAGGTAGGTTCAAGGTCAGAGTAGGGTCCAATGTCAGTGAGGTGATTAAGGGGGGAGTGTAGCAGGTGGTGCGTCTGTCACGTAGATGGCGTCATACCAAGGGGACCAGTGGCGGATCCGACCTTTTTTAAAAAGTGGGTGTGTTGATAGAAAGAAAGGCGTACTCCCTATTTTACATTAAAAAGAAAGGTTTATTCAGTTACCAGTTTGCGATCAAGTATCATAGTGAGTCCTGCTTCTAGGACAAACACAGTTCATCTGCACTAGAGAACTCTCTTTCCCAAGCAGGAATGCAATGTCATTATAATCTTGCAGCACTGCTCTGTTTAATTTAGCTTTGGTTCTTGTTACTTTATTTAGAAAATAACAGAACCTTTAGAACCTAACATTGAGGGAGTGTACATGGATATGCATATATTATATATATATATATATATATATATATATATATATATATCCCGTTAAGGTCAAAACACGGTCAGTTCTTCTGGTACAGATGTGGTACTAAGATACGAAGGACCTCGGGGGTTCTGAGGGTGGCCATATGACCCATAGGGGATTGTTACATATCGAGGGCAAAGCCAGAGGTTTGTATGATCCCCATGTGTCCTCCAGCCACCCAAGGACAACCCCAAGGTCCTTCTTTATCTTATCACCCAAGAAATTTTCAAAATCACTAACAACAAGGAGTATTCAGTGAGTAGTGTGTATGGCTGTCATTATGCCCTACACACAATACTCACCGCTCGCTGGCCGTGCAGGTGATAAACCGATACACTACCCAGTTGGTACCCGGTTGTCCAGCAGAGAACTTCTCCTGTTTGTTATCTGACAATCGATGGTGCTGCCGTATCAGATACAGAGATGGTTTGAGAGCTGCAGGGGGCTTCCCCGCTGTCACAGAGTCATCATTTTAAGACGGGACTGATATAAGTTCCCAGCCAAGCTGCGACGTAACAGAAACGTTCTGCAACCATACTTTTTTAGTCAGTCTGTTACTTACTAAGATGGCACATAACAATTATGTTATTGATGGTGAGGTTAAAACCTCACCAAATCAAAACGTTATAAGAACGTCCTGATTAGGTTGAAGAATGTAACCAGAACGTTATAATAACTTCACAATGCCATGTCACGACAGTACGTTGCAGCAATGTTATTGGAAGCCATCAAAATAACGTAACAAGAACCAGTACAGAACCAAACAGAACGTTGCTGCAACATTATAATAACGTCACATGCTTGCCTGGGAAGACCCTCGGGGGTCATCAGAGGGTGGTCCGACGTATGACCCAGAGGGATCGTCACATAATGAGGGCAAAGCCCGAGGTTCATATGATCCCCATGGGTCATACGGGCACTTGAGGATGACCCCAAATGGTCTTCTTTTTTTCATCAGCCAAGAAACATTTAAAATATGCTGAAAATACTGAAAACAAGAAGCAGTATGTACAGCCTGTCAATTTCCCAGCCCGCACTTCCCAAGCAATTTGTTTTAATTTAATGCAGGCTGGTGACCTTTTCCTTTCTTCCAAAACACTTCAGCTTTACAATAAGCATTCTAATTTACATTCAAGTATTACGTCTTAATCTATTCTAATTATGTGCATGAGGTTTAATTCCTACCTTAGTGCAGTAAGGTCTCAACTTCACTCAAATATAACGTTATTTTAACATTCTGTTTTGGTAACCTAAAGGCCGTATTACACTATGCGCCAGGTGTATCCTCACGTTAGGTGACTTTCCCTGATGCAAACGGTATGTGTTAGAGCTGTATTAGGGCTATATTACACTATGCATTGGGTCGCGTTGATTACCAACGCTACCCAATGCGAAGTATATTATACTATGTCTTTTGGGTCGCGTTGGGTCACGTTTGGCAATTAGGTAGCTTTTTTTCATATATATCCCACATCAGATATGAGAGCCGTTTGACATGTTAAAATTTCCAAACAATGATATCTGTGATAAGCATCGTTTGAAAATATAATGACAGGTGGGGGAATAACCTGCTGCCATGTAAACAAATCAATAACACTATTTATGATTAGACATTTAAGAAGATAAGGAAACCTCATAATTATCTGTAAGGTGTCCACGATACAAAAAGAGTCCTAACACACTGCTTTCCTTCATTCTTAAACTCTATATAAAATATTGACAGCATTAGTCAATTTCAACCTGCTAGTCCATATCTATTATAAGAAAGGAGTTGTTTATGTTGGGGGAAATCGTACAACCAGCGTACAAAAAGGGCCATAATGTGTCTATTATTAATATTGCTCACCGTTTAGATTATTTCTGCATTCTAGTGTCATATATATGTACACGGTTGAAACCGCTATTTTAGTAATTCCTAATTCATGCTTTTACCAATTAAGACGTAACCTGGTTTTAGTGAAATATTGTAAAGAGAAAACTCTGTTTGGGGTGGTTAATCTCACCCAAAATATTAGTTAGATGACATGTTCAGCAGAGCGTAGAGGGACTTCACAGAGTGATACAGAAACAGATGTAAACACGCGTTTCTAGTCCATATCTTTTACAAGAAAGGAGTTGTTTATGGTACAACCACCATTACAAAAGGGTCATCACGTGTCTATTATTAATATTTTTTATCGTTTAAATCATTTCTGCATTCTAGTGTCATATACACGGTTGAAACCACTATTTTAGTAATTCATAATTCATGCTTTCACCGATGAAAATTTAACCCGGTTTTAGTGAAATATCCAACAGAGAAGACTCTGTTTGGGGTAGTAAATCTCACCAAAAATAGAAGTCAGATGACATGTTCAGCAGTGCGTGTAGGGACGTCAGTCAGTGACACAGAAAACAGATGTAAACACGCGTTTCTGGCTATCCTTCAAGGCCACTATTCCACTATGTGGTAGGTAGCATTTGCAGTCCCTTATTTTGGCCGAAGCAAGGAGTTTGCAGTTCAGATACTCAACATTTTGGTATCTGCCACCACAAGCAATCCATAGAAAACCAATACAAAATTACAAGTATTGCAAGCAAGTGCCACAAGTACCTATTATTCCACCTTGCGGCACCTACTGCAAGCAAGTTTGCGGCTGTTTGCTTGCATTTTTTCATGGTGCCGCTAGCAAAACACTTGATCTCGATCTCGACTTGATCCCGAAGGCACAATACCTCATAAAGTGCATCCGAAATGGGGGGAATACATGCTTTTTTAAAATACATGTAGCATACTATAGTAAACATTACAAATATATGTTTAATCCATTTTGACAAAATACTAAACCTTGGTTCCTTTTCAGATTTTAGGAATATTGTTTATTGAATATCTGTCATGGTAGTATACTACCACATTGGACATTCTACACACGCCTTCATATTACATGGTAGTGTACTAGCTCACGCGGACCTGTCCCCAGACTGAAAATATATGGCAGAAAATTGGAATCATAATTATCCCGACCATATTAGATATTTACAAATGGTTATACTACTCAAGAGAAATCATTCCCAAAGCTTTTACATTACTACGTTATGGAAATGCCATACTCGGCTTCACGATGCATGCTTTTCCATATCACCTTATAACAATTGTATATATAGTTCTAGTCTATGAAATTCAAGGTAATATACTCCCTCGTTGTAAATATCAGAAAAAGAAACACTGAAAATGAAATACATTTGACAGAATAACCTAGGAGATCGCGGGAGGATGTGGTTGTTTCAGTAAACACTAGTCACGTTGAGGTCTTTAAGGGGGATGACACGCGGTGTTTTGTTTTGGTCCTTCATCCCTGTCCTGTATCTTTTTACCAGTCTTACTTGTTGTTGTTGTTTTTTTGTATGGTAAGTTCAGTTCTATAAATACAAACCACCACATAGTAAACATACATAACCCCATTCAGAGCTGGGCCGACCAGAGGCACAGGTTGTTGTTTGTAGGGGGCGGGAGGGAGTGTAGAGGTGGGAACAGCCTCACGTGGTGTTGTAGAACGTGGCGGGACTCTCGTTTTTATCTACGTCGTAGTATAAGGGGTGGGAATGTGTCGGTGCGGGATATAGAGGAGCGAAATCTGTTAAATCGGAAATACGAAAACCACAACAACAACAAAAGAATTAGATCTAAGAAAGGCCGATGTACTATAATTTTCAGGCGCTACTCCAGGGTGATGTTTTGCAGGTATCTAGAACCTCCTCAGATTTGAAATAGGGGTAGGGAATTTTATCAAATCAACTAGTCAGAAATCCCTCAGTTTTGCAGTGAACCCCTCAGATTTTAGGGACGGCTAAGCCCTTGTAAATGATACTGACCAATTGACTACAAAGCCAAAAGAAATCTTAAACGTTGTTTTTGACATAATCTGTCTGAACAGGACGGAATATATACTATATAAGATGGAGAATATAAATATTTAATCTTTTTGATGCCTATAGTGATTCCATGGCCAAGTCTGCTGTTAAATTGGTTATTGGTACAATGCATATGAAATGTCCAATCTGACTATTGGTCGTTTTCTATTGTAGCTGATGTAAACAGGTTATCAGTAGGAACACAGAAAGTATCACAAACGTGCTTTCATCATCCACGGGAACCCCATCGACACAAAAAAAAACACCCAAGGGCAAGGTGACCTTCAGAGGTAGAAATCGATGTAGGGGCTTGGCCTCATACGGCCTTCTGATTGGCTGAGAGCGTGGGCACACCTCCCGCTCTGTTTACAAACACGGTAGACTGTAGTTACACCCAAGTCCGCTGGTCACTCAAACTATAATGCAAAGGGTATGTAGGTCATGAAAGGACTATTAACTCGGTTGATATAGGAGCACAGTGACTGGGTGCGGGCAGAACGACAACAGAGACACAACCCAAGACAACACGAGACAACCCGAGACAGACCCACACACGTGCACCCCTAGGTTAACCAACCCCCAGACAGCTCCAACAGCCAGCTACAGAGGTCCTGACCGACGATCACAAGTCGCCAACACAGAGGTGAGTGAGACTAGTAATAATTACAAAGATGTGTGCGATGGTTGCTATGAGAGACGGTCGGTTGTTCTGCAGGAGCAGATCCGGAGATTTTCAAAAGGGGAGGGGGGAGTGTCCTATTGTTGAAATTTGCCGCCAGGCCCCCTGGGTCCGATAGTTTTACATTGAAAAATCAGTATCTGGCCAAAAATAGGGAGGTGCAGGGGCGACCCCCCCCCCCCCCCCCCCCCACACACACACACCCAATCCGCCACTGTTCAGGGTTATGTTCTTTTTTTCCGTTCGCTGATGCAAGGGTTTTAACTGCGCACTTCGCGGTGATCATTTGTTTGTTAATTCGTATCATTGACAAAATGGGAGCATAGATGTGAATACTCACATTTATTCAATATTATATCAAAACCTGGAGGAGGCATGGTGTGGTTGACGGTCGCCTGTAATACGGGTATACGGGTGAGTTGTAGCGTTGCATCAGCCTGTGCCTGTTACATCAGCCTGAGTAGAGTCCACCCACTGACCAATGCGCCCACTGGTCCACGTATAGTGGCTGCCCACTAAACGTTAGGTTACATACGTAATCCTGCTCGCCTACATGCAGGATCATAGGATTATAATATTATACACGTATATATGATATATGTATGCATTTATTTATGTATGTATGTATTTATGTATGTATGTATGTATACATGTATGTATGTATGTATGTATGTATGTATATGTATGGGGCCTTGCATTTAGTACGTAAGCACATTTTCAAAAGTCTCAGACCCCTCCACACCCCTTTGGCAAAAATATGCAATGAATACGTACTAAAATGTATGCACATTTCCAAAAATCTCGGACCCCCCCCCCCCCCGCGATGCGTATGTACTAAATGGAATGCCCCTATGTATACTGGAGGGCCCAACTGTTTGAAAAGGTGGGGGGGGGGGGGGGCGGGGCGCTAATAGAAAGCAGGGGCGTTCCCTATTTTAAAGAATTTTACATTAGAAAAAAAAAGATATATGAGATTTAGAAGAAACTATACAAAATCTATTATGAAAATGTCATAATGTGACCATTTGTAATAGTGCACACATGTATTTCAGCATTTTAATGCCATAAACACTTTAATCATCCTTTGATAATGATTTCTAATTCCTCATACCAGCACTGATGATTTTACCCAATATCTGTAGAATTAAGTACAGAAGGGTTGTATTCAGAGGTATAATAAATCTCTCCCAAAATAGCCATCGGTGACATGTTCAGCATAGGATGGACGAAAGGTGACAGATGTAGAGCAGCCTACAAAAATAGATGTAAACATGGAGGGCGTTTCTAGCCCATCCCATAAGTAAAATAGTACAGCGCTTCACAAAATATAAGAAAAGGGGATGTCTGTCTCCAAAATATCTAAGAAGGGATATCGATAAATTGAATGTTATGTATTCTAAGTATAGTGATGTATTAAAGGTTTTGTAAGGAATGCATTTTGGTTAATCATATAACGGAACGTACAGTTTCTTTCAGAAACTCGGAATTGGTAATAAACAATCCTTTTGCAAAAGATAAAATATCATTTCGTTTTTGACTGTAGGTTATATAACCCATCCTATGTAGGTCACCTAGATGCGGCGCTGCTGTTGGCACGGTGCCAGCTCTCCTCCTCCCGCCACTGCCTTATAAGGAGGTGTGACGTCACGTCGCCAGGTTGACCGTCAATGGGTTTAGGCCGGGAGAGGTTGGAGGGCTGTTACAGTGTTACTATGATCTATCTGAGCTGGAAGATTAAGTTCGTGTTAGAGGATTGTAGGTACCTGATCTATAATCTGCTGAAGATTATGAAATTGGCTGGTTGTGACTACAACGATCCTCTCAATGTAGCTAATTAGCCAATCAAACAGCTTAGAAATCCCGCCATGGAATGGGCCTAGAGCGTCAAATTCGACAGGGCGGCCACATGGGCCTTTTCAGGGTTTAGTGACAGCGACAGGGGATTTCTCTTAAATTCAACAGGTCAACACCGCCACTGCCCTTTCTTAAGTTTGACAGGGCGACACCAGTGCCCCCCCCCCCCCCCGACCCAGAGGACAAAATTTTCACATCTTAAGATTGAAAGATCTTTGTAAATCTGGTGGTTTTTTTTCGTTTTTTTTTTTCATTTTTCTATGGGGGTAGTGTCTCCCCCCCCCACCCCACCCCGCCTAGAGCACTGGTTCTGGATCCGCCCCTGGACACCGTCCTTTCTCAAGCTCTACATGCAACAAGGGGACCCCTCCCCACGCTCTAAGGTCAAAATTGCATTCCAGTATAATGTACCTAGGAATGTGATCCTTAATTACACGGAGAAGCTGGTAAAGTTAGAATCCATGTAGACTGTAGTTACACCCAAGGCCACCAGTCGCTCAAACTATTATGCAAAAGTTATCTAGGTCATGGAAGGACTATTGCACGCTGTTGCTCGTGAGCAGCTCACCGTGAGTAGTACAGGAAAGTGCCCCCAGATGTCACTACTTTCACCAGTGCCAGTCAAACCATCTTTGGTGTGCTAAAGTCCAACATAGGGGTTCATTCATAGGGGTATTTCTTAGATATAACATACGTCCTGCCTGGACTCGTTTGGTACGTGAATCCAGGATCAGCTGACTGTAGTAGTCAACTGTGGTCATTGTTCCCACCCGTATGGTGCCCGGTAGTCATGGTACACAAAGGCCTGGGGGTTCAGTCTATGAAGGTAGGCACGAACTGCGAAACTACAGCACCCCCTTTTTGGGGACTTTACAGCCCCCAGAAAAACTGGGATACTCTGACAGCCCAACCCCCTTTTTTTGCCCCTGCAAATAAGCATTAGCCTACAAATTTCTTGTCCACAATCCAATTCCAGAAGGTGACAATTTGTTTGAAAGCAATTATGTTTATGTGGGAGTCTGATGCTGGCTTATCAAGAATTCTATGAAGATTATTAAATGTAAGTCCATTCTGTATTATCTTATGACATATTTATTTCATATATATAGGCCTATATATATATATATATATATATATATATCATTAATAAGGTAAAAGATACGTTTTAAAGGTATACGCTGGTATTTCGCAAACTTGCAGATACATCACGTCAAGGAGAATGTTGGCTCGAAATTTCTTTTTTTATTATTTGTTTATTTCAACATCACACATACATGTGGTCTTCCAGTTGACATGAATACAACGAAAAAGAAAAATATAGTTGATAATTGAGTGATGAATAAATGACGATGTAGAGATGAATGTAAATGCACTAATTGATTAATCGTGCTGTACTAACTTAGTATTCATTCAAGTTGACTTATGAGCTCACTTCATGATACCAATTGACAGGGTTGTTTTCACCATAATCAAACAACTAAGGGCCAATAGCATGTAGTAATTGTAAATGAAATATACAAAGATTAGTGTTCTCTCCAGTCCCCCCGAGAAAATGCGTGACAAATATGCAATATAGCTTATATCATCGCCCTTTTTAAAATCCCAGAGTCACCTTTCCAACTCCATCACTTGCGTCAGTAAAACATTTCAATGAAACATGCAACATCTGTAACTTGCTAAGTTCACCGCTGAACTTAAAAGTAGCCATCATTTCTGCATTCCTCATCTATTTTTCAAACTGCTAACAGTCACTTTATCCGTGTTCTAAGTTTAGCCGCCGAGACAATGGTTATAATTACACCCTGGTCAATGTGGAAACAGGTTACAGCGTTTCCTTAATTGAGTGACTGGGCATACTCCTTATTAATCATCAGTCCTTCTTAGTCCTGGGCGAGGAGTTCCTGCTGCGGCTGGTTGACATTTCACACTCGGGAGTGGTTTGTTTTGGGTCCTCCAGGCCACACATCCTAGACAGTGGGGTCCGGGACCCAGCCAGGTTGCGACGTAACAGAAACGTTCTGCAACCATACTTTTTTTTAGTCAGTTTGTTACTTACTAATATGGCATGTAACAATATACATCATTGATCATGAGGATGAAACCTCACCAAATCAGAATGTTATTATAAGTTATAATTATAACATTATATTTTGGTGAGGTTAGGACAAAACCAAAACAGAATATTATAAGAACATTCTGTTGAGGTTAAAGGACATAACATTGCAGTGCAACATCACAGCAGTATGTTGCAGCAATGTTATTGGGATCCAGCAAAATAACGTAACATGTTTGGCTGGGGGGAAATCAGTGGGAGGGGGGGGGGATACTGGAGATGCACATAAGTATACGTATACATGCATCAAGAGTGGACGGCGGTGGGGCACTGGGCACTATCTAGGGTGTACACATCGTCAATTTTCTTTAATAAAGATTAGTGTTCTCCAGCTCTCCCAGAAAATGTGCAACAAATAAGCTATGTGGCTTATATCATCACCTTTTCAAAATCCTAGAGTCGCCTTTGACACAACACCACTTGCGTCAGTCCAACATTTCAATCAAACATGCAACATCTGTAACTTGGTAAGTTCACCGCTGAACTTAAAAGTAGCCATCATTTCTGCATTCCTCATCTATTTTTCAAACTGCTAACAGTCACTTTATCCGCGTTCTAAGTTTAGCCGCCGAGACAATGGTTATAATTACACCCACGGTCAGTGTGAAAACAGGTGACAGCGTTTCCTTAATTAAGTGATTGGGCGTAGTCCATATTAATCATCGCTCCTTCTCAGTCCTGGGCCGGGAGTAGATCCTGCTGCGGCTTTGTGACATTTCCCACCTGGGAGTTTGTTTTGGGTCCTCCAGGCCTCACGTCCTAGACAGTGGGGTCCGGGACCCAGCCAAGTTGTGACGTAGCAGAAACCTTCTGCAACCATACATTTTTAATCAGTTTGTTACTTACTAATATGGCATGTAACAATATACATCATTGATCATGAGGATGAAACCTCACCAAATCAGAATGTTATTATAAGTTATAATTACAACATTATATTTTGGTGAGGTTAGGACAAAACCAAAACAGAATGTTATTAGAACATTCTGTTGAGGTTAAAGGACATAACATTGGAGTGCAACATCGCAGCAGTATGTTGCAGCAATGTTATTGAGATCCATCAAAATAACGTAACACATTTGGCTGGGGAGAAATCAGCGGGAGGGGGGGATACTGGAGATGGTTAGGGGCACATAAGTATACGTATACATGCATCAAGAGGGGATGGCAGTGGGGCACTGGGCACTATCTAGGGTGTATACATCGTCAATTTTCTTTAATAAAGATTAGTGTTCTCCAGCCCTCCCAGAAAATGTGCAACAAATATGCAATGTGGCTTAAATCATTGCCTTTTCAAGATCTGAGAGTCACCTTTACCACTCCACCACTTGCGTCAGTCCAACATTTCAATGAAACATGCAACATTTGTAACTTGGTAAGTTCACCGCTGAACTTAAAAGTAGCCATCATTTCTGCATTCCTCATCTATTTCTCAAACTGCTAACAGTCACTTTATCCGCGTTCTAAGTTTAGCTGCCACGACAATGGTTATAATTACACCCACGGTCAATGTGAAACCGTAGAACATTTCTGTTAAGTCGGCTTGGCTGTTTGGACCCCCTCCCTCCCGCCACTTACCTCTCCGACAGTTATCCCAAAACCACCACCTATTTGGGTGTCATCGATCAGGGTCCAGGAACACCTGGGAGGTGCTGGTGGTCTTTAAACGGTATCGTCAGCGCTCAACAAAACTAACAGATCCTATTAGTCATGCCAAAAATGGTGCCTCTTTTTTCGCCAGTAGTGCAGCAAAGTGCTGAGACGACGTCCTAAATGTCAGGTTTAAATGGGGGAGGCTGGCCGGTGCCTGGGGCCGGTGTGCATCAGGGAGTCTGGAGGTTGTACTCCACTTAAGGCAATGAGCCAAGATGCGATTCTGGGCCGAATTTGATCTGATTTTTAAAACCTGGTTGTCCAAAAATTGTTTTTCTTATGATAGATGTAATTTTACAAAGAGATTAGCACAATCGTTATCAGGAAAAAAAAGTGATATTTTGGCCGGAAAATATAATTCCAAATATACACAAAATGCATGATAAGAAAATCGGTTGGTGTTTTGTCGCATAATGCATCGTGGGCTCATTTCGCTCATGATTTTGAACGTTGCCAGTGGAGTAGGCTGATTATAACCAAATTACGTGTCATTATAGACATCATCTAAAATTCCCTTTCAAATGGTATGCAGCATGCACGGGTTTCTGTAATATTTCAATATATAATGTAATTTTCCAGGTTCAAAATCGCCCAGTGGAATCCCCAGTAACATTCTTTCACATTATATTGATATTATTATAATGTTCTTCATTAGTAAGGTCTCAACTTCACTACAATACAATGTTGTTATAATGTTCTTTTTTAGTAAGTCTCAACTTTATCTAAAATAATGTAACTGTTACATGAAAATTGGGCAGGTTACAGAATAAACAAAAAGTTACGGTCGCAGAAAGTGCTTGTTACATGGCTGCTTGCCTGGGGAGGCCAGCGTTCAGTGAGGTGACATATTTGGGCGTAGACTGGTGGAGTGACGCCTGGCTACATCGAGGGTCGCCGCCGACACGTCGTTACTGACATTCACACTGCAGTAACAGCGATTTTGTGCACTTATGGAGTTTTTTTTCCTGAACCGGTTGGTCTTTCTGTGAGTGTTACATCAGTGTTTGAGATCATGTAGCAGACCTTTCGTGGTTGTTTGCGAAGGTGTCTCCAGTGCATCTTTTATTTTGTGTTTATAAATAAATCCCTTGAGGTGCTCGTTGCATATTCTTCTGGAGCAATATCTATAAGAGTAAGATATCCCTTGGATGTCAAGCCTTGAAATTAAGTACCATTATTTATTTAGCAGTTAAATGCTACAGATATTCACAACGTCTCTAAACTGATAAAAGTATCGAACACTCCAAATCTGATTGACAGATATTACTTTTATATTTACTTCACTGCCCATCGTATCAGGTAGGAACTTGAGTATATTTAGAATATCTTTATCTCAAATGTTTATTTCAAAACGCCAAGACTGTGAGAATGAGTCCATAAATATACATTGCCAACTGCTTATTCTCATAACTTCGCGTCAACAGATTGGGAATTACTCAGATATGTTTTCATTCTTCTTGGAGTTCATGTTTAAGCAATCAGTAAAAATAGATTGATAAGGTGTGAAATAGTACATTCCTTGTATTCTAACTGCAGGCTATAGCCTAGATCAAGATGCATGGTGGGTAACAAGTCACAAAGTTTACATAAATTCTCTTATCAATCTTAGCATTACTTGTGGTTTAACATGATGGAAAACAAGTGTTGAGCTGTTTGTACTCGAATATATTTAATATTTCTTAACTTGGTTTTAAAATGAATTAAATGTAGATAAGTATATCGCAACTATATATATTCCATAGTTTGCTCTATATTATTGCCTACATTATAACTCCGAATAACCCTGAATGCACTTACAAAATTGTAAATCAACTGTCCGTGGTCGGGAGGATTGAGGATGTAGAAATGTCCGGTTACAATATTGATAGAGCACTCCCCTTCCCCTGGGCTTGGTCTTCAGGGAAGCAGTACAAGGACTGTGGGGACCGGGTACTGTGTTTACAAACACTTAGAGGAAATGCAAATATCTATAATAATTTTGTAATACTATATATATGTGGCGAGTAGATCGCGTTAGCCTGTACAGCTTCAGAACAAGGATTTTGGAAAGTGGGGGGCGCACTATTGTAAGAAAAAATCCTTAATTACATTTTGGCCGAATTTTACATTTAAAAAATCTAGATTTGGCAAAAATAAGGATGGGGGGGGGGGGGGGGGTGACGCAAGCGGTTGTTTCCTTATGTACATGTTTTCTCATGAAGATGTGGATTGTTGAATTTGACGGCACACACACTTCCAAAATACCCCAATTTTTTCCATGAAGTTAACGGTACACACATCTAAAAAGAAGATCCGACCCACCCGCCCTTCACCCCTTATTACCGTTAAACAGATCCTGGTTCTCACCAACAGGAACACGATGACAGGAACATCAGTTGTACAATAATTGCCCGTTGACTGTTCAGTGTATTTTAGGAACACGGAAGTTGTGATCAAAGTAAGGAAAGTTTCCTGAGCTACTTTTCCTACAATAACGATGATGTAAAATCTGGCGAAATGAAGTACACAACTAAATTCCCCGTGACATCAGGTGCGTGGTTTGTTGGTTTATATTCATATGGACTTCATCCCGTGGGGGTTCCGGGTAAGAATAGGCCCCCAGTAGCCCCTGCTGATCGTATGAGGCAACGATAGGGGGACCCATCACTGACCAAGTGGTTCGTTGGGTTCAATTCCCGGCTGGTGCTTGGTTCACTAAGGGATGAGGTACAGCAAAAATGATTTCCAGGTTTTGATTCCCTGCTGTTACAAACCAGTGGCTGCAAAACATGCTGGGATTTTGGTAGGAATTCCCAGAGAAAATGGCAGCTGGTGTACAGACTCACTTTGGAAAACAGTGGGTCTGACTGCGACAGACTAGGTGATGTACCTGACCATTGGTTACTTACCAAACCACCTGGTGGGAAAAACAACACCTGTGGCCCGCTGACCACTGACTGACCACTGCCCCTGGCCGACCCATTAAGTCCCTGTTTATACATATAGACTTGAGGAGGACCAGAGTACGGTCAGAGGTTACCTGACAGACTTTGACAACCCCCCCCCCGCTCCCCTCCCCCAACTCTCCCGGCATTGGCCACGAGTTAGTTCCTCGCCTGGCACAGAGTCCTACACTGTTTCCAGGGGTATTCCCATACTCGCCATAGCTAGAGAGTTAAGACTGGACTCCAAGTTAATGAAAAATAAACTACTTGTTGATTTAAGCCGACAGAAAACAATGCAACGTGACCAATGCTTATTATCTTTTTCAGTGGCGGATCCAGGGGGGGGGGGGGGGGGGCAAAAGGGGCAATTGCCCCCCCCTAGACCAAAAATGAACTCTCGAAGTTTTCGCAAATCCGAGGAAAAATCTTGCAAGGTAAATCATGAGGGAGGGGGGGGGGGGGCAGATATTTGCCCCCCCCCCCCCCTAGAAGACAGACCCTGGACCCTGGACCCGCCCCTGTTTACAGTAATTGACGTATCTGTCATGGTCAATACTCCTCATTGGACAAGGTGATAACTAATTAAGTTCTTATTGAGTATGTAAGTGTGTGTGTACGTTCAACGAGTTTATATATATATATATATATATATATATAATTATATATATGACTTTACACATGACATCTTTTGCACATCTTTACACATCAATTACACACACACACACACACATATATATATATTTATATATATATATATATATATATACATACATACATATATATATATATATATGTATATATAAACTCGTTGGTACATAGCCCCAGTCCACTTCCAGGAACAGTTTGAGATATGAGCCCGTGCTTTGGGCCCACATCTCATGGGGATGAACAAACAACCCAGCCTTACCTAACCCTGGGCCCTGGACGGCCCCGCCCTGTGCCCGGAGTAGATAGGTGGTATCTAGGGCCCACCTTCAGCTGGTAACCAGGGTATAACTGGACGCCCCCCCAACCCCCGCCCCCCAACCCGGTATCTCCTTGGTAACCGGGTTAACCAACGCGGAGTCTCTCTAGGTCAATGTCAGCTCGAATGGAGGATGTTTCTCTTTTTTTCCTTTTTTTCCTTTTCTTTTCTTTTTTTTCCCTTTTTTTTTTTGGGGGGGGGGCACAGTTAGGCCTTACTAATGCAAAATTTTGCCAAAAAGTAATTTTTGGGTAAAAAGTCCAAAACACCCACCACATCCCCTTTGACAATCCTGGATCCGCCACTGACTGCTCAGCCCAGAGGTCCCCGGTTGGCGGTATGCTCCGTCATGGTAGAAAGCAGGACACGAGGTTCTAAGAAAGGACTATTTAAGGGCAATCGCGCTATTTGTTGATGCGCATGCACACTGCGCAGCCTGGCAGTGTGAGTGTGCAGTGAAGCATGACCATGAAAATCCTTAACTATAGAACCCTATGGAGGGAAAATGCATTTTTGCTCATATCTCTGTTGCTGGGCATCCAATTACAACACTGTAAGCGACAAAGTTGTAGCCCAGAACCTCAGGAACCCATATATTTTCTTAGATTTGAGGGGTATTCATTTTTTAATTAATTATGAATTTATTTGTAATAAAAGTATTATTTTCGACCCTACCCTCCCATTTTGGCAAGTATAATGCCTGTCCTTGAGCTGCTGTTGCATGGGCTCTGCACTTTACATCATAAAACAGACTAATGTGTATAAAGAATTATATGTTTAGGTACATAATAATAGGTTCCATGTGTGTTGGAAATAATGAATAAGCATAGAGCATAAGTGATTAATTTTTCTAATTTTCATAAATTTGTGTCTTAATCTATTAAGAGGCATGTGGGTTTTCTGAAAAAGTGAGAACGGTGACCCCCTAATTTTTTTTCATTAAATGATAGCCAACACTTATCCCAATCAGATGTAGGTATTTCAAGTAATTTTCAATGTTGATAATGTTTTTATTACCAATTTAATAAGAATTTATTCTTTTTTATCAGCAGATTCATCCAATTAAATCCCCAAAAATAACTTTATTTTCATATTTTTGGCAAATAATTCATAATGTATATGGATAAACCTATTGACTTCATATCCAAATGAGTTAAAAACATAATCAATAATTTTTATTAATATGATTAAGAAATTTCTTAAAGTTATTTTAATTTGTCAAAATACTGAAATTTTCATTTTTTGCTAATTTTGTAATGATTTTAATTCAAAAGTTAGCACGGTGACCCCCTATTTTTTCTTCATTTCTGGAATTCATAGACCCTAAACTTGTATTTCCCAAAATTTAAAGTAAATGTCAATGTTAGAACTATAATGGAGCGATTGTCTTTAATGGAATTCAATTACCAAGATAGGAAGACTTCTTTGGTCCCAGGGCAGATCGGCCGTCGAACTGAGAGGTCTCCGAGGTGTAATGTTTGATTCCATCGTGCGTGGCAACGGGGTTATTTTGGTCTTGATGACGATACACTCATTTGTGATTTAAGTTGACCTTTTGTAATGACCTTCAAGGCGAGGTGGTGACACGCACCGGTAGATACAAAGTAACGTGGTCATGGAGATAACATAACCTATCGGGGACGGCGGTCCGGGAGGGTGACGGAGCCACAGATTAGGGATTTGAGGTGCCCCATCCGAGGGCTAGATTCTGAATAATCAAGAATTTTACACTAATGAAATCTTAATTTGACAAAAGATAGGGGGTGGGGCGCGCCCCTCAGGCGCCTAGCTCTAAATCCGTCCCTGGCACTTTTCTGTCACCTTCTGTTATACTTTGTTTTTTCCTATGTTCTCGTAAATTCACCATGATGAAACTCTAATGGCACATTCAAAGTTTAATGACAATATGTGTCCTGTTTATGTACAACACTTCACATGAAAGAACATTTATAATATCTAGCCAGAACTCTTAACTCTCACTATGTCACAATAAAAGGAACACAAAATGAGCTGTTTCTTGCTGACCAGATCTGTAGAACAAATTTCTCAATAAGCATTTATAGTATTCAATAACACTGTTAATTGAATGATAAGGTACACAAATTGGTCTATAAATAAAATAGAAAACCTTAAAAATGATGTATTATCGTCTCTTAATGCAAGCTTTCAGGGGGAGAGCACCAGTGTTCGGTACCCACTCAGTGCCCCCCTCCCCCTCCCCCCCAACCTTCCCCCACTCCCCCAACAACCTTTGCCTGCCGCGTGCGTCCCGGACACGAGTCGAACTCACTGTGATCCCTGGCTCCAGGTTGGGAGTGGTGAACGGTAAGAGCCGTCTCAAGGGGCAGGTCTCAGGCGGCCGTGGAGGCAATCAGTTCAGGTTTAAGTGGCTCAGAAGAATGTGACAATGATAACGCGTGATGGAGTTATAAATACACTTTCTTTTGCTTTCAAGGAAACACTGCCCCTGAAATGAATCACTTTTGGGTACAGTTCAAGGACGATTGGCATTTGCAACCTGTCCCGACTTTAAGTTTTCCCTTATATCAAACTGAAACCAGCTATAATTTCTTATTTGATTAGAATTGCTTGAAATTCTTAGTGTATTAGATTCACCAGCCTTTTCCGCGATTCCATTATAAGACTATATTATTATCAGCTCATCTTATTTTACTGCCGTGTAATGTCAAAAGGTTGCCCTCATCACAGACAAAGTTGTAATATGTTATCCCACATCTGGTATCTGGTATCGAGGGATTCAATATGTTACATATTTGAAAATAAATTAAATGACCAGAACTTAAATCCAGGAAATCTAAAGAAACTACAAATTAGTAGAAAGACTAGTGACGGATTTCTTTCTTTCTTTTTATGCAGGGGGGGGGGGGTATCCAATGGTAGATTTCACACCGTCTAAAATCGGGAGATCTCCCCCTAATAATGACCAGAAATCGGGAGTTTTGAATTGCCAAATTTCTAAGGATATAATCATTATTAGCCATATATTTAAAAAGAGGTCCTCTAATTTTGGCTCAATATCAATTTTGATTGTAACATCCCCGGAAGTTTTAGAATATAGCGCCCGTCTCCCTTTTTGAGAACCTCTGGATCCGCCTCTTGCGAGGATACCTAAGGCCATGGAATTACAAAGAGGACTTCGGTACATCAAGTTCACATGAATCAACCTACTTTCCAGCCACAGCGACAGGCAACGTGAACGTATAGTCATGCTCGGCACTGTCTAGTAGACATGCTCAGGTCTCAAACTGTGTTCATTATGTTGTGCTCCTGTCAGCAGTTTGCAAATTCCCACATATTATAGGCCCTACTTTGGTGAAGACTTTTTACTTGTGATATCATGCAATTGATATAAACGTAGCTCCCAATTTAAATGGGTGAATGCTGTTGATTCATTGTAAAATGACCCAGATTAATATCCAAAAGCAAATGGCAGAAATCTGCGTGAAGACTCCAAGCACAGGGAATGTTCTGGCCTGTCCTCTTACGAAACAGTTGGACGCTCTTCAGGCAGATCTCCAGACCGTCACAGGTCACCCCATGGTCCAAAGATCTGCTTGGTGAGTAGGCCCAAGTCCGTCCAGATCCTGGTCTCTGATTGGCTGGTCTGTGGGTGGAGCGAGCGGGGGCTTGGCCGCGCTCTGCATCAAACCCCTCTATGACCTCTCTATGAACCTATTCTGTTTAGCAGATTATAAGAGCAGCAGAGTGTTCTGGCTATGGCCCTAGACACTTAAATCGAATATGGCGACATGGCCATTTCTTAAATTTGACCATGCGACATGGGGCTTAGTGACATGAAGAAAAAATAAATGACAGGACAGGGGCCATTTCATAAATCCAACATGAGACATGAGTAGGTCTTAGAGGCGACATGGGACATGGGGAGTTAAGTGACAAGGGATATAACAATTTCTTAAATTCGACATGCGACATGGGAACCCCCCATCAAGGGCCCCATGGCTGGTTGTAACCGGTTGGGCCGTTCCCTCCTCCGCCCTGCCCCCCTCCTCCTGTTCCTCCTGCTCTGGTTATAAGGTGCAGGCAGGCTTGTAGTGGGGCATTGGGTCAGAGTACTGGTAGCTGAGAGCACCGCTTTACACAGGGCTGTGTACTGACAGTACCTACATTATAGCCGCCTTACAATACCTCAGCCTGCAGCAGGGGATATTACCTGGACTTTACTTACAGCAGGATCATAGGACAGAGAACTACCGACGTTATTAACCATCCTCACCGCAGATTGGCCTTCACATTAAGGTAGATTTCACACCGTCTAAAATCGGGAGATCTTCTCCCCCCAATAATAACCAGAAATCGGGAGTTTTGAATTGCCAAATTTCTAAGGATAAAATACAATTTTAGCTTTCAAATATATATTTTAGTAACAAATTGTTATCTGGTATCATCGATGATATCTCACTCACAGTTGTTGGAGTGATATATATTATTTCCGAGTGTCCTGTCTGACCTGACTTTTAGCATGGTTTCCTTATTCGATTTTTTATTCGAAATAATGAAAAAACATACTGAGAGTTAAACCTCATAAAATCGGAAAATTTTGTACAGAGAGCTGGAGATCGGGAGAATTCTTAAAAAGGGAAGAAAAATTGAGATCTCTCGTCAAATCAGGAGATCTAAAGTGTCTTGGTGAGTGGTCGGGTTGGTAGGGTGCTGAGGAGGGGTATATCGTGGTGAGGGGTTCCCACTAACCGGTCTGAACCAGAATGAATGAATGGACGGTCAGACAGCTGACCAGTGGGATGAGTCGGCCGCCGGTCAAGTCTGTGGGAGGGATTCGGTCACTAAGTCATTGTCAGATCTCATCCTGAAGACGAGTGGGTTATATTATTTGACGCAGTTTAATATGTTATGTCTGCCTCGTGGTGGAATTGTGCAATATGGGTACTTTGTACAACCATGTGCCTCTTGTTTAGCCCATATGTTACCAATGGCAATTATATTCACATCCTCAAAACATGAGGTATAGGAACATATTTACATATAAAATGTTACAATAATAGATAAATCATAATATACCAGAAGTCTAGCTGTGCTTCACAAGGGGATGTGAGTGTCTGTGGTCTAATTTTGTCAATCACAAAAGGACCTAAGGTTTAAAATGGTCTCAGCGCCTACATTGTATGAAACACTATAGTACATGTGTTTCAGTTTTCGATCTACATTGATAGACTACTCATTTAGTTTTGAATCATGGACCTCAGAAAAAAGGAACGAATATTTGCGGTTATTATCAAATTTATTAACGTTGTATTTCCTTTTCTGTCTTTTCAGAAATCCCTAACAGGACGTACACTCGTGACTGGTACCAGCGAAAACCCCCGCACTTTACAGTGGTGAAAAGGCCTGCATGCCCAGCACCAGCACCAGCATCAAAGACACCCGCCTACGTTTAACCTCAGGTGAGCATCTCTGCAGCTCTTTTCTAAATTACTCCTAATTTTAGTAACTTATGTTACACGGTAAAGATCCCCTTCTCGCCTTTTTGAGGTTTCATTAATCTTTGAAGGGATAACATGTGATTGTGCTCCAATAGCACGCTTAAATCTGACTGTAAAATGCAATAAGGAAGTATGAAACTCAAATGCTGTCCTACTGACGCCATATGCTGACTCTGCGAGACAAAATGTAAATAGGACCTATTCATAGTAGGCTGTGTAATACGACTTTGTCATGAACTTTATTGTCAATTTACAGTGGCGGATTCAGGGTTTTGAAAAGGGGGAGGGGATGCGCTAATGGAAAAATGTTTCTTTAATTACTTTTTAGCCGAATGTTGCATTAAAAAAGGATAAATTTTGTCAAAAAAAGGAGGGGACGAGTGTCCCTACGCCCCCCTCTAAATCCGCCACTGTAGTTAGGCAAATTGTGTTTGAAATGATTTCGTATTACACGATGAAACATGTATAATACATGGCTGTTAAAGTACATGTATATTTACGACTGTCTTATTATTCCTTTCAGACAAACCAACCGACCAAACCGGAATCATGTCGACGTTCATGCGCGCCTTCTACACGTCGTCCAAAGGTGACGTCACGACGTCGTCCGGAGAGTACGTCCTGGGCCAGCGTCCCGGCATGACGTCACACAGCGAGGCCGACGACATGACGTCACCCATGGCCCGCCGTTACTCTTCTGACGTCACGCCGTCCCTCTCTAAGTACCTGGGAGGGTGGCTGACGACGAGCGCCCCCAAGAAGAGTGACGTCACAGTGCGTGACGTCAACGTCTGGGCGCCCGTTTCCATGTGAACGGGGACGCCGTGAACTCCGAAAAGAGACGCTACGAACTATTCCATGATGCCAAACCTCAAAACAGTGAATCGATGTGAACTTGAACGTTCCTTCCGACATACCCGATTATGGACTAAGGTTTCTCAGCGATTTTATTAAACCCAGATTGTGTTCTTTGCATTGACAGAAGCGGCCTTCGTTCTGGCCAGGAGAACGTCTATAAGATGAAGGTGCTTGTAAAGTCATAATATTTTGACATCAGTACGGTTTGTTGAGTCAAAAGTTAACCTATCAGGCCAGGTTTTTTCAACATAGGGACATTGTTGGACCTTCGCAAGACAATTCAGGCCTATTTTATTTACTCCAGATATATATTTTCTTTCAATCTTAGGTCAGTGAGAATTGTGACTTACCAAATGCTGGTTAGAGCAAGGACCTTGTTGTAACTAACGGTTTGAGACGCTGTTGTATGTCGACGAGTAGAACAGTCGGCGTGTCGCTGTGCGATATGCTGATCTGTACCCCCAAAGCTGCAATGCTGTGATATTTGTAGCACTGAAGGCCCTGTAGTACCTTAATATTCTGAGGGTCTTGGCCTAATGCTACGTGTTGTACTGTAAATAGGCCGACAGGCAGGAATATGCCATTTCGAGATACGCTACAGTATGAATGTGACGGAAGAAGAGTTTGTTCTATTGGAAAAGTGTTTTTTCACAGAGTAAGGGTAAAATGTGAATTTTATTTTTAAGGCTATTCTGCTACAGCTGAGGGTTCATGATTCTAAAAAAGAACCTCTTGAGCACTGTATAAATGAACTATTATTAGAAACGGTTCCGTTTCAGATTAGAAAAGTGTAGCCACTGTATACTGTATTCAAGTCCTTTGGGGCAAATTGCCATAATAATATCATTTTAAAAATCGACTCGACGACTTCAGGAGGCCCCATCGGGCACTCAGTCTGTGCTGTAAGAGTGAAGTGAAGAAGTCACTAAGACTGTGCTGTAAGAGTGAAGATGTCAGTAAGTCTGTTCTGTAAGAGGTAAGAGTGAAGATGTCACTAAGTCTTGTGCTGTAAGAGTGAAGATGTCACTCTGACTGTGCTGTAAGAGTGAAGAAAAGATGTCACTAAGTCTGTTCTGTAAGAGCGAAGATGTCACTAAGATTTAGCTGTAAGAATGATGTGAAGATGTCACTAAGACTATGCTGTAAGAATGATGTGAAGATGTCACGAAGATTGTGTTGTAAGATTAGAATGAAATGAAGACGTCGTCGATCTGAGTTAAGCACATACGACTTTCCGGAACTTAAAGTTGTCGAGATTGTTTGTCTGAAGCCAAGCTTATTCGTGTAGATTGTGCATATTTATATGTAAATATATGGCATATTCCTATATTGCCTGTTCAACGGGTATTATTTGAATAAAATATGAAATATTTATTAACTAAATATATCTGCTACGTTTGTCTTTTTCCTTATTGATGGGGAAAATATGTGTTAATCATATATGTATGGGTAGAAGTGAATCTTTTTAATTCAGTGCAATTTTAGGTGATAGCAAACATTTTAAACAAATAGCGCGTCTCAACGATGCCCTGCTGGACGATTTCTACGAAATTTAAATTTTAAAGGATACTGAAGGCAATGCAGTGTTTATAAAGTAAATCAAGTTAAAAACGATAATAAAGTGCAACAATGCATTCCAAAATATCAGTAGTAAAGTATTTAACCTGGAAATGAGATTAAACCTCGGTAGAGTTGCACAAAACACCCAGTTGAATTAACCAAACTAGCCTCAAATATCTCCAATTTCAAAAAGAGTTCTAGGCTACATTTCAGGATCCACAGTGATATTAGAGGTCGTGGTTTCTGGGTTAAACTCACGGAAGATTTTTTCCTTGGTTGACGGAATACACATACATAATTCACCTACCTACTTCACCTACCTCCCAATAATTAAGTTCGATATTTCAATGTCGATGTCAGCATATACATATATATCAGTTGGGTAAATAACAAAATAACCTATATGTACTCAGCATAATACTGAAGTTAAACTCTTCCCATACGGCTCCTACCCCCACACTCACGATTAATGACTCATAGAATGGTCCACCCTAAAACTACCGGGAGGGTTGAGACAGGGGCGGATACAGGATTTCCGTAGGGGGGTGGGGGGGTCCCATGTCGCCCTGTCAAGAATGTTGATGTCGCCCTGTAGAATTTAAGAAAATGCTGATGGCGCATGTCACTAAGTCCCAAAAAAGGCTGTGTCGCCCTGTCAATTTTAGGGGTCTACCCCCATTAGGGGGGTCAGTGTATTGGCTAGATACTAAAATGTTGCTGATGCAAACACGCAGCATTTTCTCCTCTTTTTGTAGTTTAGGATCCATCAAAAGGGGGGGGGGGGTGTCAGGATCCACCCCAGTGGCGGATCCAGGTATTTAAGAAAGGGGGGGGGGGGCTATATTAAAAAAGTCCCGACGCCCCCTCTGGGATAAAGAGTTTTACATTAAAAATTTGGCCAAAAATAGGGGGGGGGGGGGGTAGAGCGCCCGGGGGGCATCCCCCTAAATCCGTCCCTGCACCCCCCCCCCCCAATCCGCCCCTGTTGAGATACCACGGAGCCAGTTACATGGGGACAACACCCCTCCTTCCCTGCTAGTCCATCGGGTGGGTGTTCACTGAATCACCATAAACGTGACATGTTTCGCTGCAGTGGCTTTCCTAATGGTCGTTCTTACTTATAAACACATTCATGACAGCCTGCAGTGGCGGATTTAGAGGGGAGGCGCGGGGGTGCACGCCCCACCACCCACGCTTTTTGTTTTGGACCAAATTAAGACCTTTTTTTAATGTGAAATTCGCCCAAAAAGTAATTAAGGTAATTTTTCCAATAGCTCCCCCCCGCCCCAATTTTTTCAAAATCCTGAATCCCCCTTCTGAACATACTCTTTTCACCCATGGACATCCCTTCGCCATGTTTTGTAAATTAAACCTGTTCGCCCAACTGAGGTGTAGGATCAGGGATTTTGTTATTCCGTCTTTTTTCTTAATTGCCAACGCAGTCCCTCTTCTCATAACACCAGAGTGGAGTTTCCCAAATCATTTTTCAAGAATGGGACAATGCTGTTATCATAATAATCAAAAGGGCCTGCAATAAATAAAATTATTCTTTACCCAAGAAATAGAAACCTGCAACCCGTTAAGGTATTGTCACTCGGCCCTTGGGTGTTAGAGATACAATTACTACAAGGAGGAGGAAGAACACGCATCACCGTGTGGAGAGAGGCACTGCCGGCTGGTGTTGAACAGCGGAACTAGACAAAACAGGTGTTTGTGGTGTGTGTGTGTGTGTGTGTGTGTGTGTGTGTGTGTGTGTGTGTGTGTGTGTGTGTGTGTGTGTGTGTGTGTGTGTGTGTGTGTGTGTGTGCGTGCGTGTGTGCGTGTGTGTGTGTGTGTGTGTGCGCGTGTGCATGTGTGTGTGTGGCTGTGCGTGTGCGTGTGCATGTGTGTGCGTGTGCGTGTGTGTGTGTGTGTGCGTGTGTGCGTTTTCGGTGTGTGTGTGTGCATGTGTGTGTGCACGAGTGTGTGTGTGTGTGTGTGTGCGTGTGCGTGTGTGTGTGTGTGCATGTGTGCGTGCATGTGTGTATGTGTGCGTGTGTGTGTGTGTGCATGTGTGTGTGTGTGCGTGTGTGTGTGTAACGACTCCCCGAATTCCAATTCCTTACCTCAGGGGTATTCTAGAATGACACATGAGTATTTAGGAATGTACATAGACAAGAATCTGGTATTTGAAAAGCAGATCAACAATGTAATTTCAAAGGTTAATAATAGATTAGTGACCTTGTCTAATGTGAGGAAATTTATTGATAAACAGACAGCACTATTGCTATACAAACAGCTGATACTGCCACTCTTTGACTATTCATCAATAATTATTGATTCTAGTACTCAGAAAAAAATTGTTAGATTACAACCACTTCAAAATAGAGCTGTAAAAACAATAATAATGAGAAATCAGTATATATCATCTGATGATATGTTGGCTTTACATAATGAACTGAAAATGGATCTGTTGTGGAGAAGGCGAGAAATGTTTGTATTGAAAATGATGTATAAGATGAGTAAGAAACCGAGGTATATTGAAGATGATAAATGTGAAATGACTCTGAGAAATAGTTTGAAAATTAAATTCAAACAACCTTTTACTGTAAAAGAACGGGTAAAACGAAGCCCTTATTATAAAGGGGTTGATAAGTGGAATTCACTTAATACAGAAATTCAGACCTCAGTTAGTATTCAAGAGTTTAAGAAATATGTATCAAAATTGCATAACATTTAGCTAACCCTTATTTATTATTGAATATGAAATCGAGGTATATATATTGATGGTATGATATCATTATTATTTTCTCATCTTTGCTCATCATATTGTTATGTATATAATATGGTTCTCAAACTCATCGGAAGAACTTTGTGTATACGAAGAGATGTTTAATAAAAAAAAAAAAAACATCTTTTTATGATTTAAAGGATTTTAAAGACACTCATACTGTTTACAGGAACACATCAAGACTCATTGCTGTAAAGATGAAGTGAAATATCCCTCTGTGTCTCCCCCTACCAGAAAATTTAATTTGAAAATATTTTAGTTAGATTAGAAAGTTGTGGCTGTTCCTCACTCAGGCTTACACCCCTACTCTATTGAGGCTGTTATATCAAAGGGACACCAGTCAGTAAATGATACCCCCCTTCTCTGACCCAAAGATTACACCACTCCAGGAGGGACCCATGAGGTGTACAGCAGGGTGCATTTGTTAGGTACCTAACCTAATCATACACTTATGAAATGAAAGAAAATGAGGGGAATTGATATATTTTTTTAAATTCAGTTTATTTATTCAGATATAAAATAAGTACAAGCATTTGTTTTCATTAATTTCCTTATTCTAATAACTACTCTATTTTCTTATTCCAATAACTACTCCAAAGTATGATTTATTAGCCTGGAGGTACCTCCAATATAAATCTTCATAATATTCCATGATTTTGTTAAACAATATTACATGATTTTAGTATATTCTACTATATAGTTTTAGTAATTTCGGCTCTTATTATTCTCCATAGCACTATGAAAGTGTATTTTGATAAACATCTGTGTATGATAAATGTGTAAATGAGGAGGTAATTTGAAAGGTCCTCCTATCCTGCTGGAGGTAATTTCAGAACAATTCTTCTTTCAGCAAATCTTTGTTGCTACTCCTTACTCCGATTTCTTTGCTTTATGATTTTATTTTAGAAGAACTTTGAGAATTCTACATTTAAGCCTTTCATAAAGTATCATTGTTACTCTCCCATGAGTGATTTATGAGTAGTTGGAGGTCTAAGATGACCTAAAATCTGATCTCAGACACTGGAATTTCAATGGTTTATGGGTTGCCAAGAAACATTTTTGACCTGGGTATTTCAAAAGGACCATGTGCCAAAATTGTGGTACAAAAATAGTAATTTCTGTTTCATAATGCTTAACTAGAATTTTTGAATTCATTGTGAAACCCTTTCATAATCAAGTCATTGTTAAACGTCTTAACTTAGTCACATTTGGTATCAGGAGGGTATTTCATAACAAAATACTAAGAAACGGGTGAATCTTAGTACCTGAAATAAGATATTCTCAATTCAAAGTTGATGTTGAATTGTACAAAGATGCTTTTTAAGAATCAATTGATTCTTAACATCATGTTATGAAATACCTAGGTAAAATTACGTTCTTACCTGTGTTTTGCCATTGATATAACATTGACCATACTGGGTCTAAGATCAGGTTGTAGGTCTCTTTAATGAACAAAGATTTTTTATACAGCCTTTACAAAGAATTCTTTTTTCCTTCTTAAAACCTCTCTTATCTTTAAGAAAATCTTATTACAACAAAGAAAAAGAATCTTTAACTAAGATTTTGTTCTGAAAATGCCTCCTGGTCCCCCTAGTTTATATTTTGTTTGATCTAAGTTGTTATTTGCTATTCATTTACTGACATAGAGGGAGGGTTGCTGAGATTCCATAATGAAAAGGAAGGAAAATCCAAGGCCAAGAATACCAAAAGAAAGACTAACAAAGAATGTATTATGTTATCAGAGAAAGTTCTACAATAGTGTTTTTGAGAAAATAGCTAAGAAAATTCTTAAATATTAAGGTTTTAAGTAAATTGTACAACAACGATTTTTCGAAGATTTTGTTTTATGAAATACCCTCCTGGTGGGTTTAACTACAATGGCAGGTGGTTGCTATGGTGACGAAGCAACACATGTAGTGCGCGAGAAACCCACTAGGTGTCAGCACTGAGTCCCCATGCAGGTTGATATGTCATTAATAGTAGGGCATGAATATTTACACATGATATTGTCTGGGGTCGCGCTAACCACTCGCCAAATTGCCGATGGCTAATGCAGAATCAATTTGGCGAGTTGATTTCAGAAGAAATTAGCCAAATTAGAAAGTTTTGGCGAATTGTTCAGGTCAAGATTATGCTACGATCGGAGCCCGTTTCCTGTCAAAAATCTATATGTAATTAATACAAATTAATCGTCATAAAAGCGCCAATTATGCGACTCAAATAAAGCCCTTACCGTGAACCCAGATTGTATCACTGTGTGTGTGTGCTAATCATATCATAAAAACCAAAGGTATACAAACACTCTCAATACATTTTTGTGCTCCTGTATTTACCATTACAAATAGAGATCATGTAAGGGAGAAATGGAGTTTGATCTGAAATAAATCCTGGAGTAAGTTCCCTTTGAATCATGTGTAATTCATCATCAGTTTGAATGTTAAAGAAGCATACAATTACATCCACAATTTTTGCCCACCTGACCTATAGGTGGGCCGGGGGCCGGGGGGGAAGCTGCTTTCAGGAATAGACCCACATGGGAAAAAAGCATCTTATTTAGGACAAGTGACGTGACATGAGACACTTAAAATATCAATCATCTGAGGATAATTGTCTTATTCCTTAAGTGTCTCTTAGAATGTTCAACAACATATATGTATTCAGGGCATCAGAAATGCTGGAAAATATGTAGGGGACATGATTTGCTTTCCATAATTATTATCTCCAAATTATTTCAATTGAGAAATTGGTCTTCCAATAGTGTGATGAGTGAAGTCCCCCAGTGGGTACACATAGGAGTCTTTTGAATAATTATAGCTTCTGACTTCTGTAATCTGGGGCTCGTTTCATAATAAAGCTCCGTAGCTACAGGAATTTACATGAGCTTACGGAAACAGTACCCGAGTTTGAAACTCTCGTATGCAGCTGTTTCATAACAAAACTCACATAAATCAACCCAAAACTTGCTTGAATTCACCCAAAACTGCCGTAAATCCACCTCAACTCACATGAGTAAAAACAAAACTTACATAGCTACGGTGAGGGTATAAGGTGATCGTAACTTATGAAACACAAAATTTACAGAAGTTTCTTATGAAACAGTCCCCTGACTTACCCCAGTACCATACATGATTACAGGTCTCGTACCATTGGATGTACCATCAGATGTTAATGCTGTTTTTATCGGGTGTACATACATAATGGTGTTTTTATCATCACATAATATTGTGTGTATGTATACTAAGGCAGTTGCTTTAGGAAGTGAATGGGATACAACCCTTAAAATTAACAATGCAACATTTTTACAGATTCATTAAAACTGACATGAGCCATTTGTAAATTTAATTTGATGTGTTACATCAGCACCCCTCTCCATCCAGGGCCCCAAGTAGGTCATTGGTCTTCCTCGTCTCATACGTAAGTATCTCATCTCCATTCAATACACTTAGGACTATATAGGTTAAGCGCTGGCATAGGACTAAGCTCCATAAGCGTTACATAAGGTGCTGTTCTATCAATCCAAGAGAATATTTGATAGTATCTACCTACAATCTGCAGCACCAGCAGCTGGTCAGTTGCAGTTGCATCTTTTCTGTTAAGAGGTAAGTATATCTGTTGATAATTCTCATGGGATCTAGCTTGAGTCCAGTGGCGGATCTGTATGATCATGTTTGTGGGCCCCATTCTGGCAATACATTCATGTTTGTGGGAACCCTCTTTCCATTCCTTGATCTGCCCCTGGAGTCTAACAAAATAACAACTATTACCAAGTAGGTCTCGAGTCTTCTATTGACCAACTTGCCAGTGACAACTGAGAAAATTAACACTTATAGTTAATCTAAGTACGCGTAATCTGTTTGCATAACATTTGTTTGTGTTGGATCATTTAATACCGAGACAAGCCAGGGTAATGAAAAAGAATTATTAGTCGAGTGATCAACACCAAAGAACATGACAATCAGTAATATACTGCTATCCCATGACATGCCCCTCAACACTTGCTAAGTTAGTATTATGTTGAATTGCCATATTCATTTGACATAATTTTGCATGCTTTCATATTATAAACATGTGTAAAATTTACATGGATTTAGGACACAGTTTGCGGAGCAACAGGTAGTTTTTTTTGTCTATACAGATTTTCTATAATCAACATATGTTTAAAAGGGAACCTTGCATAAATCAAAGAATAAATATTATCAACTGAAATTCATTGAGCGTGGAATCTGAACTTAGAACAAATAATTCTAGAGATTTCTAGAAATTTATGACATCACACAGTGGCTAATCGGAAATCCCTAGCTTTCAATACGATGAAATGCCCCAATCTCAAATGTGTATCGAGCGTTATTATACATTTTTTTTTCATATAAGGCTCCATACAGGCTATTATTAATTGTGTTTTTCACTCAACTAAAATATTCAATTACTTGGTATTCCGAAGCTATTTTAAAATTTGTTTCTGCAAGTTCAAACAAATGTGTTGTGAAATAACTTCTAACTGGGTCCTTAGAGAGACAGGTCGCAGACCTGAGATTGTTTGCATTATCGTAAGAAATTTAAAAAACAAACACCTACTATTGTAATACAGCAAGCAAATACGAGGTGCTGTCTACAGGAGACACGGAAGTATATTACTGACCTCGTTGTGAATCAGGGAATGTAAGGTAGAATCTAGTAGGTATAATACACACTTATAAATACATAATCTTTGTTTGTTCAAGTGTGTGATAATCATGTCTCTGGTATCTAAAAATATCCTCAAAAACTGAAAGATATAGCTAGCTGCACCGTATACTTCAGATATATATATATATATATACATAAACATGTATGTATTATATATATAAATATATATATATTATATTTTATTTTATCTATTTTATTTATTTATTTATTTATTATTATTATTTATTATTTATTTATTCATTTATTTTATTTATTATTTATTATTTATTATTTATTTATTTATTTATTTATTTATTTATTTATTTATTTTATTCATTTTATTTATTTTATTTATTTTATTTATTTTATTATATTTATTATATCTTTATTATATTTTATAGATTAATCTTAATCTTTGTATTTTAGTACAGTATATATCCTGATTTTCTGAATGAGTTGTAACATTATATCATACATGATATTTTTCCAAGCTATCTTCAGAAAATAACTGTTTGGTGAAATGTCAAATTAGTGTAAATTCACAGATCTGTACATATAAGTTAATTGTTGTACACTAACATACTGCAAGTTATTGCAGAGTTTCGTTACCAAACTCCATATTTCCCAGCTAATCTCGATGTTGCATAAAGCTGGATAGGCAAAGAATACTGGCGTGTGCCAATGTTTGTCCAGGATAAAAAAAAGATTATATATATATATATATATATATACATAAATATTACATGTATACACGTGAAGTATCAAGCCTTTGCTGATAGGTCTTATAGGTTAAATATGCTGAAAGTGAGGTTACACTTCTGTGCTTGCTTCACATAGAATTGTTAAATGTACTATAAAATGGAGATATACAACTAAACATGTTTTTGGAATTTTTTTTATCAAACTTCTTGGGTTGAACAATATTTTAGGCTCTTATAATTATACTAAATCTTGGTGTAAATCTTACGCTTTTAAAAGGATACAAGAGTCAAACGGCATTAAGACATGTGCTTTCAAGAAAGTTACTATTATGATTCCTTTATTTCCATATCCTGAGAGGAGAATATTAAACTTGAAGATACTTTCCTTTCAGGAGACACTTACTCAGACAAGATGATGACATTTGAAATAATTGCAATATCATTGTTATTATTTCTACTTGGCATCATAATGTGGGTAAGCTTGATTATATTTGTTCATTACATTTTACATTGATGTCTGGTGCATACTTAGAAATTTGAATTTCATTTTAAGCAGAGGTTTCCTTGATATAAAAAAGGTGTTTTATGAATAACAGTTCTGTTCTATTGCAATATCAAAACAAATCATCAAGTTACTATTGCAAAACTCTCTTAAATTGATAGTCTATATTACAATCAGTTATATCATCTGGAGAGTTCAATATATATCTTGGTATAATTAAGCTCCAGAAAAACACGGGTATTCAAGTTAAAAAGCAAAGCTAGACTAAAACTAATTGGTATGGAAATACGAATTATTGTCTCAGAACATCATCAAATGACATGTTTTGCATTAGTCTCAAAACAAACCTACATATTTATGATAGGCACTTTACAAAATACCTGAATATTGCTTACAGGAAACAAGTAAACGAAAGACCATTCCAGGCTGCCCACCATCAAACCCAAAGTAAGTGCAGACCATCAGGCTACTGTTGAAAGAGTAAAATATGTTAAATCTACCAGGGGTATAGCAGGGAGAGAGGAGCAAGGGGGGCCAAGAGGGTTCAGGAATCCTGTCAACACCAGCCCCCTGTATTGGTGCATTCCTATAAAGGAGAAATCAATAAAAGGAAGGGAAAAGCAACACATTAAAAAAAAACATGAGTTCTTTTATGATACTGAGCTTACAAGCTGACTCCCCCATTTCAAAAATCTTATATCTGCCTCTCATCAACTAGTTCCAGATGATATATAAAAATGCAGGTGATGCAATTTCAACATTTCTGGGAAAGCATAAAAGAGTAGTCTTCAATAATTGCAATCTATGAATTTCTGCCATCAGAAAACTTGGAAGTGAAGTTTAAACAGCAAAAAATATAATTTACTTTCATATGACTGCTCATTAAGGTCTGGAAACATTGGTGACATTGATGAAGCGGGGAGTCTACATGATTTCCTGATGACTCTTCATGGAAAGTTTGGGGACATTGCATCCTTTTGGTGGGGGACACAGATGGCTGTGAGCATAGCATCTCCAGAACTCTTCAGACAACATTCTAAACCTTTTGACCGGCCAAGTGAGTACTATTTTGTTTAAAAAAGTGTTCTTATTGATATCAATTGCTGATAATGATGCAACAAATCTTGACATCATTTGTGAGGCACAGGGACTCTACTGACGCATGCAGTTGTTACACTACCTGGGTCATAGCGTCTGTGTTACATAACAAAGCCATAATACCTGCTTATATTCTAAACATGCAGGGAGACTGATATTCTGCCACCAGCGAATATATACCAGCAACAAATGCAAAGTAAAATGACATTCAGTTTCCAGTTTCCAGTATATCTTTGAATATTTTTCCATGAAGGACAGACACTTCCTAAATCTGCATTATTACTGACATTAAGACTTTCTTATGTTGAAAACGAAAGGCTTCTACATCCTCCAAATGGCAACCGTGAAGTGGCATTAAGACTTTCATGCACTCTGACAATCATTCAGGGTTAGATCCAGAGAAGAGCATTATCTATAATTTGACAATCATATCATTACCTCCCCTAGTGTTAACATACAATCTGTTCTTTTTGTTGTTAAAGGAACGCTGTTTGAGTTTGCCAAACCATTACTTGGTGAACACTCTATTCAGTATGCCAATGGGCCAGAAGGGAAAAGACGACGAAATACAACTGACATTGTCTACGGTCATGGAACTGTTAATCTGGCATACTTACCCATTTTTCTGAAGGTATCTAAGACCATTTAAAATAACAAGATATGGATATAATTCATCTATGCTATGGAGATATATCGTGTTTGAACATTTTTTACCTATAAGGAACAAAGAAATATTCAAGAATTTTGTTACCATGGTTATCAAAGAGTCAATATTTGCCATTTTACCCAGTTATCACCGTTCTATTCCAAATTTTACCGTTTAATCTTAATCAAAATCAAACTTAATAGTACAAATCATCTAAATAAATGTTTGGAAATTAAAGGTCAAAGGTCAAATTCACTGAAAATTACAGCAGAAAATATTCATAAGCTAAGCTCTTACTCTTATGTTTTTTGGTAATTCATAGAATTACTTCCTTGAATAACCTAAAATTTCCCTTGACAGAACAGAATTGTACATGAGTATTTAGCGAACTCGGATCAAATACATTATAAATATGTAACATATGAGACCTTCGTGATGGTCTCTGTTGATCCTGAAGCCCATCCCATCCCTAGCCTCCCTCACAAAAGACTCCCTCTTTAATGACATCTGGGAATTCTTGTTCTGAAGAAAGTCCTCTGTACTAGAACCAGCAACAGGCCTAGGCACCTGTCAGGTTGATCCACCAGCAGAACCTGATGCCGAGTTAGAACCAGAGGCAGGTCCTGCTGGTGAGGGGGATGGGTCTACAAGGGGCAGAGGCAGAGGCAGAGGCAGGGGCAGGGGGTAAGGGCTAGTGTGAGGATAGAGGAGATGACACACCTCGGACTCATCTTTAGAATCATCGTCGTTGTCAGGATTTGTAAGACAGAGAGACAATCACATTCTTAAGACTCAGGAGAGAAAGGTCCATCACCTCCAGCTAAGGAAAGGGGCAGGGGCTCTGCTAGTTAGCATGTCAATATTGTTGTGGTAGGCCCAGGACCAGATGAACAATCCATGTTTGACTTTTTATATAATGTATTCTTGGCATTTTACCTCAATGGATATTCACTTTTTAATGACCCAGGACAATCAACAAGTTTTATTAACACTTTATGAATATGCAGGATCATCACAGAGTCCAATTTAAGCTACTAAGATAAGATATTGTGATACTTCATGCTTGCCATTCTAGGTAAGGTTCTTGTTACTTTTAAAGTTCCAATGTAATTTCTCAATATCTTTATCGAAGAATGTTTTAACAATTTTTTTTAGATTGTGGAGAAGTTTGCAGAAAACTGGAAAAGTCTTCCTCAAGACCAACATATTCCACTGACAGAAGGCATGTTTAATTTGGCACTGAAGTCTGTGGCTGAAGCATCATTTGGCCAATTCTTCAAGGATGATAAAGAGGTTTCTAAGTTCAAGGAGAGTTATGACATTGTGAGTGATTATTCTATCTACATGTGCAGAATATAAATATGGGATCTGTATGTATGTATGTATGTATGTATGTATGTATGTATGTATATATGAATGTATGTATGTATTTGTGTATGTAGATACTTTCTGTTATGCTCATCTTTGGGTCTGATCATGAGTGCAAGCTGGTCATTAGGTGCTGTGGCCATCTAAGTCATTGGGAACAGAGATGTGGGATGGATGATGGTTAAGTTAAAGTGATGTTGTACTGTTCACAGCTGGGCCCCCTTGTGGGAAAACGTTAGAATCATCAAATCTTAAAATTTCACATTATCCTTAATGACACTTGACTGAAGATACAAATGTAAGAAATGTTTTCAATGTTGATAAAGAGAGTATCTATATCCTGTGAAGACTACAGTTCATTAACAGCATTCTCAATTATATTTGAGGGTGAAAAATGAAGGGTGAAAAAAAGATTTAGCCAAGGTGTCCTAGCCTATGAATAGAAGTTAGAAATTAAAAATTAATAATACTAATTAATAATTAATAATACTTGTCCTGCCTACTTTATGACAAAAGGATACATTACCGGGTCTAATTTACTCTTTCACTATGGGAAATGCTGTTAGGACTTGGGAGTAGGTGGTCTCTTAGAGAGCCTTTCTATATTAGTGAAGCTAAATCACTGTTGAAAAACATCCCATAATGACCAACAGTTGCTCTTTAAGTGGGATGGTCACATTTATGAGGGGATATCTAAATGAGAATCCTCTCTATGTATGTCTCCATGTAAAAGGAAATTTAGGTCAGTAGCTTGGTGCACAATAAAAATAACCTACAAATCACTTAATGCACTTATGATTTCATATGAAGTTATGGATCTATATAATATTTAAGTACGGGCAAATCATATCAAATTGCAGAGATTTCTGAATTTTTGTAGCTGGTTGTCTGTAAAACATGTTATGGGCCTTCCATTTAGTGTGTAAGCATATTTGAAAATAGCTGGGACAGTCATGCCCCTTGGTCTAAAGTACAGGAATATACACACTTTAAAAAAAATCCTGACCCCTTCCCAACGCCACCTTGATGTCTACTTAATTGAAGGGCTCTTACTTAAACTGATAGAACTGTACACGTTCACAACATTTCAGATTCGTTCCTCAATACACTTTTTCTTTTTGTAGTGCATGGAAACATTGTAGAGAGTATTTAAAGGGGACCAATTAGAGGACAACAGCCAACCCAGGAAATTGTTTGATACCAGTAAGGACACCTACATTATGCTAATATAATACCCTCAATTTCAATTCATGGTGACAATAACTTTTGGGTTTGACCTGTTTCTGTTTAATGCTTGAAAAATACCTGTTGATTAATTTGCCCCATGTTTTGTGTTTGACCTTAATATATAAGATCATGTAAAATGATCCATTATGCAGGTCATGTTTTTCCTTAGAATTGTAAAGCACCTATAGACTGAATCAAATCATGTTATAAACAATTTGTCAACAAAATGTATTTCTTGTAAAATGCTTAAACTTTGGACATCTAAATATCTTTGGTGAAATCTTGATTTTGTTTCAAATGATGGAAAGGTAACCTGATGTGTGTTAGTATACACTTCAGGGTTTCTTCAGTATTTAAACCAACGTACAGTATCACCTTCTCATCACATTTTCATTAATAATGCTTATGTTTGGCCACAAAACATGTTATTAAATGCCAGAAAAGGCAGCTTTGTCTTTAATCTATATCAGAAGGTTTTGTGGTCATACAAAACAAATATATTCTCAGACCAGTAACATTATTAATGTAATCCTTGATCAGGTAAGGATGTTTTTAGTCTAATAGTTTTTCTTGTTATGTGTTAACTGCTATACACCGTCAAGCAGCTAAATGAGAATAAGAAATGTATTTCTCATATCTTAGATTTTAAGGTAAGATGTTTGTAACAGTCTATACATTTATGTTGACATAATATATAACTCATAACAGAACCATGAGATTAAAAGTCTGACATATCATCATGAAAATCTCAAAATATCATACTCAAAAATATGATCCTAGAGTTTTGACCAGTGCGAAACATCTCCACGGTCTATACCTTTCTGTGATTCTCCAAGCTCTGTGCATGTTGTAGTACTTAGGGCTCATTGTGCCTAGCAAATTATAATTCTTTGACTGCACTCTTGCAGACAGGGCTATTTTGATGGACTTGATGAAGGAGGCTATAAAGGAGCGCTCAAACTTAACTGAACAAGGAGACCTTCTCATTGACATCCTCATCAGTAACGAATCTGAGGATGTTATCTTTGCTGATACTCTCGGCTACTTTGTTTTTGGATTTCACACCACAGGACTAAGTAAGGCATACTCTTTCTTATGATTATTTTTTGTATTTCTTATTCCATTCTTTTATACATAAGTTCTGTGTATATGTTGATTAAATGAAATGATATAATGCTAAAGGATTACATCATTACATAAAAGGAAATTTAAAGAATTTGTATCCACATCACCTGTCCCTGAAATGATAGTTGTATGTAATAAAATAAGTATTTAGGTGCATGAGTTACTGACTTTCTGGATAAAGATTGGGCAGGGGACTGAAAACGATTGTTTTTTCATGCATATAAAAGATAAGGGGTATATTTGATATGTTCATGTTCATGTTTCAGTGTTGCTATAAGCTCAAATATGCTGATGTTGTGTATCCATTTGATGAGCATGATAAACATATTCAAATAAAGAAGTCTGCAAAATCTACAAAGCTAACATTAGTTCACTAGACATAGTAAACATAAGAAGACTTGCTTAAAGAGACAGGGCAATGAATGTATAGCCTTGGAAGAAATATGATATTTCTAAATCTTAATTTCTATGACCCCACCTTAGTCTGTTGCACGTTACTTTCTCTGATGTCACAGGAAGATGAGATCAAATTTGAAAGATCCTAGGAAATATAAAAAACACAAAAAGGAGTTTTTGATGGAATTAAAAGCATTCTGGATTCACAGTTAAGCATTAAATAAAATGTGTAATAGCTAGAATAACAAAACTCAATAGGTCCCCACGCTCTAGCTCTACAAATTATGTCAATTATTTTATTTCTAGTGATGACATGGGCAATGTATTACCTGGCTTTACATGAAGATATCCAAGAACGCTGTTATCAAGAGTTGCACGACGTACTTGAGGATGAACCTGTGCATGGAGATGTTGTAAAGGAGCTGGTGTAAGGTTTCTTTGGAAGAACAAGTCACAAGCCATGGGAACTTATAAACAGATAAGGGATGGGAAAACTACTCTAGATTAAGTAGTAATGGAGAAAGAGATTTTATGGAATTTGTGTGGAATTGTATAGCAGAGTGAATACTTTCACATTCCAATGGGGATATTTTCCCCCTAGAATTCTTGAAAGATATTTAGGAAGGTTACATATATACCTCTAATGAGTTGTTAGGACTTATTTTCCCAAATCTCAGGCAGGCTTTCAGACCAGAAACAGACAAAGAATACGTGAAACTCTTCATAGACTTTTTTTGTATTTTAAAGATGCCCAAAAGTCAGTCTTCTATACAGATATGCAATGATATGAAAGTAGAACATACACCCCATTACCAACTGTTTGGAAAAGATTAGTAAATTCCAAATTCCCAAAGTCATTGATGCAAATCCAAATTTCCAAAATTCCTGTGACAAGTAAATAATACCAACACTTAACAATGAACACTTTGAAAAGCATCAACCAACACTTTCCAATGCTCCAGTGTCAGTCTAACAACATGTAGGGTTTTTTGAAGAGAGCAATAATATTTATTTGTTAATCATGATACAAATTTATCATGTCCTTATATTTAAGAATTCTGTTAACTGACTATGCAACTGCACACCAATATCAAACATTTACATTTCAACAAAGTATACGAACTAGTAATCTTAATTGGTATAAAAATTGGCCGATTCTTAAGTAGTGGCTGATTCAGAGTTCAATGAACAGTGACTAGTGGACATTGACAGCATTTTCACTGCATTAAGAAAGAGTTAAGACAGTTGGATTATTAAAACTGTCCACAGACTTGAGCTGCCCTGTGGGATCTGCCTTAAACAATTCAGTAATAAGCAAAAGGTTATGTGGTTTTAATCTTGGGATATTCATTGTTTATCCAGGTACTTGCGGCAGGTGCTGGATGAGACTCTTCGCTGCGGTCAGATTGCTTCTTTTGCTGCTCGGTACAGTGATGAGGACATAGAACTTGGTGGACACAGGATCCCTGCTGGGGTAGGTTCATCTCCGTTTGCCTGGGCAAAAGCACAAAACCACTTTCTGATTGTTGTAACAAGCTCTCATACTTTGGTGCTAAACTTTATGATGGCATCAAAATATTACTATGTCCTGTGGATCAAAAGCAGTCCTATGGTTTTTGTTGGTTCACCGTGGGACTCTGGGTTGACCTAGTGGCAACTACAGTGCAGAAGTGATCCTTGGGATAAGATCAATGTAGATTGGTACAAAACAGGGCACCCTCAAAACACCCAGAAACGGTCCCAACTGGGAATGGATGTGTACTGGTGTCAGCTTACAAATTTTGCACAGCTATATCTTGCATTGTTGTCCATTTTTTGTGCATTGAAATGCTCACACTTTTGACTGTTTTCCCAAGTCTACCATGAACATTTTTCTTTTTTCTTTTTATTCACTTTTATTTTGCAGTGTCCCTCATGTCGGAAAATCTGTACAAAGTTTAATAAATTTACTGATTACAGGGGGATGGTTTCTGAGGGAAATGAGATAGGACTGAAAAAAAGGAGAGCATCTGACTGTATTGGGTGTACACTGCCTATTCAGAATGAGTATATTTTGTGCTTTAACAACAAAAATGTGGTACCAAACTCCAACAAATAACTATAAATAATTATTTTTCTTCTGCTTGAATGTTTCCATTATGAGGGACCTTCCATTAAATCAAGTAGGGGGTCTGAAACACTAAAAGAATGTGTATATATCCATATACAAATCCAAATTGTTTTTTAGCCAAAGGGGTTGTGGGGAATGGGGGTTGAGGTTTGTCAATATATATACTTAATGGAATACCTTCAGGGTTCTCCAGAAGAAAAAGATCGCAACCTGGCACAAGGGTTTGAGGGTAAATTGCAAGATGTCCTCACATAATGTTTATTAATAAGGCTGTCGGGGTGGCCAATGTCTTTTAGAATTGTGCCAAAATGATCCACAGGACTGCAATGGGAGACCAGACACACTGTTTGAATTGTATCCTGTATAATTAACCCCAAAAAAGAAAAAGAGATAATGACAATTTTTTTGTATGATATTTCTGTAATTTAATGACTTGGAACAAGCTCTTGAATAAGGTATTGGCTATTTTTATAGATGTTATAAGACTGGAGATATGCTATCTTATTCTCAGAGAAGAAAAATAAACAACTCGGCACTCATGATTTATGTGGGGTGCGCCAGGCTTATGATGAGAAAGCAGACCCTTTAGTTGAAGATGATTCCATGATGCAACATAATATTATATCATAATTTATTAATGAAAATATTGAACTTCTATTCAGACTCCAGTTGTACATGCCCTTGGTGTTTCCCTGCATAATCAGCAGCTGTGGAAGGATCCTACTGAGTAAGTCTACTGTCACGATGTCATATTGTATATGAACCTTGTAGGCATGAAACGATCAGCGTCCAGCATTGAACTCTTTTAACTTGTATTCCACCAGCTGATTTTGATGGGGCTGATTTTGTAATTGTTTATTTTTTTTAACTGAAAATATTGAATAGAACTATTTATCCTATATAACATTCAAAACAGAAACATCAAACCTTTTAAATGAGTTATAACATGTGTATACATATCCTTTATCTCTCCTGCCAATTTTACATATCAAGGATCGAATTATCTATACAAACATTGAACCAAAGTACTGAATGTATCTAAATCAATGTGTCTTATTTATTGAAGGTTCGACCCTGACAGATTCAGCCCAGAAAACAGAAACAAACTCCCACCCTACGCATTTGAGCCTTTTGGGTTTGCAGGCAAGCGTAAATGTCCGGGGTACCGATTCTCCTATGCTGAAGGCACAGTCTTTCTCTCAGTTCTCTTGAGGAAATTCAAGATCAGACTAGTCTCTGGGCAAAAAGTAACGAAAGCATATGGGTTTGTGACACGGCCAAAAGAGGAGATATGGATAACTATTGAAGACAGGAAATAATAAGACAAAACCAATCTTCTGAGGGGCTTGTTAAGATGACACAGATAGAGATGTGGGGGATATTCTGCTTCATTTCTATTTTCCTGTCACATTTGTTTCATATGAAATGTATTTTCCCTTAGTTCAAAAAATTGCTCGAACAGGACTAATTCTTGGAATCCACATGGAGACAGGGCAAATTCTTAAATGTGCCAGGCATAGACTCTAGAGACATGTGACAGAACTTTTATTTCAACTGGTAATTAGATTAGCTACTTAAAGCTAGTTTACAGGTCTGACATAGAAAACTGGAACATCCCGTGATAACAGGACGTTCCATGATGCTGGGTCACAGATCATCCTGAAATTTGGGGACGTCTGAATGAAACTGAAAATATTAATTGATACAGAGATTTGCTGAAAACATTGTAATTTAATCACACACACACAGCTGATTTACAATTGTTGAACAGGCAGTAGAAATGCAATAACCATATTTTCTGTGTTCGTTTGAAGGTCACAAATGAATTTATTATTCAAATGTTAGTTTCAAGTGAGTTCGATTCAGGAGCACGTTTGTATAATACATTTTTCTTGAACAATTCACAATTTGTTTTATTTTGTCAAAAATAGTGAAGCATCATGTGTTCTTGAAATGAACATTCCTAGTATCTAGTAGACTTTTATTCGAGAGTTGTCTGCACATGTATAACTGAACGCTATTGTGTCGATTAGGGTTAACTATAATTATGGTGCATTGTCCGAGATAATTACTGTTGTTAATATTGTCTCTGATGGGTGCTAGTCGAGTGGTGAGTAAGTCCACGAGATGGGCGCTCAATCCATAACATGAACAACGCTTGGCAGTACGGTAAGTTCATTGATGGATATGGTGATGCGTACAGTTGCTCTTGATGGTAATAAGTTCCAAGGTATAACAGTTCCAGTTTAGGGTAGAGTAAGCTTCCTCCTTAGGGTCCGCCTAGTCTCACCTCCAGCCGACGTGCGGTAGTACCGTGTAAGTCACCAGATGTCCCTGTGATTGTATAGCTATCTAAAACCCCTTCGAATCTCCCGATCTGTATGATCCAAACGCTAATGGTCTCTCCCCTTCTCTTACACTGCGCTCTTGCTTATAAAGCAGTCTGATATTGATTTTACCCCAGGCGTCGGTGCTTTGCGGGGAGGTGTGTCCCGGCGAGCATTGTCGTCAGGTATATTTACACCTACCAGCGGCACCTGCCATTACTAGATATTTTCATAAACTAAGTAATTTAGAGAGATTCTTATTATTTTGTATTCAACTGGTGACCTTTACACTAATTCAATGATCATGCACAAAGTAACTGATTTAATCTCTACCTTTGTGCAGTCGCCGGCGCTTAAATAGGAGACCGGTTTCATAGTAGATGAAATCGGTTTCCGTAATTAGTTAATTATCACTTTCGTCAGATTCAACCAGGGAGTCCTTAGTAAAGGACTACCTATCCACAATTATACAATCAATCAAATCAAATAGCGCAAACTAATGTTTTGCTATAGGTATGTTCGTCCATTCATAGCCATAATCATGGATGAACCCACACCCTCAAAACCCATGGAGTGTTCCTCAAGTGAAGTCTAACTCCTAGATGCCCCGAGACGGTTCTGGCATCTAAAAAGAAAAAGTCTGCAGGTTTCCCAGTATGGGATAATTCAAGCGTGGTCCTTCCATTTAAGAAAAGAGAAATGTAGGACCAATAAATAAAAGCTTTCACATAATGATACATCCCTGAGTTAAACCTATTCTGTGAGTTCTCTATCTACTTAAGGATAGATAAGGGGTCTCAGTGCGAGATTCACTATGTATGGACTCTTTAATGGATCATAAACAAAGTTTAAAGTATTCAAAGATATAATGTAGAATATTCAAAAGCTGAGTGTGTAAGGTTTCTGAGGATATAAAGAACGTGTGCAAGAGATAAAAAATTACTGAATTACACTTTGAAAAAAACAAAAAAGTGAATTTTCATGAGCATTTTTTGAACAAGAATATCTCAGTTGATATTTGACATAGAACCTTGAAATTTGAAATAAGTATTCTTGAGATTCATTGGGAGGCAAGCGTGTGTCAGAATTTAGAATTAGGTCCTAGTTTTTATTTTATTAAATGTAGAAAATAATGTATTAAAAACTAATGAACAGTCACCCGTTTTTTGTCATAAAATTAAATCTAGGACCTTAATCAAAATTTTGAGACACGCTTCCCTCAAGGGGAACATCAGGAATACTTATTCAAAATTTCAGGTCCATATCTTACATGGTTACTGAGATATTGATGTTTGAAAAATAAAACTGAAGAAATCAGTTTTAAATTCATAATTTCTATAATTCTCTTCAAATTTTATGTAAACTGGTATGGTCAGATAGATAAAAATATGGGCTTTCATATGATGTATAATATCTTTATGTTATTTCCATGGTTGATTTTGCATGTACCTTCATGCCGCCTATGGCCCTGAGACCCCTTATCTATCCTTAACATTCACTAGCAGTGTTTTAGGGTACATGGCTATCTTATCTTATTTCTACCTTCCCGTAAGCTTCCTATCATTCACGCTATTATAGTGACCAAGAAGATTCACGCGCTTTTATGGCGTAGTTTTCAACCGCTGATACACTTCAGTTACTAACCGTTTAGTTTTGATCTCCTGCACCAATGTAAGATGACCCTATGGTTTTATGAATTCTAGTCTCTTCAACTATATTAAAATGACACAATCCCAAAGAAAGTCCCAAGACCCATTAGATCCAGCAAACGTGACCAATGGAGGACGAGTTCCACAGAGGGTCAGCATTCCTACCTTCTTGTGCGAGGCTGCGTCTGTTGGACTACAAGGTCCCACGACACATGTGTGAGCTATGCGGAAGATCATCGTAGATTTCTGTGTGTTGCAACATCATTATACAGCTCGGCAAATGCCTGAGCTATATTTGGTAAGTTATGGACAGTACCAACTGTCACAGCGATGTACAGTGCTCTGCAATACTCTCTGACGGTAAGTTTCAACATATTATGAAATGATTTCTAGATATGGGTGAACAATGCATATTCCTTATGGAATTTCTTTAGATTTCCTTGACACAAGAAAAGATTCGTTTTCATGTTTTCCGAAAACGGTAAGTGATTAATCTGCCCACTAGCTCGTGTTTGAATCCACAAGCGGAGCCCTTGATGGAGGCTCCTGATGTCGTATGTCGACTAAGAACATCCCTGTCCTATGTCACTAAGCCCAAAAAGGTCATGTCGCCATGTCGAATTTAAGGGTTCCAGACTGTGCAAGCACATGGACGAGGAGGAAGAGTTTAAAGAGTTATTTAACTCATAAGAAGGATTCAAGGACATGGAACCCAAGAATTAAAGTTATAAACTTGGTTGTGCCCGTTTCCATCAGACTTAATATATTAAACAATAACAGTACCTAAGCCAAGCGAAGATAAGAGGATTTGAGCCAGAAAAGCTACTGAAAGAGACCCCCGCCAATACATGAACGGGGAGGAAGAGTTCAAGGATATGGAATTGTTAGTTCTAGTAAGTTTTCTACCCGGTTCGAAACCACCTATTCGAACGAACCAAAGGTATTAATGTAATGATGAGTTTATGCTAATGATGATATGACACGGCGTTACAGGTATGGGGCAAACTACGCCTGCGGCCGTTCGTGGAGCAGTTAGATTTTATACCTTAGTTATATCAACAGTTTCATAATCTCTTGGTCAATATTTATCCGACTCCTACTGACACCTCGTATTATCGAACTTGACTGAGAGCTTTACCTCTCAGGTGTATGCTCTATATCTACTCAACATTAAAATAACTAATATACGCTAGTATCTTACAAGGCATCGTTATGTGTAAGCTGTACCCACCTATATCTCACAGTAGTAGCTTCTGACGATATGTCACTTATTTGGAGCGTTCGTCTCATAGCACCATTTATAGCACCAGTAAATCAATGTATGTCTTTATGATAATAGTTCTTAACCTAGAGTTCGTACTACTAACACATAAAGCGTCCAAAGCATTGCTATAAATATATCATCTTCATTCCCTCCGTTCCATATGTGTGTCAATCGTTCATTATGTATTTCACTAGGCCTAATGGTTATTGTTCTATTGGTACTCCGTCCATGCGTTTTCGCCTTCCTAATTGTCGGTCTATCGGATGCCTGGACAGTCCATGGATGATATTGGCTGTCGTTGGAAGCCCATCCATGGTGCCTATAGTTGTGTCTCCAGCATGCCATGCTGTCGCCAGACGACCCACCGTCGACACAAGGCATACCATCCGGCGACGGCCCGATTCTCCCAAAAAAGTTGGTATGATACCAGTCATACGCTTCCCAATATTTTATTTACTTGAAATGGCTCCTAGTAATCCGACGTCAGGGATTACACGAAACCATCCCGGTGTACAACATTCCTTTGTTTTGGATTATTAACATGCACCTGAACTGCTGTCTGAACAAACTCAGATGAGCATATCAGACATGTATTATTGGAATTTTGGCTCACTTTAACTCATAAATAAAAATGTCTACGCTAAGCTTCCTGGGCCACCGTTGCGTAGTGTTAAGGTTTTAATACCCGGTGAGGCTCTCATCATGCGCCCATGCATGACTCGAGCCCGCCTACCCCGATATTTGGCACAACGCCAACTTGGCACAATTCCAATTTCAATCTCAGTTTGGTCCAACGAATGCCTTCAAGGCAAATCCATTATCCCATCTGCCAACGCGTGCCGGAGTGGCTCGTATACGGCTCCTGTGCCTCTTCGGTCATTTCTGTCCATCATTAATGAAGTTATTTCTGAATTAATACTGTTTTGTCGGCTTACTTCTGCTGCTTCGTGGGCCAGTCTGCTTTCATTTACGTTCACTTGATTGGCTCCAGGTGGTAAGGCCGGTGTCGGTCGGTTCCCTCGGCTTCCCACGAGGGTCCATGATCCGTCCAGCAGGCAGGGTACATTGTGTGGGTACGCGATCCCTGACACCGTCCGCAGTAGTCGTACCGTGTTTTGCCGGACCCGTCATCATGTTGGCCAGCTCAGGGGATACCACCATCGATTCCGGTAGTGGTATGTTTACTGGATGTTCTCCTACTCGGCTTGCCGCTCCTTTGACTTTCTGTCCCCATTTGACGCACACCTTGTGCTGCATGAACAGGCGGTTGACCAGAATATCATTCACTAAGGCATTACCCTCCGTGAAGATATTCGGAGATCATTATTTCTCCCAGAAATACCATTTCGCGGTGGGTAGGAGCAGCTATCTCAATATACAGCCCATCAGGTGTCTCCTTGTTCTTGTCCTTTTTCTGGCGCCACCACATGAACAACATAAATAGTGCCAGCTAGAAGATCGTAAGTACCAGCGTTGCCCCCATCAAGCTTGAAACATTCGATGGTAGAGGACATGGGGCCGCCGTTGGAGGACAGTTGGCCTTGAGACGGTTTACGTTAGCAGCTGCTGGTGCCCGTGCGGCCATAAACAGGGCCAAGATAGGCTTCTTCATCTTGCAAGCGACTCCGATGAGCACCAGCACCACCACAATTATGATCACAAGTGCCACATAGGCCGGCCATCCCGTATAGGCTGACCATCCCGTGGTGTTAATCCTGTTCCTCAGATCCGCTATTCTGTCTTTCCTGTCCCTTATAAGGCTAAGTAAGTCCGTCATCGGTATTTGGTACGTGTATCCCTCTGCCTGTCTCTTAAGACGGGATCTAAGTTCTCGCGGCAGCGGGTCCTCAGCCAAAGTCAGTGGTGCTTCCAGGATTTCGTTGCTAATCTCATTGAGCGTCCAGGTCTCTACTCTCATGCGGGCTTTCAGTAATCCACTGGAAGGGTGTTTCACTGCATACTCGCCCACGTGTCGCTTGCAGTTGCGCAAACTGTAGGGGATCCAGGCCCCTTTCGTCTGAAACGCACAGTCACACCCGATTCTCAGTTTAGCGAAATGTTCAATCTTCTTCGTTACCGGTGGTTTGTTGCCGCAGATGAGTTGTCCTTCTGTCTCCGCACTTACAAGTAGCATGTGCCCGTCGTCCAAGTAAATTGCCATCTCCCCAAAGTCGGGATTCAGCAAATAGTCCAACTCACACTTCGCTTTTACGATGTCGTGATCATTTCTCAGAAGAGCGGCTATGCAGGTGTTTTCTGTGCTCCGTTTCATGTAGGGTACGTCCTTGCACAATAGTAATGTACTTCCGTAACACCCGGCGAAGTCTGAGCTCGGCATTGGGATGTAGTACGTACCACTCAACGACACAGCAACCTGCGGGGGTAATCCCACGATTTGTAGGGCGTCCCGATCGGGCGTACCTTGAATGGTTACCGGCACCGGGAAAGTCTGGACCTTATATATTCGAAATAAATGTTCCTCCGACACTAGTGGAATCCTTATGTATACGTGAATATGCGTGACTTCGCCCTTATTTTCACCACGCATGAACATCGGGTTGGCGTTGTCATAGTAGAATGACGGCTCAGTGAACGCCACCTATAAAAGCGGGGATAAACTCTTTTCAGATAGTCATCCACAGACTCGATAGCTCGACGTAGCACCGGTTGTGGCACCAGTTCCTCCGACAGTTTCCCTTGCAACAGAGATTGCGTGCCCATTCTGAAAGCTATCGTGCGTCTCATTAAGTCCATTAAATAAACGATCACTTCTAATCGGTCCTCATAGATCATTGAATTAAACATATCTTGCAGCGTCAGGGCCCGCAGGTGATCGGCATGTACCAACAGTCTTTCCCTGAGACTGTTTGTCACTACCTTAAAGTCCTCATTGAACGCGTCGACGCGTAGACCCAATTTCTGAAGGTTCGCAAATGTTTCTTTTGGTTGTTTCGCAACAGTTTCTAGATCAGAATTCGTTCCCCACAGTTCATCGCTCATTACATCGATCAATGCCCTGTTTGACTCTACGTCTTCTGCTGTGGCAGTTCCAAATAAATGATAGCTTGCCTTTCCTATAAAGTCTAGTAAACCTCGCTTCGACCGATTCTTCGGTAAGTGCTTAATGTAATCTGAATCATCAATTCGAGGTAGTGCTGCTAATGTTTCCGCCAGTTCCCTAGCGTGTGCGGCACTTAGGGATTCCGCGGTGGCATTTAACCATCTTTCGGTGTGCGTCAACTGATTACAGGTAGTTCTGTCAATAGTCCGTCCCCTGTTCTCAGCAGTCATCCAACACCACTGAGTTGTATTGAGGGAGCGGTACATTTGTGATTCCTCCCTTGGGACTGTTACTTTGAACCCCTGCAACATGTGCGTTACATCGGCGGTAGACATCAATATGCCTGGCTTTAATACTACTCCATATCCCGCGCGACCCCTTGCATATAGGGTATCGCATTTAGCCCCGCCACCATTACTACCATCAGTGATAACTTCGCCATAGTGTCGACTTGTTGAATATTCGATTTCACAACACCGTACTCTAACAATTACTGTTATCTGCAATGAATTACTGCTTTTGTTCACACATCCCGGTTTTACTACACAGTTTTATACTTTTGGGGTATTAATTAGGCTTTAACACTCGTATCCGATAGTTCTATCCGATAAGGTCAGTCTTTTACCGTGTTGTTTTCAAACAGTCGCCCTATTCTACAACATATTTAAGCTTTGTCCTTTTCTCCTCCGCTTTAGTCTGTCTTTCGGAGTTACCGTTATCACTACACTTCGTTTAATTTCTACACAACTTCTCTCTACACACGTTTCATAATGTCAGGTGAGGAGGATCTTATGAGTCGTCGCTACACCTCCGTGCGGTTGGATAACGGCGCAATTCTCTATCTAGAGGCAAGTGACTTCCAGCCTGGTCGTCGTTACTTTCTGCGTGTGCGTGTGCGTGTGCGTGTGCGGAGGGTTCCCCAACCGTAACGCACTCAGTCACTAGCCGGGCCGCCGTCCTTGGTCCCCGTTCTAACCTTCAGGCCAGCCTGGACCGGATCCCGCGGCTGACCGGCCGTCCCCTGAATGGTCACCCGATTGAGCGCCTTCCTGGTTCGGCTGTTTACGTACCGATAAGTCCAGGGGTTCCTCCTTCGGAAACTCTGCCCATAGGTGAGGCCCAGGTAAGTCTTTCACCGTCATCCTAAATGGGGCTCCATTTCCTGTTTTAATTGTGACTATTACATGGAAGCGCAGCAAGTCGTTGTCCTCCAATAGTTGTCTCACTATGTCTAACGTTTTTAGAGTACCATGCACTCTTATTTCCTCCAACACCACTTCTACTCCTTTTTCTTTAGCTACTACCGAAGGTTTCCTAACCTCCAGGTGTGTCCTGGTTTTCACTGTCTTAGTTTCTAATTTCTTACTTTCGGGCATTTCAGTGTCCGTCACTTTCGTTTTCGGTAGTTTGTCCTTAGGACCTTTGCCCGCCTTAGACTTCTTCTTTAACATTGTTCACTTTTATATATCACACCTTAAACGAGGCACTCACTTATTCCGCTTCTTTCAGAGTTCTGATGTCACAATGCCCCCGTTGATGCCATACAACGTACAGGCATCCGTCAGGCGCAGCCCAAGCGGTGATGCGGCTGTCGGGGTTTCACCGCCCTGCATGTCTCCCGCAGCAACTTCTCCCAACCCGGAAGCAATTCCTAAGAGGGAGTTGCCCGTCGCTGTACATGAGGATGATTACACGCTCCCTCTGGAGGTGCCCGCTGCTCGCACGGACTCTTACGACGAAGAGAGTGGCTCTCCTCTGGCGCGGGCGGGGCGTCGCCCCACACCCGGGAGTGATCCCCGTCCCACCGATGCTTCTTTAGCGGTGGCCGGCCCGTCAAGTGACACTCGGATTTTCTCCTTTGAGCTTCGCAGCCCGGACCTATATGCCCCTGGTCCGAGCGGATACTCCTCGCCGATGACCCCTCCAGGGTTCACATACACCGCACAGTCAATTAAGGAGACTGTAGATCGGCTGGCATGGAAGGTTCACCGTTATCCTCGTGCGGGGAAGGCTCCTGAAAAGCTGGTACCTCGTTTCTGCTCTGCGTCCCCTTCAGCCTTTTCGTCCGGCGACCCGATTCTTCCATCTTTCAAATTGAGCCAGGTACGCCTTCCTCCGGGCCTCTCGCCACTCCAGAGCCCGATCTTGCTCCCTCCAGTGCCAGGGAGCCGACTCCAGATAGGGAGGCCGGGTCTGAGTGTGATGTCTCAGAATGGCCCGCCGAAGATCTTCCCGCACTGATCTCCTCGGAGAGATCACCGGAGGCGGGGCTTGGACATCGAGGGCACGCTGGCACATCTTCCTCTCTTTGGTTGGATTCTGGATGACCGTCAGCCTCCCTCGGTTGACCTGGACCGCGTTCTAGCAGATCCCGTATCACCGGGAACGTCGCCCTCGGCAAGCGCGGGTCCAAAGCGTTCAATCTCCTGGCCCCTGACCAATTATCGGGTGCGGGAGTTCCTGCAGGGAAGCGGCCCCGTCGGAGCTCTCATCCGTCGACATTTGGCAGTCGACGATTCTCCCCTACCATCAGGTTCTCACCTCACCCAGTTACGTCCGCGTCGTCCCATCCGGCCGCTCTCCTCGCCGGTCTTCCAACTTCCTGCTCCAGCGATCCCGAGGCCTCCATGGCCTCTGCTCTGGTGGGGCGTTCTTCACCGCTCCAGGGTCCGGAGGCGGATGTGGTCGTTACCACTCCCGTTCCCCAGGTCGTCGCGGCGGATCCACTCCCCGCTTCTCCCTTTCGGCCCGCTCCCGTTGGTGATCTATTAGGCCAGCTGGTGGCTGGTCTTCTTCTTCCGGAAATTCCTCTCGACCCCGCGTTGGATTCTATGAGACCATCCGCGGGTGCCACTAACAGTACTCCAGACGCACCAGCTTCAGCCTTCTCGGGGCGCAGCATAGATTTTATCCGCGATCTTCTCCGGATGTATTACGAATTACGGCGTCTTTTTCAACAATGGCCGGATGCACCACCCATGCCAGACTGGTTATAACTGTCACACACACTGTCTTCACGCTACACACCTGCCTCCAATTACCTCCTCTAAATACAATTAAAGTTCCTGATTGTTTTATTCCCCGAGGGTGCTGAGGAAAACCTTTCCCTAGTGAGGTTTTACCTTTCGAATGGATTCCTGGTTATATCGCAGTTGGGTGACGCACTGTCCGTCTGCCCCCACCCCGAGCACGGTTGGACCATCGAGGGCGCGTTGGGCACAGCAGGGAAAGCACTGTCCCATGCCAGAAATAGCTACCTCTCCGTCCAACTGGTAGAAAGTGGTTAGTATCTTAGTCCATTCCCTCTTGTCTGTGACGCCTATTAATGTGCCTCTTAGGCATGGCGGGCAACAGCATGTTCCATTCGGTCTCACCATGTATCGATGTCAACCGATACACTTAGGCATATAAGGAAAAGTCAGCACCGTTCCTCGGCTACAGTCAAATCCGCGTACCTGAACTGAGTCGCCTCACGGGATAACACTGGCACATACACTATGTGAAAGTCCTCGTCCAAGTTAAATTGTTCAATAAATGGACATACTAATAATGGTGCGTGTTCACCTGCTTCATTCTGTCTCAGTATAGGCTGTCCATCTGCTGCCCATACCCTTCCACTTCCGAACATACTGTGTCATGTTAGTTATCCCATGTTGGTGTCCACTGAGAAGAGTTGTTCACTGTCGGTAAGAGTGAGCAACTCTCGCTTCACTAAAGCTAAAGTCCTAATACTAGTTTTGTTATTGAGTACGGGTAGTCTTCCATAGTTGCCGTCTGTTGTCTATGGGAGTCCACTGCGCACTGACTATCCCGCACGACGGTTGATCGTTATAAGCATGTTCTGCACCTGCCTACCGCTTACTTTCTGTTCCATGCTATGGCGGTGACGTCACCACTCCCGGTGCTTAATGGCTTTTACGGAGCTGCTCCGTAGCTTAATGGGTTTTACGGACATGCTCCGTCCGCCCATGATGCTTATGCTTATTATTTCAAATATGCTAAGAGTTTGTTGCCAGTCGTTCTAGATACTTCACAATAGATCCCAGTTCGCATGCTTTTAGTGCGATTCTTAGGCATGCGTGAGCATGTATGCGGCACAACAACGCACATGTACACGAATATGTTTGCACATGCACATCCATCGCCGTTATTTCATCTTCATTCATTTTCATTATATATATGTTTATTTCTTTTTTTATATATATATTAGGGAGAGAATGTTATATTCCTTTCAGGGAAGGCGGTTTCAGGATCGCTTCTTCCCGATACGGCCACCTAGTTATTCATCATTAGTAAGTTCTTTGTAGTTCATAGGTTTCTTTTGTCGTAGATTGTAGTGAGGGTTTCTTGTAGTAGTTTCTGAGGTGGGTGGTTCCGTATTTGATTCCGCCGTCACGTTATCGCGGGACCCTGTCCGTACCGATTGTTTCCTGGGTCTTCCCCGTTTACGAGGGACCCTGCCCTTCACTTCGGGTGTTTGTTGGGGTTTGATAGCATCATTAGGGACATCCTTATCGAGTTCACCAGTTGTATTTCCAGGTGGAATCGGCAACTGTGGGTCTCGGGGGGGCTGTCCTGGCAGCTTTCCTCGACGGCTTGGCAGCAACAGGGTCCTCACTCGTCCCGGGCTCCTTACTGCTTTCCGGGACGGTCAAGGTTTCGTAGTTTGGTGCCTCCTTTCGATTTGTATCGTTCTGGACCAAAGCTTCACCACCAGCTGTGGTGAATGCTCCCGTGGTTAGGGCCCCACCTGCGACAGGTTCGGATACGTCCGTGCCCGGGCTTGCCTGGGGTTGGTCCTGCTGCTGCTGTATGGCGTTTGGTTCGTTGGGCACATTATTCTGAGTGATTGGTTTTGATATAACGGGATTCCAAGGGACATATGCGCGTTTTAGTTTTGAAATATTTACCAGATGCGGGATTTCTTTTCCCGTAGCTAATGAGATTAACCTTACTACGTGGTCAGCCTTCACCTCCTCAATTCTATACGGACCCCGGTATCTGTTGGAGAATTTGGATACTCTATTACTTGCACAAAGCGGATCATACATATATACCAGTTCCCCAGCGTAAAATACTACTGGGTTGGCTTTCTTATCTATTTATTTGCGCAAGTCCTCCTCATATGCGTCGGTAACGTCTTCAGCCATATGCCGAATCAGAGCTATGTTGTCTCTGATACCAAGGAAAGCTTCATTATCATTTAGGGATGCAGGGCTTTTGTTGTGGGTCGGAAATCCCATGCTAACGGGATTCATTCCAAACAGTAGGGAGTATGGCGCGAAGCCTGAGCGCACGCTTACAGTGGACCTTAAATTCCACAGCGCTATTGGGATTAGGTCAGGCCAGACGCTGTAGTCTTCCGACACATAACATGCTATCAGATCTTCCAAACTCTTATTCATTCGTTCTACACGAGCGTTGCCCGTGGGCATTTGTCCTGTAGTGAATGTTTGTTTGCACCCTACTCTAGTGGTAACCTCATTAAAGAAATCTGACAAGAAGGTTGCTCCTCTGTCTGAATGTAACCTATCCACCCGACCGTATCTACATACTATCTTGTGTAGAAACACCTTAGCAGCTGTAGTGGCAGTGGAATCTTTGGTGGGAAAGGCCTCTGGCCATCCCGTCAGCAGATCTATGAACGTCATAATGTATTTAGACCCGTCCTTCGCCTTAATAAGCGGTCCAAAGAAATCGCATTGAACCCATTGCCAAGCCCTTTGCGGGCGCTCCCATGATTTAGCTAAGGCTTTAAAGTGCCGAGTTCTTTTCCGCAGTGCGCATACGGCGCAGGACTTAACATAGTCTACAATGTCCTTAAAGGTGATAGAGGGAGGCCGTTTTGAATCAATATGCAGATCCTGTATTATTTCCAAAAACATCCGGAACAAAAATTACCAAAATATATGGAGTATTAAGAAAATTATCACATTCCAAAATTTAGGCCTCTCCACCTACAACACCCCTCCGGGACTCCTGGTACAATTGCACTGATAAGCTCTAACAGGCAAATCTGTGACGTCATATTTGCCATTCACTCTAGTGGCCTGTATATTGGAGTGGCGCACTATTTACACCTTGGATTTATTCCCTTTCCACTTATATTTTATAACTTGAATCAAAATAACAATATGTGTACAATAACACTGAACAAACCTGGAAATGTTACACTGAGTAGACTACTGTTAACAGGCCACTTAGCCTTTTCCCTGCTCGGACCATTGAATGGTCTTGTACTCCTTCACCACATCATCCACACCTGTATTTCAACACCTCCTGTCCCTTGTCAAAACTCTAGATGCACGAGTGCATTATACAGTTATTTTAGGCCGTGTGGTCTGTGTCCATGTCTTGCCTGATAGCTTTTCTTATAATGGCATATAAATTTCATTGATTAACAAATTTAGTAACTCTAGCTCTACCTTATAGCCTACCTGTAGACGGGTCTCTACCTATGGCAATTATTACGTCATATAAAGTGACACCTTGCGCCGACTACTGAGAAACAGACACACCATTTTCAGTGCTGGTTGGTGTATTGCTTGCGGCAGGCCATGTACAGTAAATGTGTAATTATTGCTTTTACATTTCAATTTTAGTTAATGTTTTTCAGGATCTGAGCAATAATGATTATGAAAAATAATTATCACTGATTGTGTTTGAGTTATTACTTTTCTCCCTCTATCACCTTTAAACATATTTATCCAATAGAATTTTGACGTTATCTTTTGCGTTAGGGTGTCTACTCCAATGTGCCCTCCGGCTAGTATATCGTTATGAAGTAGGTTTAGAATCTTCGACCTCATAGACTGTGGCACTACTATTCTAGGTATTAATTGGATGTATTTAACATTATTCTTCCTCTTAGGAACTGAAAACTTACACAGCACTCCAGGTGAAATTAACCCCATTGTATCTGCCTTCGCTACCACAGTTCTCGCTTGCTCATGTGATTCGGGCAACGTATCATTTCAGATGTATTCTATCATTTCCCTACACTCTTTGTCTTTAGCTTGCTCCGCAATCAATGCTGAGAAATCTATCTCTGTTTGAATGGTATTTACGGCCATTAGCTCGCATCCCACCTCCGGTTCAAACTCAGACATGGGTCGTTTGGCCTCTTCCTCCTGTACTCTTGATAGATAGTCGGGTAAATAGTGAGTGGCTCCTGGCTCGTGTATTATTTCAAAATCAAAATCAGTTAATGCTAAGGCCTATCGTTTTAGCCTAGTGGATGGGGCCTTATATGTGTTCTGTAATAATGGAACAAGTGGTTTATGATCAGTGACTATTGTTACCTTCGCTCCTTGCAACATGTCTTCATAGTTTTTAATGCCTTTACTACTGCTAACGCCTCCTTCTCTGTGACGGTATAATTCAACTCGGCCTCCCTCAGTGCGCTACCCCAGAATGCGATCGGGCGGTACAGCTCCTTCCGCCGGTGGCAGATAGCTGCGCCGCACGCCGAATCCGACGCGTCGGTCAGCACATAGAAATGTCCTCCGATTTCCGGATGGCTTAGGAGAGGCGGAGTTGTTAGGCTTTCTTTAATCTTCTGGAATGCTCTTTCACATTCTTCAGTCCATTCAAAAGGTGTTCCTATTTTTAGTAGCCCATTGAGAGGTACACTAATCTCCGCGAATTTTGGCACGAACGATCGATAATAATTACAAAGTCCCAAAAAGGACTTGACTGTTTTTACGTTATGGGGTCTTTTAAAAGCCTTCACTCTATCAACTATCTAAGGTTGCGTTCTCAACCCTTCGGCATTCACCTTATGTCCGAGGAAATTGATTTCAGCTTTACACCATTCACACTTGGATGGTTTCAATCTGAGCCCCGCTCTTCTGAGGGCCTGTAGCACTAGCTCTACACTATGCAAATGTTCCTCGAACGTGGAATCATAGACAATTACGTCGTCCAAGTATGCTAGGCACACTCTGGGCACTAACCCTTTCAACGCTATTGCCATTACCTTGGTAAACTGCCATGGCGCTCCTACCAGGACGAACGGTACCCGTTTGTACTGGTATACCCCCATAGAGGTCTCGAAGGCTGTATATTTTCGAGAACCAGGTTGTATCACACATTGATGGTACCCAGTGAGGAGATCCAATGCCGACCATATGGTCGGCCGCTTGTAGGCCATGTAAAGAAACAATGATCGGGCCGTCGGCATTGGAAATTTATCTTTGAATGTGATCATATTTAACATTCGGAAATCGGTACACAGCCGCGGCTTTCCGTCTTTCTTCTGAACCACTACAAGCGGACTCCTCCATGCTGATTCACTCGGTTCAATTACCCCTAATTGTATGAGCTGTTTCACCTGCTCGTCTATGATGTCCATCTTTTGTGGTGAATACCTATATGGTCTTGAGGCTATAATACCTGCTCCATCATTTACCTTAATTTCCATCGGAGCGATTTCGCACTGGCCTAATTCCGTGATATCGAAGGCTAGCATCTCCCTATTACGTCTCAACATATCGCGAAACCTATTCTTTTGTTTCTTCGTGAGGCACGACTGCGATAGGTCTATACTCTCTACTTTGTCAACTTCGGCCTTTGTTTCATCCGGCGAATCTCTATTAGCAGTATACATAACGGCCCCCTCCATGACTCTCATGGCCATGTTTGTTAAACCGTGGGGCGTTCTTTTGTCAGCCATGCGTTTAGGATCCAGGAACTGCCGTGTCTGCCCTTCTTCGCCCGGCGCAACTCTTCCCTGTTCACAAAATGCCAATACATCATCAGGGGTGACTCTTAATGGTTTATTTAAGGGGTTTAATATCTTCAGCCACCATTGTCTACCTTCCAGATTCACTCCTCCCTCTACAACTACAGGAGCTGTCACCGAGGGTTCGCAGTAAACCGCATGGCCCTTCGGCACCTTGTCCGGGTACCAGCTCACCACAGGTATAATTCTTTCTGTACTCAGCATTATTTCTAAACTTTCCATGCTGGATAATGGGTTTCCACAGAACACTCTTACCGATGGTCCCGGCAGTGCTACATCCGTCCTCAGGGCCATCAATAGACTTCTACCTATCACCATGTCGTGACATAAGGCGTCAACAACATGAAAATCGAAAAATACTCTCGATCCCCAGATCTTAACTTCGAGTCTAGCTGTTTCTAGGATGTATTGTTTCGAGTTGTTGGCTAAGTTTACCCTTGTGTTTGCACAATGACATAATTATGTCATGTATGCAGGCTGAGTCTAATTGTTCTCTAAATTGTTTTGATATAAAACAATCACTAGCTCCGGTATCTACCAAGGCCTTAATTTTCACTTTACCTAACTCTACTCCTAGCAGAATTGAACAATTGTTATTTGTCTGCGGTCCGTCCAACAAATACAATTCAGCTTCTACTGGCGTGGCGGACCTCCTTCCCAGTTTCCCGGCTTCAGCTGATTCTCTGGGCGGCAGGCCGAGCGGACGCTTGCCGCCGCTCTGGCAGCTTGGCGTATTTCCGTCAGTCTTGCCTGCAGCCAAGCGCAGGAATCAGTGGTATGCATTCCACTTTCATGTATCGTACAATACTTATTCCCGTATGCTCTATCGTAATAATTTCCCTCTTGGAAGTTCTTCCTTTTCTCATAGCTCCCATAGTTAGGTACTTTAGTGTCGTCCCTAAAGGATACTCTTGGTCTTGCAAATGCCACTGGGCTAGGGGTATTGCTCCTAGCCTGTGGAATTTGGGACCTATTCTGCTCCCTTCTGGGATTCTGGTTCGCCTGCCAGGATCTTGTTTGCCAATCCCTCCTCTGAGGACCTGGGCTATACCTTCCCATGTTATTCCTATCCCTTCCGCCTTCTTTTCTCACACTTCCCCCCTTTGCCTGACTGTCTTCAGTCACATTCCAAGATCTTGTCTCATTGAGTGCAGCTATTAAATTATCAGATTTACTAACAAGCAACCTCTCGCCTGCATCGAGTGTGTTCCCTCCATTATCTTCAACTTTAGTAGTATTGGCCACAGCTAACGACTTACTTCCCTTTTTGCCTTTTTCTAGCGACTCCAACCGAGTTGCCGCTTGCACTGCATCATCAAATCCTTCAGGGTTGATGATTGCCACTTGTTTAGCGATAGATGGTAATAATCCATCTATGAATACCGCCAGGATAACACTATCTTCCACCCCAGCTAAGAATTGTTGTTGTCTTAAGCTACCCGCAAACTCTATCACTGTCTGATCACTGGTTTGCTTCATATTTACAATATCCTTATACTTCTGCCACGAGGGTCTTTTGTCCCCGAAGATGGCGACCATGGCTTCCCTAAGATGGGCCACTGAGTCTTTCTTACCATCTTCTAGCGTGTTCACCCAATCACGGGCCTTGTCTTTTAGCCCATGCAGGGTCATGACTAGTGTTTTTGCTTCATCCCAACCGTATATTTTAGCCATATTTGTTATGCCCGCAAAGTATTGATCTACCCTTACGCCGGTCTTGCCCGCGAATTCAGGAAGCTTCAAGCTAGGACCACCCCTGTCCGCCATGGTAAAGAGTTGACGATTTATTATTTTATCTGGATTTTCTGGATTTTCTCGCACGTAAGTTGTCCCTGGTCTCGGTGTTAAGAACGGATCAACCACTATACCCCTGCCCCTTCTTGGTTTTACACCCTCACTAAGTGCTTTTACACGTTCCTCAAGTCGTTTTAGGGCTCCTCCTGTTGCGGCAGCTGCTCCGGTGGTTGGGGTAGTGGTATTCGGTAAGGATACCCCTATGATTCGTTCTGTAGTTTTACGACGGGGAGATGCTGGACTTTCTACGTGCCCCCAGTCCTCCTCCTCCGTCGACGAGGTATCTCCCTCACCTCCGGGTTTGGCCAAATATCCCAAAAGCTTTGGAGCGGTAATTTCCCAACCTGACAAGTCTACCAAATCCTCTCCAGATGATTGTTCTGTTGAAGTAGACTGGTTTTCCTGTTCTGTCAGGGTTAGTTTGAGAGTCTCCTCTCTCCTTCTACCTCGTGGTGACTTTTGTTGGGTAGTTTGCCCTACCTTTGGTGTCGTCTTCTCTTCTTTTTGGACTTGGTACTTAACTCCCAGCTGATACGGTACAAATGTTCCTCTGCCTCTCAGTTGGTATCCCTGTGGCCACTCCGGTCGTGCGGCTCCTGTTGCAACTGTCGGTTGATCAGGCCGATCGTCGCTCTCTCTCAGTGCGTCTGTGCCGGGCTCCTGCTCGGCTCCCGAGGGCGGCCTAGCTCCAGAGGCAGGGCCATGAAACATGTAGGCACATCACTCCGTAATCAACCCTTGTCGCTATTCGGGTTTTTCTCCACCAATTGAACGCTATTGTGTTTTTAGGGTTAACTATAATTGTGGTGCATTGTCCGAGATAATTACTGTTGTTAATATTGTCTCTGATGGGTGCTAGTCGAGTGGTGAGTAAGTCCACGTGATGCGCGCTCAATCCATAACATGAACAACGCTTGGCAGTACGGTAAGTTTATTGATGGATATGGTGATGCGTACAGTTGCTCGTGATGGTAATAAGTTCCAAGGTATAACAGTTCCAGTTTAGGGTAGAGTAAGCTTCCTCCTTAGAGTCCGCCTAGTCTCACCTCCAGCCGACGTGCGGTAGTACCGTGTAAGTCACCAGATGTCCCTGTGATTGTATAGCTATCTAAAACCCCTTCGAATCTCCCGATCCGTATGATCCAAACGCTAATGGTCTCTCCCCTTCTCTTACACTGCGCTCTTGCTTATAAAGCAGTCTGATATTGATTTTACCCCAGGCGTCGGTGCTTTGCGGGGAGGTGTGTCCCGGTGAGCATTGTCGTCAGGTATAGTTACACCTACCAGCGGCACCTGCCATTACTAGATATTTTCATAAACTAAGTAATTTAGAGAGATTCTTATTATTTTGTATTCAACTGGTGACCTTTACACTAATTCAATGATCATGCACAAAGTAACTGATTTAATCTCTACCTTTGTGCAATGTGCCAAAATTGTGGTACAAAAATAGTAATTTCTGTTTCATAATGCTTGACTAGAATTATTGAATTCATTGTGAAACCCTTTCATAATCAAGTCATTGTTAAACGTCTTAACTTAGTCACATTTGGTATCAGGTCCCCCTAGTTTATATTTTGTTTGATCTAAGTTGTTATTTGCTATTCATTTACTGACATAGAGGGAGGGTTGCTGAGATTCCATAATAAAAAGGAAGGAAAATCCAAGGCCAAGAATACTAAAAGAAAGACTAACAAAGAATGTATTATGCTATCAGTGTGTGTACAATAGCTAAGAAAATTCCTAAATATTTCTTTAGCTTTTAAGTAAATTGTACAACAACGATTTTTCAAAGATTTTTTTTATGAAATACCCTCCTGGTGGCTTTAACTACAATGGCAGGTGGTTGCTATGGCGACGAAGCAACACAGGTAGTGCTGGAGAAACCCACTAGGTGTCAGCACTGAGTCCCCATGCAGGTTGATATGTCATTATTAGTAGGGCATGAATATTTACACATGATATTGTCTGGGGTCGCACTAACCACTCGCCAAATTGCCGATGGCTAATGCAGAATCAATTTGGCGAGTTGATTTCAGAAGAAATTAGCCAAATTAGAAAGTTTTGGCGAATTGTTCAGGTCAAGATTATGCTACGATCGGAGCCCGTTTCCTGTCAAAAATCTATATGTAATAACATTATTTTTTCTATTGCATGAACATTTCCTAATCGATATAATATTTGCCTAATCCAAATTAATCGTCATAAAATCGCCAATTAGGCGACTCAAATAAAGGCCTTAACGCGAACCCAGATCACTGTGTGTGTGTGCTAATCATATCATAAAAACCAAAGGTATACAAACACTCTCAATACATTTTTGTGCTCCTGCATTTACCATTACAAATAGAGATCCTGTAAGGGAGAAATTGGGTTTGATTTGAAAAAAATAATTGTGTAAGTTCCTTTTGAATCATGTGTAATTCATTATCAGTTGGAATGTTAAAGAAACATAATTACAATCACAAGTTTTGCCCACCTGACCTATAGGTGGGCCTGTTTGTGTGTGTGTGTTGGGGGGGGGGGTGAGCTGTCCTCAGGAATAGAACCATATGGAAAAAAAACATTTTATTTAGGACAAGTGACGTGACCTGAGGATAATTGTCTTATTCCTTAAGTATCTCTTAGAATGTTCAACAACATATATGTATACAGGGCATCAGAAATGCTGGAAAATATGTATGGGACATGATTTGTTTTCCAAAACTATTATCTCTAAACTGTTTCAAACGAGAAATCGTTCTTCCAATAGCTTACGGAAACTGTTTGAAACTCTTGGATGTGGCTGTTTCATAACAAAACTCGCATAAATCAACCCAAAACTTGCTTAAATTCACCCAAAACTGCCGTAAATCCACATAAACTCCAGTAAGCAAAAACAAAACTTAATTAGCTACGGCGAGGGTATAAGGTGATCGTAAAAATTTCCGGAGGTTTCTTATTAAACGGTCCGCTGACTATCACTATACATGATGACAGGTCCCATACCATCTGATGTACCATCAGATGTTAACGCTGTTTTTATCATGTATACATACATAATGCAGGGCTCATGCTGGGTATTAGTTTGTTTGTTTTTTAGCCAGAAAAATCGCCAGAATTCATTTTTTGTTGTCAAATTCTGATACAAGGAGGCAAATTTAAGCTAACATTGTTTTTTGACATCAATATTTACAGGGCGTTATATTTCCAGCTGAGAGGTTAAGCTTTTGGAAAATATCATGAAAATTAGCAATTTTATGGCAAAAACCGTTTCTACTTTCTCATAGATTCTTGCCAAATTTATTCCAATCAATACATGGGGAAACGGGAAAAGGTCTTTACTTATTGACACCTCAAACCTTTTTCATATTTCTACACGGAAATCCCAAGAAATTCTTTAAAAAACATTAAATCCTTGAAAATAGGCTCTATATTGTGTCTAAATGAGCTCCAGTACGTGAAAACTGGTGCATGAATGTGATAAAGCATTGTAGCAATTTAGCAAGTAAGCAAGAAAATAGTTTCATAATTAGATATTTGTTCCCATAATTATGTTCACGGACATTACTGCAATTGTTTTATATGTAAAAATATATATTTGGATTGTTTTCCCCCCTGTAATTCAGTCTTTATATATGTAAATTCCTGTTCTTAATGCACCAACATCGGCTCTTCTACTCAACTTAATCAGTTTTGATGACAATTTTTCTCAAATAAGTTAACGATTCACTCCTGTCACCAGAAAAAATTGACAAATCACGTTTTTTGTAGCCAAATAAGGGTACATAGCGCCGTTGCGACTTGGCGAATGGGCAGCGTGAGCCCTGATAATGGTGTTTTTATCATCACGTATGTCTATGTATACTAAGGCAGTTGCTTTAGGAAGTAAATGGGATCCCGGAACAAAAGTCAGTGTATACTTCTTGAATCAGTATGTCCGAAATATTTAAATGAGCTACTGATATACCACTGAGTGTACACTGATTTCTACTGCCAGCTCATTTAAATATTTCGGACATACTGATTGACCACTGCTCAGCCACTGTATTTCCACTGATTTCTACTATTTTCCCACTGAAATACTACTGCAAGCTGACACTGATTCCCCACTCAGTAGCCACTGAATTTCCACTGCTTTTTGTTCCGGGATACAACCCATAAAATTGACAATGCAACATTTGCAAAGATTCCTGAAAACTCACATGAGCCATTTGTAAATTTAAGTGATAAAGAGGGCATGTGACCGAGGCATTTCTTAAATTTGATGTGTGACATCAACACCCCTCTCCATCCAGGGCCCCAAGTAGGTCATTGGTCTTCCTCGTCTCACACGTATGTATCGCATCTCCATTCAATACACTTAGGACTAAATAGGTTAAGTGGTGGCCTAGGACTAAGCTCCATAAGCATAAGATAAGGTGCTGTTCTATCAATCCAAGAGAATATTTGACACCATCTCCCTACAATTTACATCACCAGCAGCTGGTCAGTTGAATCTTTTCTGTTAAGAGGTAAGTATATCTGTTTGCATATCTCTATAAATAATTCTCATGAGTCCAGCAGTGGATCTGTATAATCATGTGTATGGGCCCCCTCTCGTAATACATTCATTTTTATGGGAACCATCTTTCCATTCCCTTATCCGAGTCTTACAAAATAACAACTACATGTATTACCAAGGAGCTCTCGAGTCTTCTATAGACCAACTTGCCAGTGACAACTGAGAAAATTGACACTTATAGTTAATCTAAGTACGCGTAATCTGTATGCATAACGTTTGTTTGTGCTGGATCATTTAATACCGAGACAAGCCAGGGTAATGAAAAATAATTATTAGTCGAGTGATCAACACCAAAGAACATGACAATCAGTAATATACTGCTATCCCATGACATGCCCCTCAACACTTGCTAAGTTAGTATTATATTGAATTGCCATATTCATTTGACATAATTTTGCATGCTTCCATATTATGAACATGTGTAATATTTACATGGATTTAAGACACAGTTTGCAGAGCAACAGGTAGTTTTTTTTTGTCTATATAGATTTTCTATAATCAATATATGTTTAAAAGGAACCTTGCATAAATCAAAGAATAAATATCATCAACTAAAATTCATTGAGCATGGAATCTGAACTTAGAACAAATAACTCAAGAGATTTCTAGAAATTTATGACATCACACAGTGGCTAATCGGAAATCCCTAGCTTTCAATACGATGAAATGCCCCAATCTCAAATGTGTATCGAGCGTTATTATACATTTTTTTCATATAAGGCTCCATTCAGGCTATTATTAATTGTGTTTTTCACTCAACTAAAATATTCAATTACTTGGCATTCCGAAGCTATTTTAAAATTTGTTTCTTCAAGTTCAAACAAATGAGTTATAAAATAACTTTAACTTGATCCTTAAGCCTCAGCCACACTGCCCGACTCAACTCAACCGGACCGACATAGACCGTAGGGTGCCACTTAACTTCTATAGTCTGGCCTTAGCAAAGAAACTCTACCATGCCATAGGGTGCGACTCACCCATCATGGCTACATGGTTATAGGGTAAACATGCTTACATACTGCACACTCCACTAAGACCAGACTATCCAGTCTTACATCTCTAAAGATCTAAGACTCAACTCAACTCTCGTGGAAAATGCTAAGACTCCAGTCGTAGACCTATGCCACACTTTGAGACTGAGTCATGCAGTGTAGCCGGGCCTTTAGAGAGACAGGTCACAGACCTAAGATTGTTTGCATTATAATAAGAAATTTCAAAAACAAACACCTACTATTGTAATACAGCAAACAAATACGAGGTGCTGTCTCCAGGAGACACGGAAGTATACTACTGACCTCACCGTGAATCAGGGAATGTAAGGTAGAATCTAGTAGGTATAATACATACTTATAAATACATAAACTTTGTTTGTTTAAGTGTGTGAGAATCATGTCCCTAGTATGCAAAAATATCATCAAAAACTCAAAGACATAGCTAGCTGCACCATATACTTCAGATATGTAGATATATACATATATATACATACATAGATATGTATGAATATTACATATATGCAGTATCAAGCATTTGCCAATAGGTCTGGTAGGATAAATATGCTGAAAGGGAGGTCCTGGGCTTGCTTTAAATATTATTGTTAAATGTTCTATGAAATGGAGACATATAATTAAACATGTTTTTTGAAGAAAAAAACTAAACTTATTGGGTTGAACAATTCTTTTAGGCTCTTATATGATAAATCTTGGTGTATATGTTATGCTTTTAAAAGGATACAAGAGTCAAACAATATTAAAACCTGTGCTTTCAAAAAAATTGCTATTATGATTCCTTATTTCCATATCTTGAGATGAGAATATTAAACCTGAAGATATTTTCCTTACAGGAGACACTTATTCAGACAAGATGATGACATTTGAAATAATTGCAATATCATTGTTATTATTTCTACTTGGCATCATAATTTGGGTAAGCTTGATTATATTTGTTCATTACATTTTACATTGATGTCTGGTGCATACTTAGAAATTTGAATTTCATTTTAAGCAGAGGTTTCCTTGACATAAAAAGGTGTTTTATGAATAACAGTTCTGTTCTATTGCAATATCAAAACAAATCATCAAGTTACTATTGAAAAACTCTTAAATTGATAGTCTATATTACAATCAGTTATATCATCTGGAGAGTTCAATATATATCTTGGTATAATTAAGCTCCAGAAAAAAAAGGGTATTCAAGTTAAAAAGCAAAGCTAGACTAAAACTAATGGGTATGGAAATGCGAATTATTGTCTCAGAACATCATCAAATGACATGTTTTGCATTAGTCTCAAAACAAACCTACATACCTATGATAGGCACTTAACAAAATACCTGAATATTGCTTACAGGAAACAAGTAAACGAAAGACCATTCCAGGCTGCCCACCATCAAACCCAAAGTAAGTGCAGACCATCAGGCTACTGTTGAAAGAGTAAAATATGTTAAATCTACCAGGGGTATATCAGGGAGAGAGGAGCAAGGGGGGCCAAGAGGGTTCAGGAATCCTGTCAACACCAGCCCCTTGTATTGGTGCATTCCTAAAAAGGAGAAATCAATAAAAAGAAGGGAAATGCAACACATTGAAAAAACCCATGTGTTCTGTTATAATACTGAGCTTACAAGCTGACTCCCCCATTTCGGAAATCTTGTATCTGCATCTCATCAACTAGTTCCGGATATATAAAAAGGCAGGTGATGCAATCGTAGCATTTCTGGGAAAGCATAAAAGAGTAGACTTTAAATATTATAATTTATTAAATTCTGCCATTTGAAAACCTGGAAGTGAAGTTTAAACAGCAAAAAATATAATTTACTTTCATATGACTGCTCATTCAGGTCTGGAAACATTGGTGACATTGATGAAGCTGGGAGTCTACATGATTTCCTGATGACCCTTCATGGAAAGTTTGGGGACATTGCATCCTTTTGGTGGGGGACACAGATGGCTGTGAGCATAGCATCTCCGGAACTCTTCAGACAACATTCTAAACCTTTTGACCGGCCAAGTGAGTACCATTTTGTTTAAAAAAGTGTTCTTATTGATATCAATTGCTGATAATGATACAACAAATCCTGACATCATTTGTGAGGCACATGGACTCTACTGACGCATGCAGTTGTTACACTACCTGGGTCATAGCGTCTGTGTTACATAACAAAGCCATAATACCTGCTCATATTCTAAACATGCAGGGAGACTGATATTCTGCCACCAGCGAATATATACCAGCAACAAATGCAAAGTAACATGACATTCAGTTTCCAGTTTCCAGTATATCTTTGAATATTTTTCCATGAAGTACAGACACTTCCTAAATCTGCATTATTACTGACATTAAGACTTTCATGCACTCTGACAATCATTCAGGGGTAAATCCAGGGAAAGGGTTATTTATAATTTGACAATCATATCATTACCTTCCCTAGTGTTAACACACAATTTGTTCTCTTTGTTAAAGGAACGCTGTTTGAGTTTGCCAAGCCATTACTTGGTGAACACTCTATTCAGTATGCTAATGGACCGGAAGGGAAAAGACGACGAAATACAACCGACATTGTCTACGGTCATGGAACCGTTAATCAGGCATACTTACCCATTTTTCTGAAGGTATCCAGGACCATTTAAAAAAACAAGATATGGATATATTTTATCTATGCTATATAGATATATCGTGTTTGAACATTTTTTACCTAAAGCAACAATGAAATATTTAAGAACTTTGTTACTATGGTTTTCAAAGAGTCAATATTTGCTATTTTACCCAGTTATCACCATTCTATTCCTATTTTTACCAGTCCTCCCGTGATGGTCCTAAAGGTGCAGGGGCTCTGCTAGTTAGCATGTCAATGTTGTTTTGGTAGGCCCAGGACCAGATGAACAATCCATTTTTGACTTTCTATATAATGTATTCTAGGCATTTTACCTCAATGGATATTCACCTTTTAATGACCCAGGACAAACAACAGGTTTTATTTACACTTTATAAATATGCAGGATCATCACAAAGTCCAATTTAAGCTACTAAGATAAGATATTGTGATACTTCATGCTTGCCATTCTAGGTAAGGTTTTTGTTACTTTTAAAGTTCATACGTAATTTCTCAATATCTTAATCGAAGAATGTCTTAACAATTTTTTTTAGATTGTGGAGAAGTTTGCAGAAAACTGGAAAAGTCTTCCTCAAGACCAACATATTCCACTGACAGAAGGCATGTTTAATTTGGCACTGAAGTCTATGGCTGAAGCATCATTTGGCCAATTCTTCGAGGATGATAAAGAGGTTTCTAAGTTCAAGGAGAGTTATGACATTGTGAGTGATTATTCTATCTACATGTGCAGAATATAAATATAGGATCTGTCTGTATGTATGTATGTATGAATGTATGTATGTATGTATGTATGTATGTATGTATGTATATGCACACATTTGTATGTATATATGTTTGTACTTTCTATTGTGCTCACCTTTTGGTCTGAGCGCAAACTAGTGATTAAGTGAGGTGGTCATCTAATTCATTGGGAAGAGAGATGTGGGATGGATTATGATTAAGTTAAAGTGATTTTGTACTGTTCACAGCTGGGCCCCCTTGTGGGAAAATTTTAGAATCATCAAATCTTAAAATATCACATCATCCTTAATGACAATTGACTTAAGATACAAAATGTAAGAAATGTTTTCAATGTTTATAAAGAGAGTAACTATATCCTGTGAAGATTACAGGCCATTAAGGATAGACAACTGTTGATTAGGGGTGTTTTGCCGAGGTCCCCATAATATGCTCGTTTTGTTGTGATTTCCTTAGTTCCATACATGCACCACACCATTCAAAATTTCAACTATGTAGATGGAATATCAGCTCAGATATCCTTGTTCAAAAAGTAATAGCTTAAATTGAATTTTTCAAATTCCTGGCTATCTGATACAAGCATCAAGTCTCATGTATTTACATTTTTTATATCAATGGGTAGGATTTTTAATCTATTATTAATCAATGATATATACGGACGGGCCAATCATATCAAAATGCAGAGATTTCTGAACTGTTGTAGCTGGTTGTCTTTAAAACATGTTATGGGCCTTCCATTTAGTGTGTAAGCATATTTGATAATATTTGGGACACTCATGCCCCTTGGTCTTAAGTACAGGAACATACACACTTGAAAAAAAAACCTGACCCTTCCAAACCCCACCTTGATGTCTACTTAATTGAAGGGCTCTTACTTAAACTGATAGAACTGTACATGTTCACAACATTTCAGATTGGTCCTCAATACACTTTTTCTTTTTGTAGTGTATGGAAACATTGGAGAGAGTATTTAAAGGGGACCAATTAGAGGACAACAGCCAACCCAGGAAATTGTTTGATACCAGTAAGGACACCTACATTATGATAATATATACCCTTAATTTCAATTTCGGGTGACAATGATTTTTAAAGGTTTGACCTGTTTCTGTTTAATGCCTGAAAAATACCTGTTGATTAATCATTTTGTGTTTAACCTCAATATATAAAATCATGTAAAATGATCCATAATGCAGATCACATTTTTCCTTAGAATTGTAAAGCACCTACAAACTGAATCAAATCATGTTATAAACAATTTGTCAACAAATGTATTTCTTGTAAAATGCTTAAACTTTAGACATTTAAATATCTTTGATGAAAATCATCATGAAAATGTCAAAATACCATACTCAAAAATATGATCCCAGAGTTTTGTGTGAAACATCTCGACAGTCTATACCTTTCTGTGATTCTCCAAACTCTGTGCATGTTGTAGTACTTAGGGCTTATTATGCCTAGCAAATTATAATTATAATTGTTACTGTATTAACCCAATTCTAGGACACATACAGTGTTTTCTGTCATCCTATTTCAATGAATTACTAACCAATATACTCCTGGAAGATCATACTTGTATGAAGTGGTTTCGAAATAAAATAAATTTATTTGACTGCACTCTTGCAGACAGGGCTATTTTGATGGACTTGATGAAGGAAGCTATAAAGGAGCGCTCAAACTTAGCTGAACAAGGAGACCTTCTCATTGACATCCTCATCAGTAATGAATCTGAGGATGTTATCTTTGCTGATACTCTCGGCTACTTTGTTGCTGGATTTCACACCACAGGACTAAGTAAGGCATACTCTTTCTTATGATTATCTTTTGTATTTTTTAATCCATTCTTTTATACTTAAGTTCTTCAATGTATATTTTGAAGAAATGAATTGATATAATGCTTAAGTATTACATTAGTACATAAAGGGAATTCTAAAGTATTTGTATCCACATCACCTTTCCCTGAAATGATAGTTGTGTGTAATAAAATAAGTATTTAGGCACACATTTTACAAAACTACTGACTTAATGTTCTCTCCATGTACTTGTAGGTCCTCCATTGCAACTTGCACTAATATAATTAGCCCAACTGTACTTGTCACCTATCAGGTCATTGCTAAATCTTCCACTACTTTCCTGACTTATTTGCATCTCTTTTCTCTCTCTCACAAACTCTGGTGGCTTCTTAAATAAGGTGTCTCCTGTACATAACCATTAATTACTATTCACAAACGTTTTGGGCGATCCATGCTCCTAACAATTCTGTTTGTGATTGGATTTGCATTGGATTCAGACTCAGACTATGTTAAAAGTACATTATGATCTAAACTCTATTCTCTCAGTATAAATCATCCATCTATTTTATAGTGTGGCAGATTACCTATTCTGGTTGACAATCAGGTGGCACTAAGCCTTTTATTAGTTGTCATCCTATACCTAAAACATATTATTCCTTTCTTCACATCTTTCATTCAAAACCCATCACTTTTTTAGGTAGTTAATCCAATTATTTAAGTCTCCACTCCTGGTTCTAATTGCTTTTTGCTTTTAACTCTAATGAACTATAAAATCTGTCAACAATTACTGTGCTACATATTTTATTATGAATGTCTGTAAAACATTGTCTTAACCTAGAGGAACGTTTTTGGAATCACTCTGAGAAGTGGGGCATTAGGTGATGGAGTCTAGTTAATTTCTGTGTTGTGAAATAGGATTTCCTAACAATATCATTGCTAAATGATAAATATATAGCATTTTCATAGTTTGCCCTTGAAATTGTTTGCAAAATCTACAACGTTAACATTAATTCAATACACATAGTAAACACAAGTAGACTTGCTTGGCAATGAATGTATAGCCTTGGGACAAATATAATATTTCTAAATTTTAATTTCCATGACCCCACTTAGTCTGCTGCACTTTCTCTGATGTCACAGGAAGCTGAGACCAAATCTGAAAGATCCTAGGACACAAAAACAGATTAACCAAACTAAAGAGGTCCCCATTCCCTAGCTCTACAAATCATCTGTCAATTATTTCATTTCTAGTGATGACATGGGCAATGTATTACCTGGCTTTACATGAAGATATCCAAGAACGCTGTTATCAAGAGTTGCATGATGTACTCGAGGAAGAACCTGTACATGATGATGCCATAAAGGAGCTGGTGTAAGGTTTCTTTAAGAGAACAACTGACAAGTTATGGGAACTGGTAAACAGATGAGGGATGGGAAAACAACTCTAGATTAAGTAGTAATGGAGAAATCTTTTTTTATGGAATTTGTGTGGAATTGTATAGCAAAGTGAATACTTTCACACTCCAATGGGGATATTTTCTCCATAGAATTCTGGAAAGATTTTAGGAAAGTTATATGCTGTACACCTCTAATGAGTTGTTGGGACTTATTTTCCCAAATCTCAGGCAGGCCATCGGACCACAGAAGAACAATACATGAAACTCTTTACAGATTTATTTTGTGTTTTAAGGATGCCCAAAAGTCTTCTAGACAGATATCCAATGATATGAAGGTAGAACATACATCCCATTACCAATTGTTTAGTAAAGATTAGTAAATTCCAAATTCCAAAAGTCATTGATGCAAATCCCAATTTCCAAAATTCCTGTGACAAGTAAATGATAGCAACCTGTAACAATGAGTAACATTTTGAATAGCATCAACCAGCACTATCCAATGCTCCAGTGCCAGTCTGACAATATGTAGGGTTTTTTGAAGAGAGCAATAACATTTGTTTGGTAATCATGATACAAATTTACCATGTCCTTATAAGAATTCTGTAAACTGACTATGCAACTACACACCTATATCAAACATTTCAACATAGTATACAAACTAGTAATCTTAATCGGCATACAAATTGGCCAATTCCTAAGTAGTGGTTGGCTGATTGGTGCACTGATTCAGAGTTCTATCAACAGTTACTAGTGGTTCTGTGGTTTTAATCTTGGGAATATTCATTGTTTATCCAGGTACCTCCGCCAAGTGCTGGATGAGACTCTTCGCTGTGGTCAGATTGGTCCATTCGCTGCTCGGTACAGTGATGAGGACATAGAACTTGGTGGATACAGGATCCCTGCTGGGGTAGGTTCATATCCATTTGCCTGGGCAAAAGTACAAAACCACTTTCTGCCGCATCCTCTAATTCTGATTGTTGTAACAAGCTCTCCTGCTTTGGTGCTAAACTTTATGATGGCATTACAATATTACTATGCCCTGTGGATCAAAAGCAGTCCTATGGTTTGGTTGGTTCAGTGTGGGACTCTGAGTTGACCTAGTGGCAACTACAGTGCAGAAATGATTCTCGGGACGAGATCAGTGCAGATTGGTACAAAACAGGGCACGCTCAAACCACCCAGAAACGGTCCCAACTGGGAATGGATGTGTACTGGTGTCAGCTTACAAATTTTGCACAGCCAAATTTTGCAAGTATCTAGCATTAATTTCCATTTTCTGGCATGTTAAAATACTCACACTTTTGCCTCTTTTCCCCAGTCTAACAAGAACTTTTTTTTTATTCACTATTATTGTTTTATACAATATTTGCAGTGTCCCTCATGTCTGAAAATCTGTACAACAAAGTTTAATAAATTTGCTGATTACAGGGGGTTAGTTTCTGAGGGGAATGAGATAGGACTTTATAAAGAGAGAGCATCCAAAATCACAATGGCTGAATTACGAATGTCCCATCAAACTGTATTGGGTATACACTGCCTATGCGGAATGAGTATATTTTGTTTTTTAACAACAAAAATGTGGTAGCAAACTAAACAGATTACTGTAAATAATTACTTACTTCTGCTTGAATATTACCATTATAAGGGACTTTCCATTAAATCAAGTAGGGGGTCTGAAACACTAAAAGAATGTGCATATATCCATATACAAATCCAAATTGTTTTTTAGCCAAAAGGGTTGTGGGGAATGGGGTTTGAGGTTTGTCAATGTATACTTAATGGAATACCTTCAGGATTCTCTAGAAGAAATAAATCACAACCTGGCATAGATGGTTTGAGAGTAGTTTACAGGATGTCCTCACATAATGTTTATTGCTAAGGGGGTCTGGGTGGCCAATGTCTTTGAGGCGTTGGTACCACTCGTTGGCATTGTCGCTGCACGGGTTCGAGTCCCATGCAGTGCAGAATTGAAAATAGGATAATTGGATTACCCTTGCATGGAATTGTGCCCAAATGATTCACAGGACCGCAATGGGAGACCATACACACTGTTTGAATTGTATAATATTTCTGTAATTTAATGACTTGGAACAATCTTTTGAATAACATATTGGCTATTTTAATAGATGTTATAAGACTGGAGATATGCTATCTTATTCTCAGAGAAGAAAAATAAACAACTCAGCACTTATGATTCATGCTGGGTGCGCCAGGCTGACCCTTTAGATGAAGATGATTCAATGATGCAACAATGTCACTTGTCTCTTTGATAAAGAATCCTTTCATCATTAATGTCTGATGCTACATGACATATTGTGTGAGGCACACACAACATAATATGATAATTTATGAACGAAAGTATTGAACTTCTCTTCAGACTCCAGTTGTGCATGCCCTTGGTGTTTCCCTGCATAATCAACAGCTGTGGAAGGATCCTACTGAGTAAGTCTACTGTCACAATGTCATTTTGTATATAGACCTGGTAGGCATGAAACGATCAGTGCCCAGAATTGAACTCTTTTAACCTGTATTCCACCAGCTGATTTTGATGGGGCTGATTTTGTAATTGTTTAATATTTTACTTAAAATATTTAATTGAACTATACATCCTACATATCATTCAAGACAGAAACATGAAACCTTTTATATGAACTATAACATATATATACATATACTTTATCTCTCCTGCCAATTTTACATATCAAGGATTGAATTATCTATAAACATTAAACCAAAGTACTGAATGTATCTAACTGAATGTATCTTATTCATCGAAGGTTCGACCCGGACAGATTCAGCCCAGAAAACAGAAAGAAACTCCCGCCCTATGCATTTGAGCCTTTTGGGTTTGCAGGCAAGCGCAAATGTCCAGGGTACAGATTCTCCTATGCTGAAGGCACAGTCTTTCTCTCAGTTCTCTTGAGGAAATTCAAAATCAGACTAGTGCCTGGGCAAACAGTAACGAAAGCATATGGGTTTGTGACACGACCAAAAGAGGAGATCTGGATAACTATTGAAGAAAGGAAATAATAAGATAAAACCAATCTTTTGAGGGGCTAATGTTAAGATGAAACAAACAGGGATGTGGAAGATATTCTGCCTCATTTCTATTTTTCTGACACATTTGTGCCTATGAAATGTATTTTCCCCTAGTTCAAAAAATTGCTGGAACAGGACTAATTCTTGAAATCGACATGTAGACAGGGCAAATTCTTAAAATTAATATGCCAGGAATAGACTCTAGAGACAGGTGACAGAACTTAGAACTTAGAACTCCGGAAATATGACTGGAGATAATCTAATTCTTAAATTTGATGTTTGACGATGGGACCCCTATGTAGACCCCTTAGAATCCTCCCACATCACTTCAATACTATTCTCAATATCCAAGTATTCTCTTAACAGCCCCCAACAATTTTTTAAGAAATAATGAAGCTACATTAGTTTTTTTTTAATTCTTTTTTTTAAATTCTTTTATTTCAACTGGTAATTAGATTAGCTACTTGAAGCTAGTTTATATCAAACACCAGTGTTTCTATGGTACAAATAGTTACAATATTTCTTTTAGATATCAACGAAAATTATATAGATAAACAAAGAGTATTTACAATATGCAATGTGGCTCGTTGCATTCATAACAATACATTCAATATCCAATAACAGCTTTTATAGTTTTCACTATGCTTAATATTGTAATTTTAATCACATGCACAGCTGATTTACAATTGTTGAACAGGCAGTAGAAATGCATGCAATAACCGTATTTTCTGTGTTCATTTGAAGGTCACAAATGAATTCATGATTCGAATGTCAGTTTCAAGTGAGTTCCATTCGGGAGCACCTTTGTATAATACATTTTTCTTGAACAGTTCACAATTTTTCTTTATCTTTTTTTTGCCAAAAGTAGTGGAGCATCATGTGCTCTTGCATAAACATTCCTACTATTTAGTAGACTTTTATTCGAGAGTTGTCTGTATATATGTATAAACTTAAAAATATTATATGTTTGTGAAATAAATTTGCAATATTACACAGCTCATGTAATCTAATTGTTGGTACATATTTGCATGCATGGGTAATATCATGGTTTTATAGATCATGACTGCAGTAAATTGTTGATATAACTGTGAATTTTCAATAACAGGTACAATTTGTAAGAAGCATTTCCAAATGTTTTTTTTATGATTAAGATTCATATCCAGCGTAATATAGATATTTGTATTGATGAACACGTTCCAGTTTGGAGCCATTTATTGCCAGTTCATGTTCTTTAATGGATTTACTTTGTGATCTAAGTCCAAATGTGACATAGTTTGTTTTCCTAATATCAACTTCTATTTCTATTGCACCAACTGGCAAAACTGGATAAATCATTTTGTAACAACATACATGTAGTTGAGTTCTCGAGATCAGCGATTTGATAAATTACTGTGTCATCTGTATACAAATAATAATTTTAGTTTTGAATAACATAACCTATATCATTGTCATAAATTTATATATATATATAAAAAAACGGACCTAGGATGCTACCCTATGGGACGCAACACGATATATATGAGGATGTACTATTTACAGTTGTATGTTTTTTTTAATCTTTTATTTATCCTGGATAATTATAAGTTCGGCCTTAGGCCGTTTTTCGCTTGCTTCTAGCAATACATAATCAAGGTAGTTTCCTGAATAATATTAATTCATGACAACAGCTATTCCAACAAGTAACAAAAGTCTATATGTATCTACTGTGTGATGAAAATTTGTGACAGTGTCCAAGTTCAAGATGAAATAAATGTTTACACACATACAAGAATATTTCTCTAAAATATATTTTCTTAAGCTTAGTAAACATCAGGTAAACATTAAGGCCAACAATTACAATGTAATACAATGGCTTGGCATAGATTACAATCAAAGGTAGGTTAAAATAATCTTATTAAATAGGAACTATTGATTTTAACCATTTTTCTATTCTAACTTGAATCTATTATAGGTGTCAATGCTGTGAATATTAGCATTCAACTCATTCCATTCTTTGGCTCCTTTAGCAAGAATATTTATTACTTCTATCAAAAACACTAAGATTTGAATTATATATCTTAAAGAGAGGTGCCTGATGTTGCATCCTATTCATTAAATAATTTCTTTGCCAGCTTAGTAGCTTGCCTTTAATACCCAGAAATTCTATTTTCTTTAACAGAATAATCTGATTTACGGTGTCAAAAGGTTTTGACATATCGACAAAAGTGGCTAGGTCTACTAGATAAGCAGGATCGGGGGGCCGTTTTAAAGAAAACTTACAATAATTCTTGTATACCCAATATACAATTTAAAAATATACAAACATTTTGTATAATTTGTTCAAAAACCTCTCTTGTTGAAAAATGATTTTCATAAACTTACAATACACATCATATATGTACAATACTTTCATATATTTACAATACTTTCACAAATTTATTTTTGGAAATGCTGCCTCTGATCACATGATTTCCCCCAAAGGTCATTTCCAGTTTCATATATTTCGCTGGTATTCGGTCGAAGTGAGGGTATATTCAATACTGCACACTGAGAACAAGTTCTTTTCACTGGTTCCCACAGCCCATCTCCATTTTCCATATATAGACTTTGCAAACCAACAAAAACATGACGCAACATTATCCATGTCATAGTTCTGCTTGAAACGGATCAACGGCGAGTAGTGTTCATTGCTTATTTTTTGCACTTCTAATATACTTTTCTAATAAAAATACACCCCCGTCATATCTCAAATATACTTGGTTAATGCTCCCTGCATCCAGAAAAAAGAATCTAAGGAAGTAGATATTGAGATTATTTCACCCTTGTGAAACCCACTTCATTCACCTCTAACGAGAAGGGAAGGGAAATGCGCAAACATAAGAAGACAAAAACTAAGACTTCTGCTCCCCGCTTATCAGACAGGTGAGGAGGAAAGAAACAGTCCTATGAATGCCAAAGAGAAGGCTATGGCCATTAAGTATCCCTGGATAAGAGCAGAGGGCAACACCGACGATGAACTCCACAGAAAATCCCTGAACTGGAGTAGCGCGGAAACGGAAGCAATGTAAAGAGTGGTCAATCACTTCAATTAAGTACAATAAATGTGACCCGTTTTGGCGAAATGAGTTGGATGTCGCAGAAAGTCGAACTGAGATATGGGGCTCTGAAGTCGCATTTCGCATTTTTTATCGAAAATGGGTTTTTTCTTTTATTCATATCTCCTATATCAGAAGTCTTCCCCCAAAAGAATTTAGGTCCCTCTAAATAGGCCCCAAAGACACACAACGCCTCAGTGATCTGAAACAAAAGACCCTCGATTCACGCCATTTTTCCCTAACTTTGCGGCTTGCCTGTCGGTCTGGATCCCATCCCAGCCCCATGTTCCGGGTACCTGCTGAAAGGGCGCGAAGTGAACTGACCAATGACAGCCTCGGATTTTGAATTCGCGCCGGCAAGGACCAATCAGAACGTGTTTTCCCGATCGTCGTCCCGTAAACAATCATCGTCAAGGAGGTCACGTGTGCGGAATGCGGCACGCTGATTGGCTGAGAGGCCTCGCGTGCCTTCCGGTCTCAGTTGTTGTGGAAATTTAAAGGGACACATGGCGAGCAGGACGGACGTGCGACATCACTTCTCCGACGGATTTAGCTGTTTTAATCCTGGATCACTGCTGGATTTTGATGTGGATTACCTCCCAACATCGTCGGGAAGGACATGGATCGCGAGGAGGCTGTCGCGGATGCCCTGAATACGATAAATCGGGCGAATTTACATGGTATAGCCGAGCCACAGCAATGGCGGACTTTGGTCGACGAGTACTTTCTCTTCACCGACGGGGAGGAGGGGCAAGACGATGCCCCCGAGGAAGAAGAAGATGTTCAGGAGGATCTAGGGGAACCGGAGGATGCTGAGGACGATGAGGATGAGCCACTAGTCATCCCTGACCCCACGGACGACCTTCTACAGGCGGAGTGGGACGACTGCGAACGCTTCATGTGAGTTTTGAAAAACTTTATAACGGCCGACATGCGGTCGGTTGCCGTATCTCTGAAACAAGTACGCAAAGTGCCTAAATCCCTTTCAATGTTGATGAAACTGCCTAACGTTTGTGCCCTAGTATGTATTCTAACTGCCTAACTAGTTTTTATCATGTTTCAAAGTTGATTTCATGCCATAAACAGGGATGATCCATCGGGGTTGTCCGGTGACCTACTTAATGGCGTCAGCTGATCCAGCCGGCCTGTAACGGTTATCAATCATGTCTCATGCCATTGTGGCCCTCAGGAAGGTGAACTAAGTCTAATATCATGCATGTTGTTGTCTTTAGATGTTCCTGCTAGCACTACAAAGACAAGGAGTGCAGTAAACAGTTCACGACGTCGGAGCTGGTCGCGCGTCGGCAGGAGGTCTTTCAGCTGTCCTCAGGTAAGTTTTTCATGAGATACATGTTATGCAAACCTGTCGCCACGACCATGTAGCTATGTCGTTCTCGCTCAAAACTATCCCATAATCCATTACAACGTCTTGAAGTATAACAGACAACTATTAACACTCAACCAGACCGTTTTTAAGTTAGTATTGAGGGTGTGTTAACCTAGTTCATGGGTCAATCCAGAAACCTCATTCCTTGAGTCACATGCATATCATGTACAGATTGTTATTATCCTAATCTACTTTGTTTTCTAGGCGAGAAGGACATGTTGCTACTGGGCATCGCCAGTACCTGCACAGACAATAGCAGCAGGCTGTCCACCTGGAAGAAGGGGATTAAGGGGAGAGGGGAGAGGCAGCACCAAAGAAGCCACTACCTCGTCGGTTCTCGGCCAGTCTGCAGGGACACTTTCAAGTTCATGTACGCGTGAGTAGCTTTGATATTCAACTTCTTTGCTCAACTAAGGTCTACCTAGATATCCCTACTATTATTGTACTACTTGAGGTAAATTACAAGATGAACTGTAATGAATCATAACAGAATCTGATCATGGCACTTACCATCACAAATCGTCCATATTAATATTACAATACTTACCTGTACTTGTTGCCTGTGTCGAATAATTATTGGCCTAATGTAACTCTTACCTTGTGACCTTTCCAGCATCAGCCAGAACAAGCTGACGTCCATCATCAAGTGGTACAAGTGCTACGGGATCATGACCAGGCAAAAGAAGTCTGGTGGGCGACAGGCGACTGCAATCATCCTCCAGCTGGAGGGCATCAGGCGGGTCGTGGACTTCATCAACTCCTATGCCGAGACCAAGACCAGGTCCTGCCTGGTCGTGTGTCTTCCCACAAACGGGATGACATCCTCCTCCTCCCCTCCTCTTCCACAAAGGCCGACATCTACAGGTTGTACAGCAACGCCATGGAGGAGGCTAACTTCAGGTGTGTGGCTGACTCAACCTTTAGAAACCTGTGGCTCCAACTCCTCCCTCGCATAGTGTGTTCCCACCCTATGACTGACCTCTGCTGGGAATGCCAGCGCAACAACAGGGATATCTCTGCCTCTAGTAGCCTACCTGACATTGTGAAACAGGCCAAGCTAAAAAAGCAACAAGTTCACCTGGAGGTGGTGGCTCGGGAGAGGGGCTTTTATCAGGACATGGTCAAGTCTGCCAAGGCTGCCTACAAGGAAGTAGAGTCCCCTCCCCTTGGCCCCCACCCCCCTTGTTCTTCTGACACGAAGGTCCACATCAGTTTTGATTATGCCCAGCAGGTCCACCTTCCCTCCTTTCCTATGCAGCCTGGCCCATTGTATTTCCTTGTCCCCCGCAAGGTCGGCATTTTCGGTGTCTGTGCCGAGGCCATCCCCCAACAGGTGAACTATTTGATCGACGAAAGCCATTGCGGTAGTAAGGGGTCAAATGCAGTTATTTCATACCTGCACCACTATTTTGAAACGTATTCCCTGGGGGAGAAGGCGGTGGACATGCACTGTGACAACTGTAGTGGTCAGAACAAGAACAAGTTTGTGCTAGCGTATCTTCTCTGGCGGGTCCTGACTGGCCGGCACCAGTCCATTTCCTTAAACTTTTTTATCACAGGGCACACCAAGTTTGCCCCGGACTGGTGCTTTGGTTTGCTCAAACAAAGGTTTCGTCGTGAGCCTGTCTCGAGCCTCTCGGAGATGGAGGCGACTGTGGTGAAGAGTACCCAAGAACGTGTCAACCTTGCCCAACTTGTGGGGGACGAGAATGGGAAGGTGTTTGTCGAGTCGTATGACTGGCAATCTTTTTTGACCCCTTTCATCAAACCAGTCAAGGGCATTAAGCAGTATCATCACTTTGTATTCTCTGACCAGAACAAGGGCCACGTCACCTTCCGGCAGTATACCGACTCGGCCCCCGAGACCTTCAAGATGCTGACTGTCGCCCCTGAAGCTGTCCCCCAGGAAGGCCCTCAGCCCACCGAATCCCCTGGCCTCCCGGCCAAAAGACAGTGGTATCTCTTCAAGAACATTCGGGATTTTTGTACTGAGGACACGAAGGACATCATGTGCCCTAAGCCTTCTGTACCAGAACCAGTACCCGGCCCAGGCCCCCGTGCCGTACCTCCGCCGGAACCAGATGCGGAATCAGAGCCAGAGGCTGGCGAGGGGGATGGGCCAGGCAGGGGCAGGGGCAGAGGCAGGGGCAGGGGCAGGGGCAGAGGCAGAGGCAGAGGTAGAGGCAGAGGCAGGGGCAGGGGCAGAGGCAGAGGCAGAGAACAGACTCCAGACACATCATCAGGATCAGAGGGGGAGGAGGAGGAGTTGGTCAGACAGCTGGAGAGGGAATCAAATTCTTCATCTGACTCAGAGGAGGAAGGCCCCCACCCCTACCTAGGGGCAGGGGCCGTCCTAGTAAACGTGCTAAACATGGTCGTGGCAGGCCCAGGACCACCTGAGAACTATTAAGAATCCGTTTGTTAACATTGTTAACTTATTTTTAGTTGTTAAGACTTTTTCTGATTTTAAGATTTTTACCTCGGTGGCTTTTCACTATTTTAACGACCAAAGACAATCATGAACATTCCAAGAACTTTTATAGACACATTATGGATACCCAGGGTACTTAGGGTCATCACAGAGTCGTTTTTAAGCAGCCAAGATGAGGTATTGTGATCCTTTATGCTTGCCGTTCTAGGTTAAGTTGTTGTTTCAGATCTGGATTTTTGTCACTTTTTGCAGCGCCGGCATGAATAAAAGTTTTGTATATAAACGCATGAATTACTGGTATTTGTTAGCTAGAATAGTGTAGAATGACTATGTAAAGTTTCAGGACCAAGGATTGATTACAAGTGTACGTTGCTAGGGCTTTATCGGAGGACCGCGGTAGCGTGCGGTAAGAAAAACTTTGAACTCATTTATCTCAGTTTCTTATACCTGCATAGGCGTGGTTCTTTTTATTTTCGTCGCAACTTATCTCAGGCCCTAGATATCGGACCTAGACATGCTATACCTCGTTTTAAAGCTAATAATTAGTATTTTCTGATGGTATACCTAACTAAAAATCTTCCGCTTGCGACATCCGACTCAATTCGCCAAAACGGGTCACAAATAATAAAAACCTTTGAAATTTTTTTTAAAGTATTTCTGATTTAATCATAACTATCTTTATAATCATTACTAATACTAATAATTAACAATAAATCTAGGTATATATCTATGTGTCCACACAAATCAATACAATGTCAGTGCCTTTGATGAGCGGGTCCCAATATCGCATGTCAAATTTAAGAAATGGTTCTGTCACCTTGTAGAATTTAAGAATTAGCTCTGTTGCCCTGTTGAATTTAAGAATTAGCCCTGTTTCCCTGTCGAATTTAAGAAAAGGCCATGCCCCATGTCACTAATGCCTAAAATGGCCATGTCGCCTTGTCAAATTTAGGGGTCTAGGACCATCAGCTGGAAACTGGGTTTTAAAAGTTAGATATAAGATTAGAATATAAGATTCGCTATATTGAACTCTAAAAATGCCCCCCCCCCCCCCCCACCCCACTCTCAAACTAGTTGTACGCAGGCTTGTTTTTTTTTTGTTACTGGAAAACATGATCCATTGGAAAAGTGGGAACCATTAATATATTTCGGGAACCGTCGGTCTAAATAGTTTTCCCAGTATTAGGTCAAGCAACGTCCCCCTGTGAGTGGCGACTCCTGGCGTGTAGATGGCGCAACTCCTACTAAAGTTGTGGTCGGAGAGCGTCCAGCAGGAGCGTCAGAAGGCCAATCTATGGGAAACCAAGTGTTCACAGATAGAATGGTTTGTAACAAACCACTAACACCAAGTAACTAAGACCGAACCCTATTGCAACAGGGAGTTTTAGCACCCCCGACGTATCTTGATACGTTAACACATCTCAAAACCTTTATGATGTGTGCTACGTTAATAACCTAAAAGATACAGTATTTAATAAAAAAAAAAATTTAAAAAAAAAAAAAAAAAATTATTTTAATGTAAAACTCGGCCAAAAGGCAATTATCCCTCTCCAATTTCTTCACTTTTACCTGCAGGTTAGCCTAGATCAGGATGCATGCAGGGAAATATATTTAAAAGAAACCACAGGGCTTAAGTATAGAAAAATTCACTAACCATGGCATTATATAATGATTTAAAAGGTGGACATCAATATCAACTATTTTTTCATTTGTTATCTGTATATGTTTATACGTAGAATGATGGCAAATATTTGTATATTTTCTAGCGATTTCCATGTATTTTTGGCGACAAAATTAAGTCAAGTTAACCTGCAGTTGCCTAAAATACTGGAAATGGGCTATCCGTGGTAGGGAGAATTAAGGGAAAATGTCCAATAGTGCCCCTGTCCATTTTTCAAAATCATGGATCCTCCAGTGCCTAAACCCGTAATAAAAACAATAATAATTAAAAAAGAATATGGGTGAACACTTGGTGGCCCCCATAGGTATATAGGTATTGCACCATCCCATGCCCGGGCGGCCTGTCTGTACATAAGGGACCTGCTGTGAGGCCTGGGTCAGTGTGAGCCACAGCCGTCCGTAGAATCCGTTCATGGTTCTCGTTAACCATACCTTCCCCCTGATCGTCCTCCAAGTGGGTTCGGGACTGGACAAGCTCAAACTTGAACATGTTCCGTTGGTGCCACCATCGGTCGGCATATCTGACACTCACACGCACTTTTTGTAAAATGCATTTAGCTTTTTTTTCACTGTGGATTAGGAGATTTTTTTCCGGGAGGTTTTTATATTAGGAAAAATAGCATCAGCCAAGAACTAGGAGGCAGGGATCTAGATTGGGGGGGGGGGGCATGTCACATGTCAAATTCAAGAAATTAAAAGGCCATGCTGCATGGTAATTTCTTAAATTCGACACACAACATGGGGACCCCCCGTTAGGGGCCCCACCACTCTGCACGTTCTAAAGGTGTATTGCATCAGCCCATGTGCCGGTGGCTGGCTGGTGCATAAGGGGGCTGGCAGGGACGTTGGCTTAGGGGTGAGCCACGGTCCCAGTCCCGTCACTCTAATTACAAAAGGATACGCATCATTGTTCTAAAAAACGTGAAGAAAGGGTCCATTTTTACAAACTTCGCATGTCCTTGTTTCTAGAAAAAAGGGTACTTTTTCCACCTAAATGTCAGTGACATGGAAAAAAGGGTTGTTTTTTTCTTGATAGTTTGTAATTTCAAGAATAAAGGGTAAATTAAAGCCACAAAAAGTCAGCGTTTTGCAAAAAAAGGGTCCTATTTTTTACATCAAAAGTCAGTGGAAAGGGGGTATTTTCTATTCTGAAGAACGATGATATGTCCTACTTTTATATCTGAGTGGACGGACTGGGGCCACGGTCGCGGGTAGAGGATTCAGCCAAGCATGGAGCTTTGAAACCAGTCTTAACGACTAACCCACAACGTCCGCCAAAATGGAGGCAGCTGTGACCAACTTGACACTCACCACTACTTTTATAGAGGCCTATCAGTATGGCCCTAGATCCCTAAACTCTACGGCCCTACATGGGCACTTTTGAAGCCTAATGGGGCCCTTGATAGGGGGTCTCTGTGTTGCATGTCGAATTTAAAAAGTGGCAATGTCGCCTGTCACTTAACTACCCATGTCACATGTCGCCTCTAAGGAGCTGCCATGTCCCATGTCGAATTTAAGAATCAAGCCATGTCATGTCGTTTGTTTTTTCACTCATGTCACTAAGCCTCATGTCACATGTCGATTTTAAGAAATGGCCATGTCGCCGTGTCGAATTTAGGGGTCTAGGGCCATCCTAATGACATGCGACATGGGAATTTTGAGAGAATCAGACTAATAATAAGAGTGACAAGGGACGTTGGCATTTCTTAAATTTGACAGGGCGACACTGACAGTCTTTTCTTGAATTCGACATGCGACATCAGGACCCCCATCACGGGCCCCAGGTATTGCATCAGCCCATATGTCGACGGCCGGCTGGTCTATAAGGGGTCTGACAGTGGAGTTGGTCCAGGGGTGAGCCACGGTCGCGCACAGAGATTTGAGCTAAGCTAGCACCCAGCATAGGCATGAAGGTAACCCCCAACCAGTCTTAACGACTAACCCGCAACGTTCGCCACGATAGTGGTAGCCGTGACCAACTTGACACTCACCACTCCTTTTTCCCACAGCCTCAAACAGCTCTTTAAGGATAGACAACACCTCTCAGGGGCGAATTCGCGGTACTTTCTTAAAATAAATCAACATTGTTCAATTTATACAACATGAGTGTGATTTCTATATCATAAGATGCATTTTTTAACAAACTATCTACTGATAATATTCATTTTACAATGTGTACATATACGTCTGTACCCATACTGTAAATAGGAAAAAATGAATTTTCAACTTTTATTTTTGAACAAGGATATCTCACTTAATACTGAATATAAACGTATGAAATTTCGTACATGCTTAGATAACATTCATGTGGAGGGAAGCATGTCTCAGATTTTTTATTTAGGTCCTAGTTTTCATTTTATTAAGTGTAGAAAATTGATATGTAAAAAATCACAAAAAGTTTCCCGTTTTATGACATAAAATAAAAACTGAGGCCTAGATTAAAAAATCTGAGACACCCTTCCCTACATACAAATGTTACAAACAAGCTCCCAAAATTTCATAAAAATAAACCAAGCAATAGCTGAGATATTCATGTTCAAAGAATAAATGTCGAAAAAACAATTTTTCTTCTCTAATTTCAATGCTGGAATGAAAACTATATATTTTATATCAAAAGAGAGGAAAAAAATTGTTCTAGCATTTGATTTTGATGCGAACTAAATTACTGTACCCTTAATAGAGAGCGCGCAATAGGGATTAATACAAATGACCCGCTGAGAGGTGTTGTCTATCCTGAAATAACGTAATAAGCAATTTGGGGGGGGGGGGGGGGATTTTTACATTAGAAAAAAAATAGCATTTGCCCTAAACTAGGAGGCGGCTAAAGAACGATCTGTGAGATCAATGTACCGATCACAGCTTGCCAAAAGAAAACATAAATGAGAAAAAAAGTGGTAAGGAATATGTACGTCCTAGAGGTATTGTATCAGCCCATGTCCCCATGGCTGGCTGCTATAGAAGGGGTCTGGAAGTGAGGTAGGTTCAGGGGTGAGCCACGGTCGCGCAGAGACTAAGGAGCCAGCATACACATGCATCATGGATGGTACAATTAAACCAGTCTTAACGACTAACCCGCAATATCCGCCTAAATGGAGGCAGGTGCGACCAACTTGACACTCACCACTACTTTTCCCACAGCCTCACACAGTTCCTTAAAGGGTTCCTTGCACATAAATTTTCAAGTTACCATATTAAGTGTATTTGACTACACAAATGTATTCTAAATGTGTTTCAAACGAGAAATTGGCAAAATTTTATGCTATTTGACAGTTATTCAAGAAATACAATAAAATTTGGGAATTCCCTAAATACTGGGGTTACTGTACTCCCCTTGGTACGTCATAATAAAGGGAATTCCCTTTAGAAATAACTTGGGAATCCCAGGTTATTGAATGCATTTAGGTGAGTAACAAATAGAATTATCAATAGACTGTATTGGGCCTAATATAAACATTCTATTCTAAATCTGGATTTTCTGCCTATTTATTTTTGAGAGTTGGGGATTCCCTTTTATGAAAACTGGGGTTTCCCTAATCCTGTCCTTGTGACGTCACAAATTTGGGAATTTCCCCTAAAAATACATAAAATAGACCAAATTTTAAACTCTTGTAACCCCGTGTAAACTTGGAATATTCTCAAGATATTTCTTGTATTAGTAGCTTTTCATGTGAAGATCATGCAAAAAATAATTTCATTTAAAAATATTCATCCTTTAATTATGTGCAAGGTTTCCTTTAAATAACGTAATAAGCAATTTCTTTTGGGAGATTTTTACATTAGTAAAAAATAGCATTTGCCCCAAACTAGTAGGCGCCTAAAGAACGACCTCCATCAGCAATGTACAGTACTACGGGTCACCGCTCACTGGCGGATCCAGCCTTTTGGGGGGAAAAAAAGGGGGGGGGGGGCGCCGTTGCAATTTTTCCTAAATTGCTTTTTGGCCGAGTTTAACATAAAAAATAAAAATAAAATAAAATTTTCAAGGAAAAGGGAGGGGTGCGCATTCCAGCGCCCCCCCCCTCCCCCTCCCTCTGGGTCTGCCACTGCAGCTTGCCAAAAGGAAACATAAATGAGAAAAAATCGGTGAGGAAAGTAACACTCTGCACGTTCTAGAGGTATTGCATCAGCCCATGTCGCAGCGGCCGGCTGTGTTATAAGGGGGCTGACAGTGAAGCTAGTCTGCTGGTGAGCCACGGTCACGTCCAGCACTAGATAAAGCTACTTCTAGCAATGGCATGTCGGTACCCCACCAGTCTTAACGACTAACCCGCAATGTTCGCCACGATGGTGGTAGCCGTGACCAACTTGACACTCACCACTACTTTTACTTATAATATATAACGTAATAAGGGATTTTGGGGGTCCTTATCAAATAACGTAATAAGGGCATGGGCGGAAAGAGGCCGTGAACCACAAAAAAGTAATAATTAAAAAAAGACGCTATAATATTATAGTAGGGGTAGACATCTGAAGGTGGGCGGTTCGAGTCCCGCCCGGGGCTCCTTGCCAACGTTTTCCCCGAGAAGTGGGTTTTGTGGCGTGAAAGAGTAAAGGAAGGGGCTATATATATATATATATATATATAATTATGCGCGCCAGCCAGCAGGTTATGTAACCACTTAGGGTCTTAATTGGGCCCATAAGGATTGGGTTCTGCCGGGTCCCATACTGACAATAACTGAGTTATTGGACAGTTTTTATTTAAAGTCTTTCTGATTGTTGTTTAGTTTGGGATATGTTGAATTATCTATATTTTGTCTGCTATTTCAAAACGTATTATATTTAGTTACCTAAACATTTACGGAAATTTAGGTAGGTTAATTAAGATTTGTAAAAATCTATCCAGGCATTAAACTACAATAGCCCTTAAGAATAAATTGTATTCTATACCCTAAAACACCCTTGACAAAGTAATCTACCTTCATATGCTTTGATATTTTTTTTATTCATTATTCATGTATGAAAATACTTTGTTAAGAATGATATTGATTCTGCTAAAAGTCTAATTTTGTGCATAAGGTGCGCGATAATACCCTAATTACCCCTATTTTCCCACTGTGTGTAATACAAAATAGTATAGCTTTACACCAACGATTCTGTATATATAGGCTTGCCTACACAATCGTTGGTGTAATGGGCCTGTAATGGTCAACTCAAACCCAGTCCAACCAGGGGCCAGGTGGCGCACCTGGAGTGCAGAACAGGTTTTCCTCTAGCTTTCCAGTCTCGATATATCTCTATACATACAATGTCTCTGCATTAAGGACACATAATCTAGAGGTATTGCACCACCCCATGTGTCAACGGCCGGCTGGTATATGAGGGGTCGGACGGTGCGGTTGGAATAGGTGTGAGCCACAGCCGGCCGTGCGCTCAGACATGGTTTTCATTAACCATACCTCCACTGATCGTCCTCCAAGTGGTCCCGGGACTGGTGAAGCCAGAACTTGTACCTGTGATGTCCTAATGTGGGACCCCAACGGTAGGCATAACTGACACTCACACAAGTATTTTTATTTCATTTAAAAGCCTGCCCGCTGCAGAACGGGAGGCCCTCTGTCGCTCCAAGTATGTCCAGACATCTGAAGGTCGGCGGTTCGAGTCCCCCCCAATCCAAGGTCTCTGCAGTAAGGACACGTCATCTAGAGGTATTGCACCACCCCATGTGTCAACGGCCGGCTGGTATATGAGGGGTCGGACGGTGAGGCTGGACTAGGTGTGAGCCATAGCCAGCCGTGATACCCAGAATGGTTCTTGTTAACCATAACTTCCTTGATCGTCCTCCAAGTGGCCCCGGGACTGTACAAGCCCAAACTTGAACATGTCCTTGTGAGACCCCAACGGTAGGCATACCTGACACTCACACAAGTATTTTATTCCATTTAAAAGCCTGTCCGCTGCAGAACGGGAGGCCGTCTGTCGCTCCATGGAGGTGTAGACATCTGAAGGTCGGCGGTTCGAGTCCCGCGATAACGTTTGACTCGGGAGCCGATACATATTATGAGAAACGTAACGAGCATTCTTCCCCGAGTGTCGGGATATAACAGATTTGAATTAAGTTATGATTATTTCAATCAAGATGGAAATGTTAGCTTCTTCATAGGGAAACACACCTTATACAAAACATATATGTATACATAACATCAATGAAAGGATATTAATTGATTAAGGATATAATATTTACCCCTTAGATGCAAAACGTGTTTTGACAGAATTTTCATGGACGATTAATAAATATAATAGAGCACTCTAACCGTTGTCCAGTCTAGATCCCCGTGAAGAAAAACGTGGCGATGTGTGCTTCATCCAGCGACCTCGATTTCCAAGTAGCTGCTCTGTGTTGCCCCTTCCTTTTACACACACAAATAAAAGAAAGAAAAAAGATTGTGTATATTTAAGAAAGAAGCCCGTTCGCTCAGTACTCACCGGTATTGCGTGGTTTTCTTTTTTAAATTAATGCGTATTACACATATTACACGAACAAGAAGGTTTATTTCTACCAAATTACCAATGGTTCGTTTTTAAGATGTACAAGAAATAGTACTTTAAGGACACATTCTAGAGCAGTGGCGGATTTAGAGGGGTAACGCGGCCCTCCTCCCCCCCCCCCCCCCCCTCTTTTTTTTTTTTTTTTTTTTTTTTTCAAATTTACGACTTGATGTAAAATTCCACCAAAAAGTAATTAAGGAAAAACATTTTCAATAGCGCCCCCCTCCCTCCCCCCACCACCTTTTCAAAATCCTAGATCCGCCACTGTAGAGGTATTGCACCACTGATGTACAAGCAATAAAGATCTAATATCCGTTTAGGATGCCCTCTCTTAATCCGACCCTGATTACAACAGCTATACTTACATACCCACATAATCCCACATAGGCCCACAATCCAATCCTACATCTCCATGAATATTCCCACATCTCCATGTCTCTTGAGCTAGAGGTAGATACAATACCTCTCTGCAAATTCAGCTTGGTATCGATGCTATCATATATAGCTGGGACATGGTTGAGTGGACCTTTATCTCAAATACATCATCACCAACTCTCCCAGACGCAGTTCCCTGGTTTGTTGTATTTTGGCCAACCTGCAGGCTAAATCAAGGTGCATTGTGGGGAATAATGCTGACAAGTCCATTTCCTGTTATAAGCCTTTAACATACCATAATTATTCATCTTTGACATTTTCTTTTGCTTGAGACTATAAAAAAGAAGAATTTAGTACTTTTTCTTTTTGTTACCATATGTATTTCTGAAGTTAAAAGAAATCATCACACATCTTTATATTGCCATTAAATACATACTTTCCAATGCTTTTCTCATGTTTTTGTCTACCAAATATGCCAAAATTAACCTGCAGGTGCATAAAATACAGGAAAATTTAGAACTGCGTCTGCCTGAATTCAATAAACGCCTTTCTCAAAATACCAAAAAGAGGTCTAGGGGTGGTCGTGGACGGGCTGATCGCCATTTGGCGATCTGTATCTGACAGGATAACCCACAACCTCCGGACCTCCACCAGACTATGGTATGAGGTGGGTATTCATACCGGGGTGGGCACTATAGCCTACCGGAGTGGTGTCTAACCTCAACTACAGGACCTCCTGGACGACGCCTTCCCCGCCAGCCAGGGGGGAGAAGGGCAACAAAATAGCAACAATAATTTTTGTGGCCTCATTTTGTTAATTCTGATATCATTTGTCAAAGGGTTGGTCAGGCGATGAGGCAGTTATTGAGGTTATTGGTTATAACTTTCGTTGGTAGGCTTTCTGTATAGTGGGTTCGATTGAACGTACTGGTCCATCGCTGCCCATATACTTACATTGTGAGTAAGGTTGTTGTTTGATTGTTCCCATCGTCATTCGCCGCGTCGGATCAAATCGAACTCATTGGCACTGGAGAATGTAGGGTAGGGAGAGGAAACCTGCACCCCTGGTGTCTCTAATTGGAACTAGCACACATAAACCATAGTTATCGGGTAGTGGTTAAGAACGTACCAAAATATCTCATGAAATATTGTTATATTGATCAGCCCGTACCAATATATGAAAATTGATGTTTACCATAAGGTGTTTTAACAACTATTGGCAAGTTTGCTCCCAGCATTCATGGAATATCAGGACTTTTGATCATTCCATCAGAAACTGGATAATATGCCTATATCAAATTTTATTTACCTTATCTGTTGTTATACAGAATATTATATTCAATGTGATACATCTGAAAACCAAGGGCAAGAGTGTGGCGTTGGATATGGTCCTGAAATAGTTTTAAGCTGTATGAAATATTGTTTCTTTTATCTCAAAACATCAGAAATTTCTGTTCCTGTAAACGAGTATTAAATATATCTTATTATTTCCATCTTTCTTTTACAAATAGGCCCAGTGCCACGTTGTATAATGGGTTTCGCTGTTGTGAGGATTGGCACATTTTAAAAGACATGTCCTTGTTCAAAATAGAGTGATTTTGATGTTTCGGCGGGACATTTTTGGGTGTGAATTTTAATATTATCTTTTCAGCAAATGATAGCAGTGTCCTTCAGCTTATGAAGTAGGTGGTGAGTGGCGGAAATGTGTTTATATGTCAATTAAATGTGTTCAAAATGTGTGCAAGACAGGGAGAGAAAAACTAACCCACTTTTGTTCTCCCACTGTTGTGAGCGTTTGGTTATGCGATGCGGCACAGGCGCGGATTTATGGAGGGGGGGGGGGCTGCAAATATTTTTTCCCAAATATTTAATTTAATTTAACAATAACAATTTTAATGTAAAATTTGTACAGAAATTGCTACAGCACGGTCCCCCTTTTGAAAATTCCTAGATCCGCGCCTGAGGCCCCAGTTATTTGCATGACTTGTCAAATATTTCTCGTGGATTCATAACCTTTTCCAAAGATGCATTTTGAAATAAAAACACGCCGGCTTTTGAGTAATTGTCAAAAAGATTTACTGTTTAAAGAAAAAAGAATAATCATGAAAGAATATGGAATTGTGCCCAAATGATCCACAGGACTAAGTGGAGTAACATTTAATAATAATAATATTAACTTAGGCTGTATAGGCCTACAAATCCTTAAAGAAAAGAAACCAATTAGTCAGAAGAAATGTGATAATCATATTATAATATGATAATGTTATTGAGGGATAAGGGGCTGTCCATAAATGATGTCACACTTTTTCGGGGATTCTTTAGGACCCACCCACCCCACTGTCACACTAAATTCTCTAATCTAAACATGAAAATAAGGCCCGTTTTCAGGCAGTGTCACACTGTTCAATCCACCCCCCCCCCCCCCCCTTGTGCTTGACATCATTTATGGACAGCCCCTAAGAGAGGGGTTATGGATGGGGGGGGGGTCCCACATCGTGTGTCGAATTTAAAAAAACAGCCATGTCGCCTGTCCCTTTATCACAGATTAAACCCATGTCGCATGTCGAGTTTAAGATGTGGCCCTGTCGCATATCAATATCTTTTTGAAGCCCCTGTCACATGTTGAATTTAAGGAAAGAGCTGTGTCATTTGTCCCTTAGTTACCATGTCGCATGTCAAATTTAAAGAACGGTCGTGTCACCTTGTCGAATTTAAGAAATGCCCATGTCCCCCTGTCGATTTTAGGGGTCTAGACCCATAAGAGAATCACAAACAATTGACGGTGAGTTAAGATCTGCTTGGAGAGTGATAGTTAAGGCTTCGTTCATGCTGGTTCCCGAATGACAAAGAGAAAATGGAGATACTAGCGCGTTACAAGCGAAAATAGGACACGACCAGGTAATCTAGGTCAAATTGTCCTGCTGCCATCTGGTGAAGTGTGTGGAAACTAATAAGGTGAACTGGATATAATGCAGATCTCACCCAACTAAATGTTTTGCTGTATAGTTTGATATTAGCGCATCTTAAAAAGAAAATCATTGCAACACAATGCAACACTTAAAGTGACTCCATTACCTATTGGGACCTCTTTGGGACACAAAATATCAAAATCTGAGGGCAGGTTAACAATGACACAAGAGTCCGAGACGTTTACCTACCCTCATTTTAGCAGTTTTGCAGCAACCAATTTCATGGAGCATAAGTAATAGGTGGTCTTATGTAGATTTAATTCTGCATTATCATTTTATCCCATCATCAGCCACTCAAGGAATGGCATCCCCCATCACCCCAACCCCCACCCCCCACCCCCATAGACCGTGTTTCAGTTCCCTTTTGCTGTGGAGCTATTCTAGACATCCGCCCTATGTTTTAGCATTGGAGGTGGCAGAAAACATTTATTTTCGCAGTTATTTCTCATAACTTAATTCTGATTTTCTAATATGTCACAGATAAAAGCCATAGCAGATAGCTACATCCAAAATTACCAATAATTTCTCTATGAACTCATAATAAGAGGTCTACAAGATGACAATAAATGTTTCTTAAGCATTGAGCCTACGGGCGGGAACTTCGTAATTCGGCGCGTCTAATACTAATAGGGATGGCTGCGCGACTGGCACGGGGTCTATGTGTTGCCATCCCCTGTGCTATAGAGTGTAGGAGGAGGCCCCTGAACCCCCCCTCCCCCCTCCCCCCCCCCTACCTTCCCGGTGTATCACCGGTCAAACAAATAAACATGGAGCTATATAAAAAGGTGAGCAGGACGTGAGCACGCTCTAGGCTGAGACGTGATAAAGAAGTAAGGAGTTACCCAGCTTGCAACGTAACAGAAGCGTTCTGCAACCATACTTTTTCAGTCAGTTTGTTACTTATTACGATGGCACATAACAATTACATTATTGATGGTGAGGTTGAAACCTCACCATATCAGAATTTCCATTGCGACATTACTTTTTGGTGAGGTTAGGATGAAACCAAAACAGAACCTCATGAGAACATTCTGTTTGGGTTGAAGAATGTAACCAGAATGTTGTAATAATATCACAGAGCAGCGTCATGCGGGTACATTGCAGCAACGTAATTAGGAGTCATCAAAAGAACCAAACACAGAACCAACCAGAATGTTGCTGCAACGTCATAGTAACGTCGCATCCTTGGCTGGGGACTCAGAGAGACGGAGCCACTGTCGGGGGCCTAGATGGGGGAGTCCTGATGTTGTGTCTCAAATTCAAACAACGGCAGTGTGGCGTATCTCTGTCGTGTATTTTTCTCAATGTTTCATTACTGATGGTGAGGTTGAAACCTCACCATATCAGAATTTCCATTGTGACATTACTTTTTGGTGAGGTTAGGATGAAACCAAAACAGAACATTATGAGAACATTCTGTTTGGATTGAAGAATGTAACCAGAATGTTGTAATAATATCACAGAGCAGCGTCAAGCCGGTACATTGCAGCAACGTAATTAGGAGTCATCAAAAGAACCAAATACAGAACTAACCATAATGTTGCTGCAACGTTATGATAACGTCGCATCCTTGGCTGGGGACTCAGAGAGACGAAGCCACTGTCGGGGGCCTAGATGGGGAATCCTGCTGTCATGTGTCAAATTCAAAAAACGGCAGTGTCACGTGTCTCTGTCCCTTATTTTTCTCAATGTCATGTGTCGAATTTAAGAAATGTCCATGTCAGATGTCACTATGGTTTTAAAGCTTCCTGTCATGTTGTTAAGGGTCAGTGTCGCATGTCGAATTTAAGAAAAGGCTGTGTTGCGCTGTCGATTTTAGTGGTCAAGACCCATACTGTCAGAAACTGTCCCAAAACAAGTGCAGGGGCAGGTACAGGATTTCGGAAAGGGGGAGGATCTGCATAATATAATATACCTTTACCCATATTATAGGGTAAAGGTACTAAAACGTGCACATTGATATGCACATACGTGACATGTTTTTCTCTTTGGTAAGTTTAAAGGTGAAACACAAAGGAGAAAATAAAAATCCCAAATATTCTACAAAACTCTTAATTGATGTATATTTTAAGCAGAATTAGACTCAAACTAGCATACAGGGATAATATAATAAGATAAACAAGCTTTTGTTGGGAGTGTGAATCCACTCTCACAGATTATCTCACATGTCTGTGATGTCATCTAGGCTCTCAGTCACAGGTGTCTGTGTGTACAGTCACCCATAACAATAGCCTTATCAGCTTGCCCTACATGTGTGAAAGAGCCTAGGTGACGTCACACACTCAGTAGAAGCCACTGTGCAAGATAATTTTTTGAATATCAATTACTCCTGTGTTAATGATGTGTTAGCAGTGATTTTGCAGATATATCTAAAGAAATACATATTCAACACAATAATTATAAAGATTAAAAATGCCTTTGCGGTTCTCCTTTAAGTCCACACCAAAGGGGGGGGGGGGCGTCAGGACCCCTTGGGCTCCCCCCCCCCCCCCCCCACTGGATCCGCGCTGGAAGTCACCTACAAACCACATTGCTGCAGACGTGGAGAATTCAAATTTAATATTTTTTCATTCACTTTTATTTCTGATTGTACAATCTATGCGGTTTCATTATACTCCAGGATAAACTTAATATCAAATCATGCTGTATAGTGATTACCTTGCAAATAAATCAATGGATACATATTATAGCATCAACAGAGTGAAAGGTCGTAAAGGCCATCTTTGGTGCAATGTTTTCTGTCTCATGAGGCCCGTACCCACGTTCTGCTGTGTGTGTGTGCGTGTGTGTGTTGGGGGGGGGGGGGGGGGTGGCGAGGTTCCTTGAAAAGGGGGATGGCGAGCAGTAAAAAGTGGAACTTTTTTATATCTTCCTCCTATTTTTAGGGTTTTTACCTCAAGTTTTGGAAGGTAAAGTGGGATTGGAAGGTAAAGTGATTATTCCTTTGTGGGAGGGGTGGCCCGCCACCACCACCTACCCCCCGGTTACGAACTGAAATGATCGCATGGGCACACTTTTTTTTCAATTCTTTTTGCAAGCATGAGGAAATCAAGAAGTAGCATTCACTGTATGGGACAAGTTTGGATAGTACCTTTGAGAGTGGAAATACTGGTTAACACTAGATGCATAAATCCCCATGTTAAAGGGGATTTCATTCTGTTGACACTCAAAGCTACTAGGGTATTTTACATGTTAGAATACAGTTTTGTTCCTGGAAAACATATTCAAACTTCAAGTATCAAGGCTTTCAAGATGACAAGTATCCATATAGTGAGAAAAAATCCGTCACCAAATTATTGTTCAGATTCCTAAGGTTTTCAAAGTGAGAAGGGCTCAAAGAAGCAAGGGCCGACTCTATAGGTTTAAGCTCACCCGAAAAGAAATGTTCAAAAATTCAGGTTTGCTTTTATAATGCTCTATTAATGTCCCTACATAGTTTATTAATTTAGATGTTTTTTCTTCTCCCATTTAACACTTTACAATTGTGACAGAAGTGATGTTCGAATATCCAACCTAACATGAACACAGACATTTGAAATGTACATGTGAAAATAACAGAAGTAAAAGAAATAGTGAAAAAAACACTTTCAAGTTCATAATGTTTTACAACTATGGAGGGATTATATTATTTTATACACTATTCATTGGGGCAGAACTAACGTTTTCAAATTATGATAATTTATAAGAAATTAAGGTGCAAAGTTCTCTTGCGGAATGAAGAAAAACTTTTTACCACAGCTCTTCCTTTCGCATCAATACATAGAGGGTTCCTTGTTCATGAATTTACAAATTCCTACATTTCATGGAATCAACTTCGCTTTAGTGTGTTTTAAAGGTAAATATGGGTGACCGCAGCAGTGCCATCTGGTGTGATTTTATTTCTATCCCAGGATTTCCTTGAAATTTCAGAAATATTTTATGGATCACTTAGGAATGGTGAATGTGATACTAAACAGTTATTTGTTCAGATGCTCATATCTCTGAAATTGATATGGTGACATATATTTTTTAGAGTTTCTAACTCTAAAAACTTCCTTATACATCCACCTAACTACCCTGTGGATTTCAAAATTTTGTCACAGGTTTTTTTTAAAATCACCCCCAAACACCCATATTTACCTTTACATATTTCAAACAAAAGAAAATATGAAAATGCTGAGGTATAAACAAAATATTCCAGGAAGAAATTAAATTTGGGAATTCCCTAAATTCTAGGCCTGCCCGTACTCCCCTTACTACGTCAAAAGTATAGGAATTCCAATTTAGAAATGTCTTGGGATTCGTAGGCTAATGGGTGACTGTTGATGCGTAATAGTAATAATTAAGAATATCCTGCCGTACCAAAATATATATATATTGTATTAAAGCATATATCATTTAGTTTTAATGCTTAAGAAAAGTGTCCCTTTCATGGATAGATGAGCTTTCCCCTTGTGACGTCATAGATTTGAGGAATTCCCTTGAAAATGATAAAAAATATTTTTATGTTCCCAAAATGTATATACTATGAATTCATCTGGAATCTTTACAAACAACATAAGTGCTTAATGTTAACAAGATGCTGAATCGATTTCAATCAAAATTATTTTCCCAAACTTATGTGCCACATTCCCTTTAAGAGAATGATACTCCTCCACGCGACCGTTGTTGGGGTGAGGAGCCCCTGGAGGAGTGGGAGCCTGAGTCATATCTGGGTGATTAAAAAGGGGAGTAGGTGCGGGACAGCTGGGGAGGGGGACAGAAATAGACTGCCCCCGTCTATCTATACAGACTACAGGTACAGCCGGCCAGGTAGCCACCTGGTGGGGGGTGAGGGGGGGAGAGGTTACTGGGATGTCTGAGGACTTTCATAAACCACCCCTGTCCAGGAGTGGATCCAGAGGGAGGGGGGGGGCAGGGGGTCCTGACCCCCTCATTTTGGTGGACCCCTTAACTAGGGAAAGAGGGGGAAATGTCACATGCGTGTGTACAAATGCATGCATTATTAGTACATAGCATATGCTGACCCCCTCCTTTTGTAAATCCTGGATCTGCCTCTGCTGTCTATACCCAGAGATACAGAGATACATTGAGATTGACAGTATGACCCAGAATGAAGGGCTGGGTGTAAAAGAATCTTTATCATAGGATAAATAGGTGTGTGATTCTCGTTACGTTATACTGTTAGGTTACAGCAACGTTCTTTTGATGACTTCCAATGACATCACTGCAAACAACTGTTGCAATGTTACATTGTGACGTTCTTATAACATTCTTGTAATGTTATTTTTTAGGCTAATATTGTGACCTCACTTGATAAAATCGTCACAATAACGTTCTGTTTAGGTGTGGTTCTTACCTCACTTAAAGAGGTTGACAAAGTAACTTCTGTTTAAGTTTGGTTGACACCTGATATAATGATATGGCCACAGTAACATTCTGTTTGGGTAAGGTTTATTACCTGTCTTAATCAGAATGTCACAATAACATTCGGTTTAGGTGAGGTTGGGACCTCTCCTGGTCAGGACGTCACAACAATGTTCTGTTTAAGTGAGGTCTGGACCTCACCTAATCAGAACATCACAATGATGTTCTGTTTTAATTTGATCTTGACCTAACCTCACCAGAACATTATCATAACATTCTGTTTTGGTTAGGTCTCAACACTTTTTTTTCAATTCTTTTTGCAAGCATGAGGAAATCAAGAAGTAGCATTCACTGTATGGGACAAGTTTGGATAGTACCTTTGAGAGTGGAAATACTGGTTAACACTAGATGCATAAATCCCCATGTTAAAGGGGATTTCATTCTGTTGACACTCAAAGCTACTAGGGTATTTTACATGTTAGAATACAGTTTTGTTCCTGGAAAACATATTCAAACTTCAAGTATCAAGGCTTTCAAGATGACAAGTATCCATATAGTGAGAAAAAATCCGTCACCAAATTATTGTTCAGATTCCTAAGGTTTTCAAAGTGAGAAGGGCTCAAAGAAGCAAGGGCCGACTCTATAGGTTTAAGCTCACCCGAAAAGAAATGTTCAAAAATTCAGGTTTGCTTTTATAATGCTCTATTAATGTCCCTACATAGTTTATTAATTTAGATGTTTTTTCTTCTCCCATTTAACACTTTACAATTGTGACAGAAGTGATGTTCGAATATCCAACCTAACATGAACACAGACATTTGAAATGTACATGTGAAAATAACAGAAGTAAAAGAAATAGTGAAAAAAACACTTTCAAGTTCATAATGTTTTACAACTATGGAGGGATTATATTATTTTATACACTATTCATTGGGGCAGAACTAACGTTTTCAAATTATGATAATTTATAAGAAATTAAGGTGCAAAGTTCTCTTGCGGAATGAAGAAAAACTTTTAACCACAGCTCTTCCTTTCGCATCAATACATAGAGGGTTCCTTGTTCATGAATTTACAAATTCCTACATTTCATGGAATCAACTTCGCTTTAGTGTGTTTTAAAGGTAAATATGGGTGACCGCAGCAGTGCCATCTGGTGTGATTTTATTTCTATCCCAGGATTTCCTTGAAATTTCAGAAATATTTTATGGATCACTTAGGAATGGTGAATGTGATACTAAACAGTTATTTGTTCAGATGCTCATATCTCTGAAATTGATATGGTGACATATATTTTTTAGAGTTTCTAACTCTAAAAACTTCCTTATACATCCACCTAACTACCCTGTGGATTTCAAAATTTTGTCACAGGTTTTTTTTAAAATCACCCCCAAACACCCATATTTACCTTTACATATTTCAAACAAAAGAAAATATGAAAATGCTGAGGTATAAACAAAATATTCCAGGAAGAAATTAAATTTGGGAATTCCCTAAATTCTAGGCCTGCCCGTACTCCCCTTACTACGTCAAAAGTATAGGAATTCCAATTTAGAAATGTCTTGGGATTCGTAGGCTAATGGGTGACTGTTGATGCGTAATAGTAATAATTAAGAATATCCTGCCGTACCAAAATATATATATATTGTATTAAAGCATATATCATTTAGTTTTAATGCTTAAGAAAAGTGTCCCTTTCATGGATAGATGAGCTTTCCCCTTGTGACGTCATAGATTTGAGGAATTCCCTTGAAAATGATAAAAAATATTTTTATGTTCCCAAAATGTATATACTATGAATTCATCTGGAATCTTTACAAACAACATAAGTGCTTAATGTTAACAAGATGCTGAATCGATTTCAATCAAAATTATTTTCCCAAACTTATGTGCCACATTCCCTTTAAGAGAATGATACTCCTCCACGCGACCGTTGTTGGGGTGAGGAGCCCCTGGAGGAGTGGGAGCCTGAGTCATATCTGGGTGATTAAAAAGGGGAGTAGGTGCGGGACAGCTGGGGAGGGGGACAGAAATAGACTGCCCCCGTCTATCTATACAGACTACAGGTACAGCCGGCCAGGTAGCCACCTGGTGGGGGGTGAGGGGGGGAGAGGTTACTGGGATGTCTGAGGACTTTCATAAACCACCCCTGTCCAGGAGTGGATCCAGAGGGAGGGGGGGGGGCAGGGGGTCCTGACCCCCTCATTTTGGTGGACCCCTTAACTAGGGAAAGAGGGGGAAATGTCACATGCGTGTGTACAAATGCATGCATTATTAGTACATAGCATATGCTGACCCCCTCCTTTTGTAAATCCTGGATCTGCCTCTGCTGTCTATACCCAGAGATACAGAGATACATTGAGATTGACAGTATGACCCAGAATGAAGGGCTGGGTGTAAAAGAATCTTTATCATAGGATAAATAGGTGTGTGATTCTCGTTACGTTATACTGTTAGGTTACAGCAACGTTCTTTTGATGACTTCCAATGACATCACTGCAAACAACTGTTGCAATGTTACATTGTGACGTTCTTATAACATTCTTGTAATGTTATTTTTTAGGCTAATATTGTGACCTCACTTGATAAAATCGTCACAATAACGTTCTGTTTAGGTGTGGTTCTTACCTCACTTAAAGAGGTTGACAAAGTAACTTCTGTTTAAGTTTGGTTGACACCTGATATAATGATATGGCCACAGTAACATTCTGTTTGGGTAAGGTTTATTACCTGTCTTAATCAGAATGTCACAATAACATTCGGTTTAGGTGAGGTTGGGACCTCTCCTGGTCAGGACGTCACAACAATGTTCTGTTTAAGTGAGGTCTGGACCTCACCTAATCAGAACATCACAATGATGTTCTGTTTTAATTTGATCTTGACCTAACCTCACCAGAACATTATCATAACATTCTGTTTTGGTTAGGTCTCAACCTCCCAGAGAATAATATGATAGTTATGTAACTTTTTATTAAGTAACAGAAAAAACAAAAAATGTATGGTTACATAACATGACGGTTACATCACACCTCGGCTGGGAAGGTATGGGCGTGGCCGGTAAGGGTTAAGCTATTGGGTGGCAGCCAGGTAAACCTGTGCCCAAGGTTCAAACAGTTGAGGTTAGGTAGTTACCCTGCCACTAAGGGTTAAACTGTGGAGGTCAGGCAGGTAGGGGTGGGAGACATGGACCTTAAGCCCCATTCCCACTATGCAATTCATACTAAGTCAGCCAACCAATCGGAGCTAAAATCAACCGATTCTACCTGAAGAATCCACCGAATTTTGCGCTGAGATAAATATCACCAAACAGTATAAAATATTGAAATCTACATGGTTGGTAAAGAGTCAGTGCTAAAATTGGCCAATTATTCTGGTAAAATCGGCTGATTTTAGTCCAATCAGTTGGCCAAATTGGTCAGATTGCCTGGTGGGTATGAACATTAAGGCCCTATTACACTAGACGACATGAGCTGCAATATCACCATGTCATAAAGAAATGGCACATGACTATTAGAGACAACTCTCTTTTTTACACATAATGTAAAATACTCCAAAATGCCATTTTTTAAAACAAATATATCAGTTATTTATGTGATGTGTCTGTGATAGTATCATATTGCACCCCATGATGTGGCGGATCCAGGGGGTACTGAACCCCCCTTTTTGGTGGGGACTCATATCGAATGCACGTCGTTTTTAGTACTTACCCTATATGTGGAATCCCCCCCCCCCCCCCCACTTTTTGTTTTTTCGAAATCCTGTATCCACCCCTGTCATATCACAGCTCAAGTCGTGTAGTGTTAAGCCCCATACACACTAGCCAAATTTGACAAAAGTCGGCCAACTCATCGGCACTAAAATCGGCCGACTCTACTAGAAGAGTCGGCTGATTTTAATTTAGCACCGACTCATATCAATTATGTATATTTCAATATATCATAATGACTGGGGAATCGGGACTAAAATTGACTGGTTCTACCTTTAGAATCAGCCAATTTCAGTGCCGATCAGTCAGCTGATTGTGTAAAAGTCACCTAGTTGGTATGGGGCTTTAGATCTCCAGAGGTCAGTGTGTAACTTGATCGGACTGAGAGATGAACCCAAAGTGTGGGTGGTGCAGAGTGGAAGGGGACCAGCCAGCCAGCTTGCAACGTAACAGAAATGTTCTGCGACCATACTTTTTAAGTCAGTTTGTTACTATATAGGTCTGCAGGGCAAGAAAGGACTGAAAAACTTGAAATATCTGGTCCTTCTACCTGTCTTAAAAACATAGCGCTGTTAATAATGTTATGATAAAAATAAAAGTGGTTTATTTAGATTTGGTATATTTTTTTCTATCATTCAGTATCAAAATTGTTTGTCAGGCACAAGTATTTCAATAAAGAAATGGGAGTAGAATCTGACAAAGACGGCACAAGTTTTCAAAATATGAGCATCCTCCCATGCAACATTGCTAATGAATATAGTCGTCAATGGGAACAAAGGGGACAAAATATAAAACACATTCAGATGATAAATGGCCACAAATGACATGCAAAATATATTTAGAAATTCAAAAAGTCATCAATCATGTACTCCCCCACCAGTAAACTTATGTGATTGATATTAAAAAAACTTACTACAAATCTTTGGAAAGTAGAACTCAAAATAGAACTGCAATCCAAAACCAGCCCTTTCTTGCCCTGCAGACCTAGATAGCACTAACAATAATGTTATTGATGCTGAGGTTGAAACCTCACCAAATCAGAATGTTATTTCAAAATTATCCAGGACAAAACCAAAACAGAATGTTATGAGAAGGTTGTAATAATGTCACAGTGCAATGTCACATCAGTACATTGCAGTGACATAATTGGAAGTCATAAAAAATGTAACAAGAACCAAATACAGAACCAACCAGAACGTTGCTGCAACATTATAATAATGTCGAATCCTTGGCTGGGCACAGGGGGGCAGGTGGTAGGGGCCTCTGGAAATAGTAGAGGAAACCAGAGGGGAACTTGGCTATTGCTAAAGGATACATTGACTGTAAAATGTAGATATTGTTACTGTTTTACTGTTCAAGTAATAGGCTAATAAACTAGTAGTAAATAAAAATCCTAGCAAATGTCATGTGCAAAAAAACAGTCATTTCTTCAAGAAATTAGAACTAATGATACATCTGCATGATTGTTATTTTATATCTGCACATGATGAAAACTTTGAATCATGTGAACATCATGTTCTTGTTGTTTGTTTAGCAAACTGTCCCTTTAATTACTGAGCCAGGCCCCCATAGAACCCCATCCCTCCCGTGTGCACATAGGCCTACTGGTCAAACTCGTACACGTTCCCGTCAATTCTCCCTACCACAGAGAGCTAATTACAGTATGTTTACATAACGGCAAGTCTATTTTTGCCATTTTTGTAGACAAAATCACAGAGAAATCCATACACCTTTTACCATTATTCTAATTGCAATGGTAATTGAATATTTTCAAACCAACGAGAGATTTTGAAGTGTCAAACGATACAAATTAAAAAAAAATACTGATTCCTAGTTTTCCAATATAACATTATTAGACCATGCAGAATGCCATGATCAAAAACAAATCAGAGTTTCAGGCCTGAGACTTGTCTACATATTTCCTGGCATGCTCCTTGATCTAGGCTAGTCTGCAGGTGCAATCCATGCAGTAGACGCTATCTGTGGTAGGGAGAATGAGATTGGCCGATTCGGGACCCTCCTTTCCCAGGCAAGCAGTGACGTAACAAGAACGTTCTGTGACTGTACTATTTTGGTTAGTCTGAAACCTCCCATTTGCCACGTAACAAAACGTTATTTTAGGTGGAGTTAAGACTTATTAGAAAAGAACATTATAATGACATCATATTTTGGTAATGTTGACACCTAACTAATTAAGAACATTATAATAACATTATCATAATGTGAAAGAACATTACAATAACTTTACAATTAAGTCACAGTGTGACGTTGCAACATTAGGTTCTAAAGACATTTTTGGGTGCCATCAAAATAACATTACAAGAACCAAACCAGAACCAAGTAGAACGTTATAATAATGTTATAATAACGTCATATTCTTACCTGGGTTCCCCTTCACTCCCTTTCCCTCCCCAAGCAAGAATATGATGTTACTATAACGTTATTATAACGTTCTGGTGAGTCATGCTTTGGTTCTTGTTACGTTATTTTGAGGGCACCCAAAGACATCTTTAGAACCTAACATTACAACGTCGCAATATAACGTTATTGTGACGTTCTTGTAACGTTCTTTCACGTTATAATAATGTTATTATAACATTCTTTATTAGTTAGGTCACAACTTGGCCAAAATAAAACGTTATTATAACGTTCCTTTTTGATAAGTTGTAACTTTACCTAAAATAACGTTATTGTAATGTGACAATTGGATAGGTTTCAGATTAACTAAAAAAGTACAGTCGCAGAACGTTCTTGTTACGTTGCTGCTTGCCTGGGTCTCCTACTGCTTGTCACTTCATGGCCCTCTCTGGTCCCTCCATGTTTTTCCCCACCTTAACTTACATCAAGGTTAGTGTTGATGATGGTTTACATAGAGATGAATAATATGAATACACAGATAAATACACACATTTATATTTTACTCAAAATAAAACCATCCTTTTTTCCTATAGGGGCTGGGCATTTTGTCAAAATTGACTTCTCCAATATTTTCTCTTATCTTTCTATTCCTTCTCCCATCTCTCCCAGTTTGTTCAGTATTCTATTTACCCGACCTTTTCCGCCCTCTTTTTGCCTTACAATCCGATATTTCCCTGACCCTTTTTCTATCCCCCTTCACTTTACGTTTTCTTGCAGGCAGGTCCACTGTGTAGGCCTCCGGTGCGGGGGGTCTGACCAACTTAGGGGCTTTCCATTTAGTACATACGCACATTTTCAAAAACTAAGATCCCCCCACCCAAAGACGGAAATATGCATTGAATTTGTTCTAGAATGTTCACACAGTCATTTAAAAAGATTTCACACCCCTCTCCCCCTCTTGATGCGTACATACTTAATTATCCCCTTCAGGTCCGTACCCTGCAGGTTCCTCTGTTGGGGGGGGGGGGTGATGTTCCACAAGTGGAATTTTTGCCTATATTTTCACAAATTTGAACTTGAACATTTACAATTCTCTTTCGAAAGGTATTTAGGCTATATGGTTTATGGTTAGTCAACAGGGACCAACTGTCTTAGTTGTGTTGACAGGGGCTAGATCACTGTTCAAAGTTAGATAAGTTAGTCAATGCAGACCAACCCTGACTAGTTATATGACCTATACTCTGGTTAGTCATAATGCTTCTCAGGTATATACTACGTCATATTAGTCAAGGTAACCAAGGTATAGGGATAACTATCATTGGCTATTATAACTAACCTTTATAATGGTTTGAGAGATTGTTATATAAAGAAGGAGAAAAACAGTCAAAGACCTTAATTGTTATCTAGAAAGCATCTCTAATATGTATTCTTTTATTTACCATGTAATAGAAAGTTAGATGTACATTGGATGTTTAAGATGATCATAGATTAACTTTTGGGGTGTCTGTTTTCCTTTTGTATGGCCACTTGTATGGTCATGTGATCAGTTACAGTAGTCATGTGATTGCTTAGTCATTTTGTCTAACTAGCATACATCTTTGTATATACCTGGTCAAATGGACTAACACAACATTTCCCAATCTAAACATGAAAATGAGGCATGTTTTCAGGCAGTGTCACACTGTTTAACCTACCCACCCATCCCCTTGTGCGTGACATCATTTATGGACGGCCCCTAAACGTCACCTGTAATGTGGGGGCTGGTGATAGGGACCCACTCCCGGGATCCACAGGGTTCATATCTCTAACAGGCAGATCATTGGTAAACAGGGGAACAGGGAGATCGAGAAGGGGGAGGACGTAGGGTACGTGGGGTAAAAGTAGAGGCCAGTCAGGGGGAGTCTGCAGTGACCCGTTGCACAATACAGATCCTATTTAGAATGCTCTTAATGAGCTGTAATTTGTACAGGAAATAATTTTATTTGACCCTTCATATATCAATTTACTGAATATAATTTCATCCACTAGAAACAGAGATATTAGGGGTATCGTAATAATGATACCTATTGTTGTTAGGAAAACAATTTTAAAGTTATTCAAAAGTTGTTGTAACTACAAAATGTCATTGTGCAATGGGCCATAGGGGCCCACAATGGTAGGGGACGTCAGGGAGAGGGGGGGGGGGGCTGAAAAAAGACATGGGTAGGGGACGGCCAGCGGTGGGGACCGGGAGGAGGAGGGGGTTCAGGGAAATATCGGATTGTAAGGCAAAAAGAGGGCGGAAAAGGTTGGGTAAATAGAATACTGAACAAACCGGGAGAGATGGGGGAAGGAATAGAAGGATATGAGAAAATATTGGAGAAGTCAAATTTGACAAAATTCCCAGCCCCTATAGGAGAAAAGGGTGGTTACACAACAGAAGGGCACGTCAGTTATGGCGGGGTGGGGGGGGGGGGGCTGAAAAAAGACACGGGTAGGGGACGGCCAGCGGAGGGGACGAAGAGGGGCAGGAGGGGGTAAGGTAGGGTATGGCGGGTACAGGTATAGCCAGGCCTGGAGGATGGAGGCTGGAGGAGGGGAGGCCCTAGACTGTAGTACCATCCAAGTTCTCTAGTAGCTCAAACTATTATGTGAGAGATAAGACGGTCAGGGACGGCCTAGTAGGCCCTGGAGGTGCCCAGACATACGGACAGGGGGTGTGTTTCCCCTCCTGGAGGCTGAGTGGTGGTGGGTGGTGGGTGGTGGCCTTGGTGGTGGCTAGGGGGTATAGGCAGTGGTGGTGGCTGGGATCCCAGGGGGGGTACTGACTCATTGAAGGATACTCCCCAATGCCAAACTACCACCCCCACTTTTCATGACTTAACCCTCCTGAATTTTAGTTGACTGCCCCCTATTTTTGGGGGCCACAGATCACGGCCCCCCAAATCCAAAGTGTGTCAATACCAGAAAATATACAGAAAGCTTTTGCTTGAATAACATTAGTCTTTTTGGGTGAAATAAAGTAACAATAAGCTTAATTACTAAATTATTGCCCCTATATTGGTTTATGGATATTGTTCACTGTTGCAGCAACGTTGTGTGTTGGTTCTTGTTACGTTCTTTTGATGACTCCCCGTTACATCGCTGCGACCTACTGCCCTGACGTTGCACTGCGTCATAATTATAATGTTCTGGTTATGTCCTTCAACCTAAACAGAATACTCTTATAACATTCTGTTTTGGTTTCTTCCTAACTTCACCAAAAACTAATGTTATAATAACGCTCTGATTTAGTGAGGTTTCAATCTCACCATCAATAACATAACTGTACTATCTCAGCAAGTAACAAACTGACTAAAAAGGTATGATCGCAGAACGTTTCTGTTACATCACAAGCTGGCTGAGAAGTGCCCCCCCCCCCCGGGCTGGGGGTAGTAGGTGTGGCCGTCCGTATAGGTGCAGCGGGAGCCTACAGTAGTAGACTAGGGGGACGCTGGAGGGACGCCGTATACCTCACCGTACAGGTCCACCCTGGAGGAGGGGGACGCCGGGCGGACGCTGTCTCACCTGTGGTACCCATGGAGACGGTGACCTCAGGGGACGCTCAGGTAGTAGGACCGTGGAGGAGGGGGACAGGTGAGAGGGAGGACACAGGTGTGTGAACCATGAGCAGCAGCCTGGATTACGAGCTCGACCTGGAGGAAGACGAAGGTAGGCCACGTTTTGTGTGTGTTGGGGGGGGGGGTTGTGTTTTGGGGGTCGTCATTTTGTATGGGAAGGTGTGGTGGGGGGAGGGGGAGGAGAGTATGGTTGTGTTTTGGAGGTTATTATTGTGTATGGAAAGGCATTTTTGTGGGTTGGTTTTTTTGTGGGGGGAGGGGGGGGGGTGAGAGTTCACGTTGCATTTTGGGGGTTATCATCTTGTATGAGCAGGTGTTTTTTTGTGGTTTTTTTTTTGTGAGGCGGGGTTGGGGAGGGTTCTTGTTGTGTTTTGGGGGTTATCATTTTGTATGAGAAGACTTTTTTTGTGGGTTTATTTTTGTGGGAGGGGGGGGGGGAGAGTTCACATTTTGTTTTGAGGGTTATCATCTTGTATGAACAGGTGTTTTTTTGTTGTTTTTTATTTGGTGGGGGGGGGGGGGTAGGCTGGGGGAGTTCACGTTATGTTTCGGGGGTTATCATCTTGTATGAGCAGGTGATTTTTTGTGTTTTTGTGGGGGGTGGGGGTGGGTTCACATTGTTTTTCGGGGGTTATTATGTTGTATGAGAAGGGCTTAATGGACTGAAGGGGGATGATGAGGGGTTCTTATATATATTGTATGTTCGGTATGGGAAGGCATTCTGTGTTGTTGTTTTTTGTGTTGTTTTTTGTGAGGGGGGGGGGTCGATGGTTCACGTGTTTTTGGGGGATATAATTTTTTATGGGAAGGGGTTTCAAGTTGTGTTTTAGGGGTATCATTTTGTATGAGTAGGTGTGTTGAGGGGAGTTCACATTGTGTTTTTGGGGTTATCATTTTGTATGGCAAGGTGTGGTGGGGAGGAGGGTTCACGTTGTGTTTTTGGGGTCACCATTTTGTATGGAAAGGGGCTTAATGGAGTGAATGGATAGTCATGTGGGGTTCATAAATTGTTTGTTGGGTATGGTTAGGTGTTCTGTGTTTTTTTTGGGGGGGAGGGTTCACATGTTTTTGGGGGTCACCATTTTGTATGGGAAGGTATGTTGGGGGAGGGGTCATATTGTGTTTTGCGGGTTATAATTTCTGTATCGGAAGGAGGCTTTATGCAGTGTACATAGAGGGTACTGGGGGAGTTGATATATTTTGTATGTGGGGAGGGGAGGGTTCAACATCAGGGAAAACTATTGTTGTATTATTATGGTTAATTAAATTATATCGAATGTAGACTATTATAAGTACTTAGGTGTGTGTATTTTTGGGACCCTGAAGAAAACATTCAAACGTTGAAACATGTTGATCCTGCCATTTTATTGATTCATTTTAATAAATTCATCAGAACTACTGTCCACCAGTCAGTCGTCGAGTTGGATATATCAACTACACCTTTAATTGATAAGTATTTAGTATTCGGAAAACAAAGTGATAATGTGATATCTAAGGTAAATAACAGGTTGGTAACGCTGAGGAACATATGGAGGAATTTAATAGATAAAAACACTGCTTTATTATTGTATAAGCAAATGGTGTTCCTGTTGTTAGATCATTCAGCAATATGCATCACATGCATCTAGTACCAAGAAAAATGTGACAAAATTACAGCCGTTGAAAAATCGGGAGATCAAATTTATTTTGTTACGAAATACATATATAGCTAAGGTGGAAATGTTAGATAAACATAGAAAATTATCGTTGGAATGGTTAGGTAAAAGGCATAGAAATATGTTATTAGATATGATGTAAGAGTTAAGCAAGGAAGATGGAAATTTAGAGGATGAAAAGGTGGATAGGGTACTGAGAAATAGTGAAAAATATTAAAATTGATATTCCTTTCTCAAATAAAGAACGGGTATGTAGGAGCCCTTATTATATTGGTGTGGATTTATGGAATATGTTGGATGTAAATGTACAAAGTGCCATGAATATGACTGAACTCAAACAAAATACTAGCTATAGGTTGTTTAATATATGTCCGAGAGCATTGGAAGTAATTGGGGCTCAAATACAACCGTCCATGTGAAATTATGACAGGAAAGGTTGTATGTGAGAGCCCAGCGAAGCATGTGACATTATTATAATTTTGCATAATATTCTGGTAAGGTTAGGTCAAGGTCAAATTAAAACAGAACATCATCATGGCGTCCCGATTAGGTGAAGTCAATATCTCACTAAAACAGAACATTGTTGTGACCTCCTGACCAGGTGAGGTCCCAACCTCACCTAAACAGAATGTTATTGTGATGTTTTGATTACACCAGGTCTTAACCTTACCTAAACAGAATGTTACTGTGACCATCTTATTAGGTTACGTGTCAATCTAATCTAAATAGAATTTTATTGTGGCATCATCTTTAAGTGTTTTCTCAATCACACCTTAACAGAATGTTATTGTGACATTTTTATGAACTGAAGGCACAATATAAGCATAATAACTAATGTCAAAAGAACGTCAGAATGTCAGAATGTTATGTTGCAACAGTTGGTTTTAGCAACGTTATTGGAGTCATCAAAAGAATGTCGCTGCAACCTAATAGTTCAATATGTAACAAGAATCAATCCAGAACATTGCTGCAACATTATTAGAACATCATATTCTTGGCTTGGAAGACACTCTGAAACATAGACTGGGACGGTAAGACCATCTGAAACAGTGACAGGGAAAGTAAGACCCTCTGAGCAGTAACCGGGAAGGTTATTGATGGGAGTGTCAAGACCACAGAGGATAGGTGAATGAGGGGTGAGAGCAAACAGAATGATGAAGGGAGTGGAGACAGGAAGGTGGGTGAAGGGTCGTTGCAGGTCCTGACCTCAACATGAGCTGAAGATGTCATTTACATGCAGACAAACACAAGAACTATGTTAGCCGATAACATAAATATCTCGTCTTCTTTGCCCTTCCTTTCCATTTGCTTCTCTTGAAGTGAAAGTAGCTTTCAACACACCCAGCCTCTCCACATTCACTATTTCTAAATCTCCATAACATGGGTAGCATGTTTCAAGTGTGCTACCTGCAGACTCTCCTAGATCAAGGTGCATGCAAGGGAAATATGTCCTGACAAACCACAACGCTATAGACACATTTTTAATGATGGAACAATTAAAAGCTTCCATTTCAATATAATATTATTTCTAAGAAATCCCCTCCAGAATTTGTAGTAAGGGATAGTGACACCAACACATATCATATATTGTGTTGGGCCCATTCTGAGCTATAAATTGTAAAACATACCCATACTATTTTTGATAGAACCACTTGTTCTGATAGTCGTCTTTGGTTACCCCAATATATATGCATACCACAGGTGGGTTTCTATAAGGGATCCACTTGAAATCGGAGTGCTGAGCTCAGGTCCTGAGACCCTGGGGAAAAAACAGCTGATTGTGCATCGCAGGTGACATTCGGAGATCCACGGTGAACCTGTTACTAGAGAGGCTTGAGTGCATGTGGTGGTCAGATAAAATGCTGATTGTAAAGTAAAATTGCAGAGTCATCCTGCCCAGATTGGCAGCTAGAGTGCCCCGGGCATTTCTTTGCAGAGAATTTGACATGATATACACCTTTCCCACAAACCTGCGCAGTACCCCAGTCTGCCAACTTTTAAAGGCTTTTGGTAACTCGGTCACTTCACTTCATATAGGTTTACTATAGAAAAGCCCAAAAAGATGTTTCAATTTTAATCCACCAGGGTGGCGCCACCTTAATGAAAAAGATGTATAGGGTGACTCCTAGGGATATACACGTATATGTAGAACGGTACCCTGGTCTGGCTGGTTGAGTTTCTCAAAGTAAAATTCTACTGTGATTTGGGGAAGTATCATTGTGAAAGAAAAATGTATAAGTTCTATGTAGGAGTTTAAGTACAAAAAGCAGTAGTCTTCCTCTATTTTTATATAGCAGTGTTAGTGCATTTATTCCTCATCATAACTCATCATTGAAATAAAATTATATGAATGACACTGAGTGGCATATAAATACATGTGTACTCATATTTGACAATGCCTATTTGAAAAGACATAACAATAGTCCATTTAAATGCAAGGTCTAACTTTTTATGTTATGGAAAAAAACAGGTAAATATTTTTCTCTTTAATTCTCTCGGAGAGAACCCAAAGAACTCATTTTGACGATATTATTGCCTCAAGTTAGATAGTAACTAAGATATTCAGAACCAAAACTGCACACATTTTAATGATTTGCAACTAGAATCTTTACTCTTTTCTGTCTTATCTTACAAAAAGTATATTTCATACTTAAAGTAGTTGATGCAATTTTAAATCCATCTTCAGGGTATCCCCCGTGGGTGTAGCAGGGAGCGGCTTCTGCTTCTGGGAAGAATATAGGCCCTCAGTAGCCCCTGATAGGGGGGGCTCAGTACTGTACAAGTGGTTCTTTGGGTTTGATTCCCGGTTGGTGTCTTGGTTCATTAAGGGATGAGGTACAGCAAAATTGATTTCCAGGTTTTGATCCCTTGCTGTTTGCCCGCCCTGTCACCTTCATCTTATAGATAAGATCACCAAGTCGCCGTGATATGACCTTAGATGTTGCTATGGGGTTAAACCCCAATAACCAACCAAATAAGATCACCAAAGACAGAATTCATCCTTACTTGTTTTTGCCATGAAAATGACCCAGGCTGTTTGTATGGCGTAAAACATCCATCATTCATTCATTCACTCATTCTTCTAGGTATCACTCCAAATAATGGTTTAAGTGTTTATCACTGAACCATCGAAGAGTAGGGCAAGTTTCACACTAGCAGGATCGTAAATGGATAAATTTTGGGGTTGCATTAGGTTGTGTCGGGTCACATTGGCATGTGTTGGCTTGCTTTGTCTCACATTGGCTCACATTTTTCTTCAAACAAGTTGGTAAAATGACGTGAATCAGACGTGTTGGGTTCCAGGACCTGACATGAACATAGACCCAAAGCATGATATGGCCCTTAGTAACAATGTTCCGAGGCAACCAGCAATGTAACAGGCAAGTTCTGTGACCGTACGTTTTTGGTTAGTCCATGACCTGCCCAATTTTCACTTAACTGTGACGTTATTTTAGGTAAGGTTGAACTTACTAAAGAAAGGATGTTATGATAACGTTACTGAAAATGTTACAAGAACATCACAATAACGCCACAGTGCAACATCGCAATGTTTGGTTCTAAAGATATTTTTGGGTGCCATCAAAAGAACGTAACAAGAACCAAACCAGAACTTAACAGAATGTTGCTGCAATGTTTTAATTATTTTTAGTTCTGCTTTGGTTCTTGTTATGCTATTTTGATGGCACCCAGAGATGTCTTCAGAGTCTAACACTGCAACACTGCACTGTAACTTTATTGTGACCTTCTGGTAATGTTCTTTCACGTTATAATAACATTATTATAATATTCTTTATTAGTAAGGTCTCCACTTTACTAAAATACAATGTGATTGTCTCAACCTTACCTAGAATAACATCACAGTTCAGTGAGAATTGGGCAGGTCATAGACTAACCAAAATAGAATGGTCACAGAATGTGATTGTTACGTCGCTGCTTGCCTGGGATGGTCACGACACGTAGTGTGATATGGCCTTTGGTAACAGACTTGTTGTAAACAATTATGGACGCAGAAAGGTACTGTTATGTAGCACCTTGGCTGGGCTACACTTGGCCAGCTTCACCTTCAGGGGGTGCACTATAGACCTACCAGGCAAGAAACAACCCAAAAACTTGAAAAATTCTTGTTTTTTTGTTTGGTAAATTGTTATTTATATCCCATGTCATTGAACTATAGATCTATAGATACTATACATTTTCTCTATTGGTATAAAAAGTATGGTTATATATTATATTGATTTCAGGAACAATTTTATGCAAAAGTATCTATGGGGGATTTTTTTTAACAGACTATTATAAAATCTGAAAAACTAGGGAGGAGTATCTGGACATCCTGGGCTATTGAATTTTCATCTCTATTATCAAAATACAAAAAAATCTGTTTCTTGCCTGGTGGACCTATAGTTGTAGGCAGAATCATTATCTAACAGAGACATAGCACAAGCTTAGACATAGCCCGGAGCGGTGCCATAACCGAGGGAAAAAGATCAGCAAAGACTCAAACTTCTCTCTCAGCCATGTTGTCATAGCCAACAAAAACTACGCACTAGTTCAGGGTTCATTGGAGGTTTTTGCAGAGGGAAGTCTTGTAGAAATATTGACTTTGGAAGAAGATGACGTGATTCTGATATCTGGTATTCCTGGATAAACCATTTCATATTTTGTCAAAGTTCAAAAAGAGTCATTTAGTTATGGCATTAATGTGGTGTAGTGTTGGTAAGATGGTACGATATCACGTGTATGAAGTGGGGTTGTAGAGTGACACAATGAAAGTATTAGCTTGACCTTATCTCAAAGGATCTTGGATATAAACAGGGATTTATCTGAACAGATTTTCTTTTATATAGATTACTGTAGGTCTTTGAATGAAGTGAAATATAATTTTCACTTGAATAAAGGAGTGACGGCAAACTCTTTTCTGAATGTTTTTTTTACACCTTTTACTGAGAGACTTTGCTCACAGAACGGGTTATTCCAAGAAATTCATACATGACATATGAAGTTATGGAAAATATGCAAAAGCCCATGTACAAAATGTGTATCTTTGGCAAGTTAAGGTCCCCAAGGTTGCAGTGTCCTAGTTTCAGGTGATGCTTCTACTCCTGGGAAGAATATAGGCCCCCAGTAGCCCCTGCTGATCATAAAAGGTGACAATAGGGAGGACCCAGCACTGACCAAGTGGTTTTTTGGGTTCAATTCCCAGTTGGTGTCTGGGTTCATTAAGGGATGAGGTACAGCAAAAATGATTTCGTCCTGAAATACAGTATTTTGATTGGCTGGCAAACCTGTAAATCTGTCACTTGGTAAAATCTAATAAATCATAATGTTTTAGCAGTACTTGGGGATATAGAAAAAATAGTTCTTGGTTATTTCAGTAATCCCAACTTTTAGAAACAAGGATGGCTTATACAGCAATTTTGTCCAACCCTTGTCCAACCCCGGGATATACACAATGTGGGATGGGCTCATTGGCAATGGCTGCTGGAGGCAGTGAGTCCACACGGAAGACACCTGTTGACCAACTCTAATAAGACACCGTGAATAAAGGTGGTATTACACTACACAACTTCAGGTGCGACATGGGGATGTTATAGAGAAGTCATACATATTAGAGATGGAATGCATTGCTACACATATATATGAGATACTCCAAATTGTTAATTTTAACAATCATAATACTCCTGTATGCGATCTTTTCGTAATATCACCATATCACAGTGAAATTCATTGCTAAACATGTGTGAGATACTCCAAATTACTAATTGTTAACAACCATATTGCTCCTGTCTGCGAATTTCACATCTGGACGACACAGTGAGGGCCTGGAAGACTATTTCTACATGGATAAAAGCCCAATACTGAATTACAATAGATATTATTGTCTTTATTTGGTTTGGGAGGAAATCATGAGTTGTAGCGTCCAGAAAAACAGACTACAACTAACGTAGGTCTCAGACTATAACTGGCGTAGGTTTCAGACTACAACTGAGAATGAATTGTAATAAGTTTGAGAACATAACTAAATAAAGACTCAGAATATACCTCGAGTCAGTCTCAGAATATATCCAATGCAGGTCTCATAATATACCTATAGTAAGTCTAAGAATATACCTATAGTAACTCTCATGATATACCACCTATAGTAGGTCTCATAATATACCTATAGTAAGTCTCATAATTATACCTATAGACAGTAAAAAATAATTTAACAGTGTTGCCAACTTTTGAAAGGGTAAAATAACAGATCTTTTAAATTATATGGAAAATCCGGCGGTAAATTTTGTGTTTTAATAAGCAATAAGCCCATCCCACATAGGGTATTTCCAGGGTTGGACAAGGTCGGACAAAATTCACGTATAAAGCATCCTTGTCTCCTAGAATCAGGGTTACTGAAAGAACCAAGAATTATTTTTTCCTATATCCCCAAGTAGTGATAAAGCATTATGATTTCTAAAATTTTACCAATTGACAGATTTGCAGGTTTGCCAGCCAATCAAAATGCTGTATTTCAGGGTCGGGCATTATAGGTTGGGCCGACAAGCTTTAACATTGGTTCCTATAGGGAAAAAAACAATTTATAAAGCTGCATTTTACAAATTCAAGAAGCAATTTGTCAGCCAAATTGCTTTTGTTATTTTTATATTATGTAACTGTCTCCATGGAAAAAGTATCGAGGCAATTTTGAAAATACTTTATGTTAAACTTTAACATTAGTATTAACTGGGATGGGCTTATTTTAAACTATTTTATTGATTTTCATTAAAATAATGGAGGTTTGATGACTTTTGGCATAAAATACTGGAGGGTTTCAGTAATTATTTGCAGAATAACGGATTTAGCCCCTGAATAACGGATAACGGAGCTCTGCCCATAGAAGGTTGAAATAATGGAGGTTTCTGTTGTTTTAACGGATGGTTGGCAACCCTAAATGATAGTAGGTCTAAGAATATACCTATATTAAGTCTCCAGATATACCTATAGCAGGTCTCATAATATACCTATAGTAAGTCTCAGAATATACCCCGAGCAGGTCTCGTAATAAAGACAGAGTAGGTCTGGTGATATACCTATAGTGGGTCTCAGAATATACCCAGAGTGGGTCTCAGAATCCATCTGGTGCTCACGCTGGTGAGGTTATTACAGGTGGTCTATTAAACCAGGGGTGGGCCAACCCCTCACCCCAGAACCTTCCCCGTGACCCTGAACCAAAGATATTATAGCTATGCTAAGATATGTAAGTCTGACCGTCGCCTATGGGATTTTTGTGACGCCGTCGACTGTAGTGCCCCCTACGAGTATCAGTGCAACCCGCTTCAAACAGTACAGTTGTCTGTCTTTTTCATTTTTTCCCAAGACATAAACAAACAATACACAAAAAATACACACAAAAAACAAATATACAATAGCTGTAACGGTTTGCACAGACTCTCATAGGGGGCGCTACCATCATGACGTTCCTGGCAAAACGTCACAAATTGGGACTCTTTATCTTGGAGTCTCGTTGGCTGTACCCTCCACACTCCTCCTTCCAGGCCAGATTTATACTGGAAGGGTGAGGGGGTCAAGGCCCAGGTACCTGGGGATGAAGGGGTTGAAGGGTACAGATAGGTAAACGACCTGTACACTTGATACTTCATGTTTCATCACTTAAGGGTGGATTTACACTATGATCTAGGGTTCTGGGCGAGTCGCCCTGTCATCAAGTAAACGGTACACCTTTCTTGTCACAAATTGTAAATTGTAAACCCGATGCAAACAAGCACATACATCGACATAAAATGTAATTGAACTGAACGTAAAACATAAATCTGTTCCAAGATGTAAACCATGTCGACTTATCATATAATAAAAAAGGAGTAGGTACCCAAAACCTGCTAGCATGTTCTACAATTTACAGTAAAGACATTATTTACATTTTTGCAATTCAAGAGTTATAATTACATTTAATGGCAATTTGATTTACATTTCAGGTTAGATTTAAATTTTATGTCAATTTCATCTACATGTTACGTCCAATTACATTTTAGGGTAGATTTACATTTTAAACAGGCAAGAATATGACGTTCGATCACATATTTATGACAATTTCATGTTAAATAAACTCAGAATATCATGACATATGTTAATTTCTATCTACACTTTATAGATTTCACATACAAAGGAAAGCCAAGTGGGTATAATTATGTTCACCTGGTGATCACCAAAATGTGGTCACGTGACCATGTCTGCACAAGGTCTATAGAGGGCATGTCGGTAGGTTTCCAAACCAGCATACATACAACAAAGACTGAGACTCAGACAAATGATTCACAAAGACAGAGGCTCAACATTTGTTTATCTTTAAACACATTATAGAAATAAATTGATTTCAATGTTTTTTTCGTTTCTTCTCTGTGAGGGCAGCCTGCACACCTATACAGTCAAATATGTTTACACAAATATACACGAAACTTTGCATTCAGCATTGGTGATGGTAATAAGCCCATCCCACATTGGGTATATCCCTGGGTTGGACAAAATAACCATACAAGTCATCCTTGTCTGTGAGAGTCAGGGTTACTGAAATAAGCAACAACTGCACTTTTCTTTATCCCAAAGTACTGCTTAAACATTATGATTTCTTAAATCTTATCACTTGACAGATTTTCATGTTTGCCAGGCAATCAAAATGCTTAGGGCAAAATAGGGTTGGACATTGTAGGCTGGGCTGACAGGCTTTAACATTAGTTCCTATTGGGAAAAGGCCAAAATAAAGAGCTGCATTTTACCAATTTTCGAGGCAATGTGACAATCAAATTGTTTTTATCAATTTTGTAATATGCAACTGTCCCCAGGGAATAAGTATGGAGGAAATTAAAAAAATATTTCATGGTAAACTTTAATGGTGGTGTAAACTGGGATGGGCATATTGTTACGCTCAGCAGTATTTCAGCAATGCCAGGACCAGTTCACCTTTTTGATCTGTGCACAGTTCCATGATCATATCTATGAGGTTGAGATTGATAGCAAGGAAAAATGGAAGTGGCAACAGTGACTACCTCACCACCTCGCTAGTTCCCCTACTTGCTACAAAAGTTCAGAAGTTGCACTGAGGTGCGGCTAAACGTACTGGGAATGTAGACACAGTGTAAAAACACTGAGGACATAAAGGTTACAAAAGAGTTCCTGGCTCTCTGAAACCTTCAGACAAAATGTGGCTAGAGGGATGACTGATTCACTCAGACACTCCAAGCACAGCTTGACGGCGGGATCACCAAGTGCTGTTTCCTAGAAAATGTTTCACATGTTTTATTGTTAATCTCAGACTTATAGAACGTTTTTAATTCTCCCTACAACGGATAGCTGATTTTTTAGTATTTAAAGGACCTGCAGGCTAATTTGGGCAAATTTTGTCAACAAAATCATTAGATGATCTGAAAGCCACCCAGTTTAAAAAAAAAAAAAAAAAATGTTAAAAAAAAAGAAGAAAAACTATAGAAAATAAGCAAATAATTGGTATTTATCTATCTTTAATAGATGGATTTTCCAACAAATCAGGAAATGTAAATGTATGGTGGTACTCATTAAAAAAAAGATGGCTTATTTTATTCAATGTTAATCTTAAAATAATGGGACAATTTATGAAAATTGTAGTCTACCTGTAGTCTACCTGTAGTCTACCTGTAGTCTATATCTATAGTCTACCTGTGGCCTACCTGTCGTCTACCTGCAGTCTACCTGCAGTCTACCAGCAGTCTACCTGTAGCCTACCTGTAGCCTACCTGTAGCCTACCTGTAGCCTACCTGTAGCCTACCTGTAGCCTACCTGTAGCTTACCTGTAGCCTACCTGTAGCCTACCTGTAGCTTACCTGTAGCCTACCTGTGGCCTACCTGTAGCCTACATGTAGTCTACCTGTAGTCTACCTGTAGCCTTCCTGTAGCCTGCCTGTAGTCTACCTGTAGCCTACCTGTAGTCTACCTGTAGCCTACCTGTAGCCTACCTGTAGTCTACCTGTAGCCTACCTGTAGTCTACCTGTAGTCTACCTGTAGTCTACCTGTAGTCTACCTGTAGCCTACCTGTAGCCTACCTGTAGCCTACCTGTAGCCTACCTGTAGCTTTCCTGTAGCCTACCTGTAGCCTACCTGTAGTCTACCTGTAGCCTACCTGTAGCCTACCTGTAGCCTACCTGTAGCCTACCTTTAGTCTACCTGTAGCCTACCTGTAGCCTACCTGTAGTCTGCCTGTAGCCTACCTGTAGCCTACCTGTAGCCTACCTGTAGTCTACCTGTAGCCTACCTGTAGTCTACCTGTAGTCTACCTGTAGTCTACCTGTAGCCTACCTGTAGCCTACCTGTAGCCTACCTGTAGCCTACCTGTAGCTTACCTGTAGCCTACCTGTAGCCTACCTGTAGCTTACCTGTAGCCTACCTGTGGCCTACCTGTAGCCTACATGTAGTCTACCTGTAGTCTACCTGTAGCCTTCCTGTAGCCTGCCTGTAGTCTACCTGTAGCCTACCTGTAGTCTACCTGTAGCCTACCTGTAGCCTACCTGTAGTCTACCTGTAGTCTACCTGTAGCCTACCTGTAGCTTTCCTGTAGCCTACCTGTAGCCTACATGTAGTCTACCTGTAGCCTACCTGTAGTCTACCTGTAGTCTACCTGTAGCCTACCTGTAGCCTACCTGTAGCCTACCTGTAGCCTACCTGTAGTCTACCTGTAGCCTACCTGTAGCCTACCTGTAGTCTGCCTGTAGTCTACCTGTAGCCTACCTGTAGCCTACCTGTAGTCTACCTGTAGCCTACCTGTAGTCTACCTGTAGCCTACCTGTAGCCTACCTGTAGCCTACCTGTAGCCTACCTGTAGCTTACCTGTAGCCTACCTGTAGCCTACCTGTAGCTTACCTGTAGCCTACCTGTGGCCTACCTGTAGCCTACATGTAGTCTACCTGTAGTCTACCTGTAGCCTTCCTGTAGCCTGCCTGTAGTCTACCTGTAGCCTACCTGTAGTCTACCTGTAGTCTACCTGTAGCCTACCTGTAGCCTACCTGTAGTCTACCTGTAGTCTACCTGTAGTCTACCTGTAGCCTTCCTGTAGCCTGCCTGTAGTCTACCTGTAGTCATTCTGTAGTCTACCTGTAGCTGTAGTCTACATCTACTCTACTTGTAGCCTACCTCCTGTCTACCTGTACTCTACCTAAGGGGCCCGCCTCCCAGGGGCGTCCCCTGCCGTCGTGGCGGGCGTCTACCTAACACCTGTTCCCAGCTGCCCCCGGTGACCTCTGACCTTTACCCCGCGCCCCCTGGTGAGGGCAGCACCCCGCCCCGCTAGATGCACCTATCATCGCTCACCCCCACAAGCCCCCTTATATCGCCCACCCGCAGCCTCACTCTGAACGTGGCCGCCAGGGTGAGCCACGGGCGGCGCAAGGCATGCTGGGAGGGCGGACCTGGTTAGAGGTCGGCCCTGGAGCTACAGGCCTTCACCTTTAGTACCCCAGCACCGGGAGAAACAACCAGCACATATATAACAGTGCTCTATTCCGGTAATTATAACATGATTTGATGAAACGTTTCTGAAACTGTGGAGAAACTGTGGAGAAAGGTATGATAATATAGAAACAAGTAAGCACTCAATACCGATCACATGTATGCTTACAACAATATATATGGAAATCAGGGGTGGGTACAGGATTTCGGACTTTGGGTGATCCACACGTACATACGCTAAGTTCTAAAACTGTGTGCATTCTCATGCTCATGTTTTTTCTCTTTGGCAAGTTTAAGTCCCCACCAAATACTAATGAATTATGCCAAAAAGAACGTATCATCTAATTATAGTATGATCTAGAGTATATATCCCCCGTTTTAGGTATTACAAATTGGGAGATATCCCGGAATGGGAGTAATGTTCTACTAGGTGCCTTCGCAACTTCGCAACTTCTAGATATAACTGTTACTGAGGCAGAGTGCAGAAAAGTTTATACAGCCACGTTTCCAATCATTAAAACTCAAAAAAACTTGTTAATAATTCCATTGCAACTTTGATATTCTATAACTTTGATTATCAAACAATAGTCTTTCTATCTGTTGGGCATACTGGTATTTTAATGCACCTTTATGATAAAAAGAATACACAAAGATGACAGCAGAATATAAAGTTTGTGTTTGGACATACGGACATAATATGTCCGTATGTCCAAACATATTACAAGATATTATCTGCCAATTGGCGGATACGTGGGGGGAGGGGGGAATCGGGCAATCGCCCCCCCCCCCCCCCTAAACCCAGAGGACAAAATTTCGGCATCTTAAAATTGGAAGATCATATTTACAGGGGGGGGGGTCAGGGTTTGCTCCCCCTCCAGAGCACTGCCTCTGGATCCGCCCCTGCCGTCTATGATTTACACCTTATGGCAAACTCTGACGAATTGGATGATAGAAGGGAACAGCACTTGATGTATCACCTGTAAAGATATCAAAACATGTGGTTCTGTGTCTGGATGTCAAAAGAATAACAACGTGAAGTGCGGAGAGGGTATAACCTTTTCCACAATTATCTTCAGATTAAAGCCTGTATGGATCCAGCCCTTATTTTATAAGTAATTTTTATTGGAATAACTTACAACTACATTTAGAAGATAAATCGTAAATCTCCATTTAATGGCACTCACAGCCATTAAGGGTGCCATCTGAGAGGTGTATTAAGAACTTAAAGATATTCTTTTTTTGAAAAAAATGAATGCTATTTTAAGTATTTGGACACGCAAGAGAGTACAATGCACACACTCTTTCTTTAAATGGAGTAATATTACCTAAAATGATTTTAACAAATAATGCTCAAATGCTCATATTTTTCAGGTTGTTAACCACGAAATCTCACAAATGGTAAATGTTGTTGATTTTCTCCTAACGTTTGTGTATTTGTCTACAACTGTTATATGCTGAGTTTAGTGGGAAAGGCTCTGGTAGTTGTTTCATTTTTGTAATTTTACATTAACTCATTTTACGCATAGAAACAAACAGAAAAGAATGATTTTTCCAGGCCGTAAACATTTTGCACAAACGGTAAAAGATGGAAATTTCAGTTTCTATTTACTTCTAAAGATATAAGCTTTGATTAAAAACATATCTACGAAAATGGCTGCTTAATGAAGATTAGGGTGAATACGCTCAAGTACCTTTAAGAAAATGTACGAATTGTTATTGGCTTAGCCAATTGCAACGTGATTTGCCAGGACGTAACTATTATCTAAGCTTATTTAACCTGCCACTCTGAACTCTTAATACATTGTCCATGCCTATCTTAGCTTCGCAGGGCTGAAGATGGCATCCATCAAATGTAATTTTTACAACTACAAGGAAGAGCATTGGACAATTTGTAACAATGAGATAGACAATGTGAACAAATAGAAAATACAATGAAATTTATTCTTTAAAAAAAGGTCACATTATAGGATATCAAAATATGGGGGTATCATGAGAGGGAGTACAGGTACAGGTAGAGGTGTGAAATTCAGGATGGCTGTGGCCTCTCTGGGGAAGAGGTTGCGAGGTTTGGAGGACGGTAAGCAATGATGAATGCAGACTTCCAGTGAGCATGGCCAATGGGAGCCTGAGTCGGGAGAGTAGTTTCAATGATTAATCTTGATAACGGGATTCCAGGAGGCGGACGAGGCTGTCAATTGGTTGATCTACCTGCATCCGGACTTATGCCAGTCATTCTTAAGCAAGCACTTAAGAATTTGACTTTAGTCATTTGTCATATATAAGTTGTTGTTAAAAAACATAAGTCAAAAATTATTGCGTGTTATGCCTTATGTCTTCTCAACACACATCGCACCTATGACGTTCCTCTTTGATTATGCACCTTCAGTAGCATTCCAACATTATTGAGAACAAGATTATTGCAGCTGATGGACCCCTTTCTGGTTTATATTGCATATACATATTTATACAATAGTTTATAGTAGGGTTGACTGAGCCCTGATTGGGAAGGACGATAGTTCTTTGATCACACCCAACAAGTGATTCTGTACATGGTAAGTATGACAGCCCGGGAGGTGTATCGTCAGGTGTGGGTCACGGGCAATTAAAGATGGCCGCCTGACCCCGTCCGGGACCTGCAGCTAGTTATCCCCCTACTCACCATGGGGCAGCACGGGTACGACCTGAGGGGTCTGCAGGGTAGAGAGGTCTTTGGGGCTAGTCTGCAGGTTAAGGATGTTTAACTTGTTAACTTGTTAACTTGCACTTTTGTCTGCAAGTTCATTGGTTGCAGTGTGCAGGGTGAGGAGGTGTAGCCTGTAGGGTTAGTCTGCAGGGTGAGGAGGTGTGGCCTGTATGGTTAGTCTGCAGGGTGAGGAGGTTTGGCCTGTAGGGTTAGTCTGCAGGGTGAGGAAGTGTGCCCTGTAGGGTTAGTCTGCAAAGTGCGGAGGTGTGGCCTGTAGGGTTAGTCTGCAGGGTGAGGAGGTGTGGCCTGTAGGGTTAATCTGCAAGGTGCGGAGGTGTGGCCTGTAGGGTTTGTCTGCAGGGTGAGGAGGTGTGGCCTGTAGGGATAGTCTACAGGGTGAGGAGGTGTGGCCTGTAGGGTAAGTCTGCAGGGTGAGGAGGTGTAGGGTTAGTCTGCAGGGTGAGGAGATGTGGCCTGTAGGGTTAGTCTGCAGGGTGAGGAGGTTTGGCCTGTAGGGTTAGTCTGCAGGGTGAGGAGGTGTGCCCTGTAGGGTTAGTCTGCAGGGTGAGGAGGTGTGGCCTGTAGGGTTAATCTGCAAGGTGCGGAGATGTGGCCTGTAGGGTTTGTCTGCAGGGTGAGGAGTTGTGGCCTGTAGGGATAGTCTACAGGGTGAGGAGGTGTGGCCTGTAGGGTTAGTCTGCAGGGTGAGGAGGTGTGGCCTGTAGGGTTAGTCTGCAAGGTGAGGAGGTGTAGTCTGTAGGGGTAGTCAGCAGGGTGAGGAGGTGTAGGGTTAGTCTGCAGGGTGAGGAGGTGTGGACTATAGGGTTAGTCTGCAGGGTGAGGAGGTGTGGCCTGTAGGGTTAGTCTGCAGGGTGAGGAGGTGTAGGGTTAGTCTGCAGGATGAGGAGGTGTAGGGTTAGTCTGCAGGGTGAGGAGGTGTGGCCTGTAGGGTTAGTCTGAAGGGTGAGGAGGTGTGGCCTGTAGGGTTAGTCTGCAAGGTGAGGAGGTGTAGTCTGTAGGGGTAGTCAGCAGGGTGAGGAGGTGTAGGGTTAGTCTGCAGGGTGAGGAGGTGTAGGGTTAGTCTGCAGGGTGAGGAGGTGTGGACTGTAGGGTTAGTCTGCAGGGTGAGGAGGTGCGGGTTTATCTGCAGGGTGAGGAGGTGTGGTCTGTAGGGATAGTCTGCAGGGTAAGGATGTGTGGCCTGTAGAGTTAGTCTGCAGGGTGAGGAGGTGTGGCCTGTAGGGTTAGTCTGCAGGGTGAGGAAGTGTAGGGTTAGTCTGCAGGGTGAGGAGGTGAGGCCTGTAGGGTGAGTCTGCAGGGTGAGGAGGTGTAGGGTTAGTCTGCAGGGTGAGGAGGCGTGGCCTGTAGGGTTAGTCTGCAGGGTGAGGAGGTGTAGGGTTAGTCTGCAGGGTGAGGAGGCATGGCCTGTAGGGTTAGTCTGCAGGGTGTGGAGGTGTAGGGTTAGTCTGCAGGGTGAGAAGGTGTGGGCTGTAGGGTTCGTCTGCAGGGTGAGGAGGTGTGGCCTGTAGGGTTAGTCTGCAGGGTGAGGAGGTGTGGTCTGTAGGGTTAGTCTGCAGGGTGAGGAGGTGTAGTCTGTAGGGTCAGTCTGTAGGGTGTGACGGTGTAGGGCTAGTCTGCAAGGTGAGGAGGTGTGGTCTGTAGGGTTAGTCTGCATGGTGAGGAGGTGTAGGGTTAGTCTGCAGGGTGAGGAGGTGTAGGGTTTGTCTGCAGGGTGAGGAGGTGTGGTCTGTAGGTTTAGTCTGCAGGGTGAGAAGCTGTGGCCTGTAGGGTTAGTCTGCAGGGTGACGAGGTGTGGCCTGTAGGGTTAGTCTGCAGGGTGAGGAGGTGTGGCCTGTAGGGTTAGTCAGCAGGGTGAGGAGGTGTGGCCTGTAGGGATAGTCTGCAGGTTGAGGAGGTGTGGCCTGTAGGGTTAGTCTGCAGGGTGGGGAGGTGTAGGGTTAGTCTGAAGGGTGAGGAGGTGTGGCCTGTAGGGTTAGTCTGCAGGGTGAGGAGGTGTGGTCTGTAGGGTTAGTCTGCAGGGTGAGGAGGTGTGGCCTGTAGGGTTAGTCTGCAGGGTGAGGAGGTGTGGTCTGTAGGGTTAGTCTGCAGGGTTAGGAGGTGTGGTCTGTAGGGTTAGTCTGCAGGGTGAGGAGGTGTGGCCTGTAGGGTTAGTCTGCAGGGTGAGGAGGTGTGGCCTGTAGAGTTAGTCTGCAGGATGAGGAGGTGTAGGGTTAGTCTGCAGGGTGAGGAGGTGTGGCCTGTAGAGTTAGTCTGCAGGGTGAGGAGGTGTGGCATGTAGGGTTAGTCTGCAGGATGAGGAGGTGTGGCCTGTAAAGTTAGTCTGCAGGGTGACGAGGTGTGGCATGTAGGGTTAGTCTGCAGGGTGAGGAGGTGTGGCATGTAGGGTCAGTCTGCAGGATGAGGAGGTGTGGCCTGTAGAGCTAGTCTGCAGGGTGAGGAGGTGTGGCATGTAGGGTTAGTCTGCAGGGTGAGAAGGTGTGGCCTGTAGAGTTAGTCTGCAGGGTTATGAGGTGTGGCCTGTAGGGTTAGTCTGCAGGGTGAAGAGGTGTGGTCTGTAGGGTTTATCTGCAGTGTGACGAGGTGTTGCCTGTAGGGTAATTAATGACAAAAATTATGTTAGAGTTTTTTTGTTTCATATTAAATAGGTTTTTCTTGAAACGCAGCTGATATTCAAGGTTGTAGTCAGGGTTACGAAGACTATATTTCAGTTCAAATTCGGACACTATCTGCAAAAAGAACACATGAGACTATGTATAAGAAACTTATGAAAATGTTTTGCACAGTTGGATTTGTAGCCTATAAAACACAGTTTGAGAGTGTATTATTCTGTCCAAGTGCAGCTGTGTAAACGACTTCTGTAAACAAAATTTGGCCAGGTCCTGTTTATAATGAACATTAATCATACCTTTTTCCAGTTCCTACTTCTTTTACTGATATAAATGTGTAACTTTCAATTCCAAAACATATTCCTTAAGAAAAGTATACACACAAGCTTCTATGTTTATGTTGTCAGTTTAGTCTTTTTTCACATTTACTTTCAATGCTGCTCCCATAGATATCACAAGACCGTACCAGAACTTGCAATTCTCCCTGCCACAAATAGCCATTTACTTGAGTTTTACCTGCAGGTTATAGCCTAGATCAGGATGCAAGCTGGGTAATATGTAGACAAATCACAAGGCTTTAGTAAAGGAATTTTGATGAATCCTTTCATTATAAGGGATAAAACATGATGTAAAACTACAAATCATATTTTTCTAAATTTGCATCCATATATATATATATATATATATATATATATATATATATATATATATATATATATATATCTGTTCCTCTAAGTGAAACTGTTGCTCATAATTTCAATAATTTCAACCTAAAAAGGGGGATGGAGAGGTTCACTGAGTGGAACATTTAACATTTCTTTTGTATGAAGGACCCTTCATGGGACATTTTAGTATCTTATGCAAAATTGTAAGCTTATTCTTTAAAAAATTGGTTACTTTTGACATTGACTCTCTACTAAGTGTGAAGGTCACGTCAACTGTCTCAAATAGTGGAGAATTTATGTTGAAATATCATATGTAATTGTACTTTTTTTTATCCATTTCATAGTTCTTGAGATATTTCTGAATAGACAGTATGTGTACATGTATGTTTTGTATTGTAGATTAATCTATGCATGCTTGGAGCATTTTGATAACATTTTTCCACTGCTTCGTATCTTTTCCAATAATGGCTGTTGAAGGTTTTGAACTAACAGGTGTCATGCCAAGGGTATATTCGATTTCTAAAAGTGTCAGTAATCGTTCATATTTCCTGCAGTTATCCTTATTAAATGAGAACCATATGTGTGAGCCTTTCAGTACAGAAGAGGTAAAGGGTGGACGGAAACCCAAGCAAAAATATGATGTTATTATAATGTCATCATACCGTTCTGTTTAGTTCTGCTTTTGGTTCAAGTTATTTTGATGACACCCAAAAACGTCTTTACAACCTAACATTGTGATGTCACACTGTGACGTTATTGTGACATTCTGTTCTTTCACATTATAATAACATTATTATAACCTTCTTTATTAGTAAGGTCTGAATGTTATTATAGCATTCTTTTTTAGTAAGGCTCAACTTTACCCAAAATATCATAACTGTTTTGTGAAAATTGGGCAGGTTACAGACTAACCAAAAAGTACGGTCGTAGAATGTGCTTGTTACGTCGCTGCTTGCCTGGAAAAAGCACTCCGCTATACCCATGCAGAAAACTGCTGCACTGATAGTAAGATGGTACTATTCCTGGTACCAACCCTGTCTACACAGAGAGACCCTGTTTTACCTCAGCAGGGAAGTCATCCCCCTAATCACCCGCTAATGGCGGCTTATACACGAGATGCTCGGCTTTAGTCAGCTATTTTATAACCAGAACCGCCGTAATGCGTGGAGAAAAAAGGAAAATAGTAAACTGTAGGAGGTAAGTGTATAAACGTAGTAAATCTCAGCCTCCGCAGTGTATACACATGTGGAGGGAGTATACCGAAAGGTGGTATTACACTACACGACATGAGCTGTGATATGACAATGTTACACTGAAATCGCATGGAAATCGCACATATCAAAAACGAAATTCTTTGTTACGCATGTGTAAAATACTCCAAAATGCCAATTTCAAACCATTATATCACTCCTGTGTGCTAATTTTCGGTAATATCATCATATCACGCCAATATCGCAGCTCAAAGTCGTGTAGTGTAACCTAAGCTCTGTAACACATTGAGTTGGTTGGGGTGGCTATGCAGGGACTTGGGACTGTACACAATATTGGCCCCAGTGGCAGGTTCACTACTTTCCATGAAACTGGTCATCATGATCATACAGTACGGTTATTATGGCACAACAAACTAATATAGACAAAAGTGGCATATTTTGTTATTTATGAATATTTAAATAGCGATTACATGAATGATATATTCTGTATTTTCTGTAATAACTATTGTAGCAGCTTCATTTGAATGACAAATCCACTAAAATTTAACCCAAGTGGACATTACTTAAATACATTTAGGCAACCATTGAACATGTGATCACTAATACAGAAATCCAAATGAGGCAAACACTCAAACTATGAATGAAAAATTTCCATGTAGGTTCATGTGATGATGACTATTTTCTCAGCTTTCCCTGAGAAACGCATGTTTAACATTTCAGAGGTAGATATTTTGATTTAGACAATGCCCATATCTTTTAAGTTAAGTGCAAAGATAGTTTCGAGAGGGAAAATGCTAAATACAATTATTTTCAAATATCGTATCTATTGTCAATCGATAACTGCAATGGCCAAATCACGACCACGTGATTGCGTAGTCACGTGGGTGACTTCTGATTGGCTAATACTAACACTGCGTGAAATTAGACCTTTTTAGACCTTTAATTTTGTAAATGTGGCCATTGAGGTTCATTAAAGGCTTAGGATATTTCACCTTTCCAATACCTTTGCAAGATCTTTGCTGAGTCTTTAAAGGTCACCTGAAAATGTTTTGGAAAGGTCTTGTAAAGGTGACCTTATTTACAGACATTTACAGAAGGTCTTTAATGTATATTTTCGTGCAGTGTGAGCTATTCCTCCTGTAAATCATAGTCACGTGGGTGGCAATCACGGCTTCTGATTGGCTAATACTAAACTATTCCTCTCGTAAATCTCTAGCCTGTTGCCAGTCTCGCCCTGTCTGTAAACCAAAGACCCGCCGTTAATCTCTACCCAGAGGCAATAATCATAAACACAGAGATGTCAGGGAGCTGGTTGGTCGTGGTATTTGCCCCCCTATGGGTCACCTACAGGCGCCATGGGTCACAGCCCCGCCCCTAAATCTACCACAGGCGTTAACTAACGGGAACATGCTGTCGTTTTAGGTGCTTTGACATGTTTATCGGAATCGTTCATCGGCACAGACATGTTAATTCAGAGGCAGATACTGGTGTGTGTGGGGGGGGGGGGGACTAAGTACTAAAACAGTGTGCAATTGCGCGTATGCATGCAACGTTTTGTTCTCTTTGGCAAGTTTAAGTCTCCGCCAAAAGTGGGGGATAGGATGGGACAGGATGGGACAGGACCCCCCCCCCCCTCCTGGATCTGCCCCTGGATGGGAGGGGGGGGGGGGGGATTGTTCAGGATGAACATATATACAGATTCTACGTGAATAGTAAAATGACTAGTCAGGGGCGTGGATTGGGCCGACAGGTAGATCAGTGTCAAAACAACACGCCCCCAAGCCGCCCCTAGTTCACCTCCCAGCCTCCAGGGGGACACGCTGGTTACCCGCGACCAGACTCACTGGTGCCGACTGCACACGTCGGGAAACAGCGAAAATATCAACATGGAGGCACTTGGATTCCCTGACTTACACATCTCCAAGAGTGTTTCGAAGAGATATCAGAGATAATTTTACCATCTTTCTTAACAGGACTTAGTTCGAATAATCTTTTCACCTTTTTTTAAAGAAGAGAAAATCAGAGCCCCCGCCCTCTTTGGACAAAGTAAGCCTTGGGTTTGGCCAGCAACCTATCTACCTTTTCAATTAAGCAACTCCCCCCCCCCCCAACACACACACATACGCAGGGAAGGCCCTTGGCTAATTATTGTGATTAAGAAAACATTAAGGGAATCTGAAGTGATCTTTTCAGTTCAGGTCAATGGTAATGTACTAGACCTTGTCTATACACAAGCCATATTGATATAAAACCGCCACACAAGAATAAATCATTTCCCCTCTTAAAGTGTGGTATACATACAGAGCAACATTGATGTAACATACAAAAACAACAACAACTAGAGGAGCCTGAAGCCAGAAGCCAGAAGTCTGAAGACAGAAGCCTGAAGACAGAAGCCAGAAGTCTTAAGCTAGAGACCAGGAGCCAGGAGCCAGGAGCCAGGAGCCAGAAGCCAAAAGCCAGAAGCCAAAAGCCAAAGCCAAAAGCCAAATGCCAAAAGCCTGAAGCCAGAAGCCAGAAGCCAGGAGCCGGGAGCCAGAAGCCGGGAGCCAGAAGCCAGGAGCCAGAAGTCAGTGGCCAGAAGCTGGAAGCCAGAAGCCTGAAGCCAGAAGCCTGGAGCCAGAGGCCTGGAGCTAGCCTTAAGTAGAAACCAGGAGCCAGGAGCCAGGAGCCAGAAGCCAGAAGCCAAGAACCAGAAGCAAGAAGCAAGAGGCAATATGTATGAAGCCAAATTCCCTGTATGCTATCAAAGCCAAAGCCAGCTACCCTCCTATGGCTTACACTCTGAGCCTGATAAATTAATGAAGGTTTACTGTCTCTAGGGCAGTTTATGTAGGGGTCATGTATGAAGCCCTTTGGTTTTGGTGTTTAGTTGAAGTGCTGTGTATGTATTCTACTGGATATTGTATGTAACTACTCAGATCACACTAATTTCTACAGGAATAAAGACTATAATTAAACTAAATTCGAGAACATTTACATTCAAAACTGATATTTGGCCAACATAAATATATATATATATATTATGATATATAGGTCTATGTAAATATGTATATATTTACATGATATATATACACACACATTATATATATATATATATATATATATATATATATATATATTAGTAGCCGGCCCCCTACCTCACTGGGGCCGGCTGGCGGCCGGTGTATCGGTCCTCTGATAGTGGGAGGGGCACGGCGTTCATGATATCAGCGGTAGGCGGCTCGCAGACGCCGGGGGAGGAGTTAAGGGGTAGAGGTGACTCAGCAAATATTACTCCTCACTGCGCATGCCCCGCCCGCTCAGGGCGCATGTGTCAAACCGCCGGGCCGCAGACGGCGTCGACGAGGGCCGGCCAGTACGAGATTCTCGCGACGGGGGCGTGGTTAGACGAGATTCTGCAGACATCCCACAAGGACCAGATCTCAGAGCGATACTGGAATCCCAAGGAGATATCCTACACATCCACGGGAGGGTTCTCTCCGACGACACGACCTAACACTAAGAGTACCTCCCTGAGCTTCATCTCTCCGTTCGTGGACGTCCCACATTCTCCCCCACCACCTACCACCCGATCCTCCCCTCCCTCGGGGATCCAGTACTGTAGGAGTGCAGTGTATTAGCGGGGTAGGCTGGCCGTGGTAGGGATGAGGAGAGGAGGAGGCCGGGAGAACGAGGAGGAGGCGGACAGCAGCAGTCTGGACGAGGAGGGGTCGACTGGGGACGAAGACGACGGCGACACCACCACCACCTACTACTCCACGGGGTCCACGCTCGACGTGCCCGCCCCAGCCCCGACCGGTACACAGCTTTCTCTCTATCTCCTAGTTAGGTATATTACATAAAAATTGAAAAATGCTTTAAAAATATATTGAGGAATGCATTATCAGCCAAATTCAGTGTCTAGTTCACTATGCTTTTTGAATTTTATCTATATCTGCATTGGCTCCTCTTGTCCCTGGTGCCTGGAACGCCTTTATTTACTGAAATAACAATACGATATATGAAACAATACAGAAAATCTTTTTCCTATTAACCCACTCTCAATCTACCTAGAAAACACTCCGGTTAACGTGGAACCCCTAGGTGGCAGTCCACAGAAGATGAATTGGAGGTTTGTTCCACTGGTCCACGTGGAATTTATCTTGACAGAGCCAAGTGACCAAGTAACAGAACTATTCTGCAGCCATACTGTATTGGGTCAGTCTGTTACTTAATAAGATGGCATGTAACAATCATGTTATTGATGGTGAGGTTAAAACTGAATCAGAACATTATGTCACTTTTTGTTGAGGTTAATACCAAACCATAACAGAACGTTATAAGAACTTACTTTTTGGGTTAAAGAACGTAACCAGAATGTTGTAATCACATCACAATGCAACATCACAACGGTAGGTTACAGCAACATGATTGGGAGCCATCAAAAGAACATAACAAGAACCAATACAGAACCAACAAGAATGATGCTGCAATGTTATAATAACGTCGCATCCGTGGCTGGGTTGGTTCCTTCATCAGCTAATCGGGATTGCTCAGGGAGAATGTAACCCAGCCTTCACCGCTAACCCAGCCTTCACCAATCCCATAGCAGGGCGGATTCAGCCTTTTTGAAATACAGGATGGTCAGCCTATATATTGGCTAAGTATTGAAACTGCACGCACGATCAAGTGGTTACCAGTTGCCTATCTGCACCAACTTCACTGACAGCATCAGCAGAAATCAGGGGCGTATCCAGGCCGGATATCAGCTAAATCTGAACGGTTTCCATGCAAAACTGAGGGGGTTTCAATTAGTCTATTCGATCAAAATTCATCATACTTGAGTCTCATTATCTAACGTTTTTGGAAGAAATCTGAGGGGGTTCCAGATTCCCTTGGCAACCATCCCCCCCCCCCCCCCCCCAGTGTAACGTCGCAATGTTAGATTAAATTCTAAAGACATTTTTGGGTGACCTCAAAATAAAGTCACGAGAACAGAAGCAGAACTAAGCAGAACATTGCTGCAACATTATATCAACGTCGCATTCTTGCTTGGGCAACGTTAATAGGCAGGGTTGCATCTGGGGAGTTCTGTAGCCCAAGCCTCCCCCTACCAACCAGCCAACCAGCCCAGACAGGCCGCACATTAAACGCTGATGTCCTCAGTCTGCGGGCCGGGACACCTTTATAAGCCCCATTCCCACTAGGCGACTTTTACTCAGTTGGCATACGATTCGGTGGTATGATCCCCTGTGAGTATAGCATATATATGGAAATATGTATGTTTGATCTCTATCGTTTCTAAAATAGGCCGATTATTGAGGTAGAATCGGCTGATTTAAGTGCTGATCAGGTGGCCCACTCAGTCAAAATATCCTAGTGGGTATGGGGCTTAAGCCTGTGTTTCACAAGGTGATTTGTACTACTAGGAACCTACAAATTATACTTATGTGTTTATTACAAAAAAACACTGCATGTTGTTTTTGGGAAACGGCAGTAAAATCAGATAGTGGAATATAGCCTTTACCCCACGCCACACCCTGCCCTCTGCTTCACCCCAATGTTAAACAGTGTGTGCAGACAGACAACCTGCCTATATTAACCGTTTAAAATAGACTTCATGACTGCTCGGAAACCATAAAAAATACAAATCCCTACACAAGTTGAGATGGAGGAGGCAGTAGGTGTGGAGGTAGGGCTGATACCGACCCCCGGGAGGTGGATCCCTGTGGTTAGTTCTACCACCGGCCGACAGGGGAAACATCCACCTGAATATTGGGTGCACAGACAGAGTACATATTGGCCTAGTGGGAGGCAAACGGGGGCTATATAGACTTGAGCCAGAAGAAACAACTCAAAAACCTGAACATTTTCTGTTACTTCCTGTTTTTTCATCTAGTTTGTTCTTATAAATATACCAAAATGCAACCCTTATGGTACATTTAATGTGTAATGGCAATATGTATCCTGTTGGTGTACAACAATTCATGTGAAATAAAGTTTACAATATCTAGCCAGAAATCTTTACTTTTGCTATGTCATATTAAAAGAAAAACAAACTGAGCCATTTCTTGCGGACCAGATCTAGGTTTTTGGCTAGGATATAAACACTTCCAGGGAGGTTAGTGGCCTAGGGATAGGCAGACGGGGCTAAGATATAGTCTGTTCAATGGAGGTTAGTGGCCTAGGGATAGGCAAACGGGGCTAGGATATAGTCTGTTCAAGGGAGGTTAACGTTATTGGCCTAGTGGGGAGGCAAACGGGGCTAGGATATAGTCTTTTCCAGGGAGGTTAACGTTATTGGCCTAGGGGGACCCAAACGGGGCTAGGATATAGTCTTTTCCAGGGAGGTTATTGGCCTAGGGGGACGCAAACGGGGCTAGGATATAGTCTTTTCCAGGGAGGTTATTGGCCTAGGGGGACGCTAACGGGGCTAGGATAAAAGTCTGTTCCAGGGAGCCAGATCTGAAGCGTGTGGGTCCCCAAAGAAGAAAATAAATAGATAAATGATAGTCTACCAACACAATTCCAATCGGAGTTAGGCAATCTGGTAACGATGGTGTATCGCCCTTCTACCCTACCTGCCTCCCCATCCCCCTCTCCCTAGGCAGCCCCAATACACACTGCCCCCACCCCTACCTGTCTGTCACCAAACTCACAAACCAAGTCATCCTGTATCACCCTCCCAGCACATCTCACTGACACTTTCCTCAGCTTCAAACCGAATCCCAGTGAATTGTATCATCTACTTCTAGGTTTTTGTTGACCAGCTATCGCTACCTCGTCGAGAGGGTTGTCATCAGTTTATTGCGAGTACTGAGTGTTTTCACCGTTGTCAGAACACTCGCTGTTTGTGAAAAGAAACACAGCAAGGGGTCGGGTTGTCACAAGGCGGACAAAAAGGTGTACCTGATGATTTCCTTCTCTATATGAACCAGTGGCCTGTCAGTGGTTTATATGAAGCTCCTTCCAGGTTGGCCTACCAAAACCGCAGGTGCAAAAAGACCAGTGATGAAATAAAACTGTGTACACCTTTCCATCTAAGACTGGGGACCCCCTCTTAGCAGAAAACTAACCCTGGTGAGGGGAATGCAGGCCAATGTAATGGTGGCTGCTGGCCTAGGGATAAAGAATGGCTGCCCACTGAAATGGTCAAGCAGCTGCAATTATAAGCAGTGGGTAAAGTGTGTATGTGGGAGTGAGATGGGAGAAGGCCGGGGTTGTTGTGGTTGTTCATGCCACTTTAGCGCTATAGCACAGGACCCCTAAACACTAGCTCTAGCTATAATTCACTTTTTTTCTTATTGAACTACCTTCATAATAAAAAGTCAACCAAACCCGAGAAATCCCTCGATGCATATTGCAAAGTAGATTTTTCATCATCGAATTAGGTTATTGATAACAAGGAATATGTATTATTCTATGCTAAATTGAGTGATAAAAATGTAAGATTCACTCTTTCTTTAGTTAGGTATTCGGGCGGGGGAGCGCCTAGATCTGGCTACTTATCTATAAAGATGTTTCACACTATGCGATATTGGTGCGATATGATGATGTCGCAGATAAGTCACACATTATTCTGTAGGTATAAGGTGCATAGGGTCCTCCCTCTGCAAGTTTGCATATAGGTCATTGGATTGTCATAAGCACTTTCTTTCTGTGGGTATGTATGAAAGCAGCTAATAGTGGGGTCCCTATCTGTAGCTATATATTGGGGCAGTTTTATGTGTGGGTCCCTACCTGTAGTTATGTATTGGGGCAGTTCTATGTGTGGGTCCCTACCTGTAGTTATGTATTGGGGCAGTTCTATGTCTGGGGTCCCTATCTGTACTATGTATTGGTGCAGTTATATGTGTGGGTACCTATATAGCTATGTATTTGGGCAGCTATATGTGTGGGGTCTCTGTCTGTAGCTATGTATTGGGGCAGTTCTATGTGTGAGGTCCCTGTCTATAGCTATGTATTGGGGCAGTTATATGTGTGGGGTCCCTGTCTGTAGCTATGTATTGGGGCAGTTCTATGTGTGAGGTCCCTGTCTGTAGCTATGTATTGGGGCAGTTATATGTGTGAGGTCCCTGTCTGTAGCTATGTATTGGGGCAGTTATATGTGTGAGGTCCCTGTCTGTAGCTATGTATTGGGGCAGTTATATTTGTGAGGTCCCTGTCTGTAGCTATGTATTGGGGCAGTTATGTGTGTGACGTCCCTGTCTATAGCTATGTATTGGGGCAGTAATATGTGTGAGGTCCCTATCTGTAGGTATGTATTGGGGCAGTTATATTTGTGGGGTCCCTATCTATAGGTATGTATTGGGGCAGTTATATGTGTGAGGTCCCTGTCTGTAGCTATGTATTGGGGCAGTTATATGTGTGAGGTCCCTATCTGTAGGTATGTATTGGGGCAGATATATGTGTAGGGTCCCTAACTGTGGCTATATTAGGGCAATTATATGCGCAGGGTATTTATCTGTAGCTGTGTCTTGGGGCAGTTGTATGTGTTGGATCCTTGTCTGTAGTTATGTATTTGGGCAGCTATATGTGTGGGGTCCCTATCTGTAGCGATGTATTGGGGCAGTTCTATGTGTGGGGTCCCTATCTCTAGGTATGTATTGGGGTATTCATATGTGTCCCTATCTGTAGGTATGTATTGGGGCAGCTTTATATGTAGTGTCTCTATCTTTATGTGTGTATTAGGGCAGTTCTATGTGTGGGATCCCTCTCTGTAGCTATATATTGGGCAGTTATATGTGCAGGGTCCCTATACTAACTGTAGTTATGTAACAGGGCAGCTATAAGTGTCAGTTCATACATCAGGAGGTATGTATTGGTGCAGCTATATGTGTGGGGTCTCTATCTTTACATATCTATTGGGACAGTTGTATGTGTTGGGTCCCTGCATGAAGATGTGTATTGTGGCAGCTATTATAATAAGAAGCACTGCGAGGGGCGTCCCAGGGTGGCTGTGCAAACTATAGGGGGTCGTCATATACCAAGGGTGAAGCCCGAGGTTCGTACAATCCAAATGGGTCAAACAGCCACCGAGGATGACCCCTAAGGTGCTCCTATATTTTATCAACCAAGAAATCTTCAAAATCTGTTAAAATTAATGACACCAAGGAGTCCACAGTGAGCAGTGCATACAGCATGGCAATATGCTCTTTTCACCATACACACCGCTCGTCGGCAGAGCGGGTGATAAATGTATGGGGTCTCTATCTTTATGTATGTTTTGGGGAAGCTATAAGTGCCAGTCCATATCAAGAGGTATGTGTTGGAGCAGTTATATGCATGAGTCCCTGGGGCAGTTGTATGTGTTGGATCCCTGTCTGTAGTTATGTATTTGGGCAGCTATATGTGTGGGGTCCCTATCTGTAGCTATGTATTAGGGCAGTTATATGTGTGGGGTCCCTACCTGTAGGTATAAATGTATTGGGATACCTGTAAGTGTTGGGTTCCTATATGTAGGTATGTTTAGGGGCAGGTATATGTGTCAGGTCCCGATCTCTAGCTATGTACTGGGGCAGTTATGTATGTGGGGTCCCGATCTCTAGGTATGAATTGGGACTGCTATATGTGTGGGGTCCCTACCTGAAGATATTTATTGGGGAATAGGACACAGTATGATCTCAGGAAACCTGGTGACAGAGTTAACAGATGGCGGCAGGTCAAACGACAACCATTAATCCCGAAGGCAATCAAGGCCAAACAAGCTAAAGTGACAGCCCACATCGCCTCGAAGCCAACCGGGGTCGTAAGTCACTCGGTATTTAACACCTGGCTATTGGGGAATATGGGAGAGAGTGAAAGGATAGGGGAAATTGAGGAATGGTGGAAGGGATGAAACTCGAGATAAAAGGGAGTATTTTAGCAGGAGGTTGTAGAGGGAAGGAGGAGAAAGAGAAGGGCAGAAAAAAATAGTATTTCTCATTAAATTGAAATCATTTTGAGGGTATAGAAGTATAGAACAAAGCAACATGAATAAGAGAATGGAAAGAAGACACTGGAGAACAAAGAAGCAGATTATAACCGGGGTGGGGGGAAATAAGGAGTTAAGTTAAGAATCAAGTACGATCACTCTATATTCGGGCTAGATCATCATTTCATATTAAGATAGTTGTCATAAATGTGAGATAAATTGGATACAATATTTAAATTTCACAAATGCATATGAGAGAGTAGGGACAAGTAGGTTAGTCATGACTTGATCTAAAACCAATTTAAATTTTAAAGATCTATCACGGTAGTACAATCTAGATCTATTTTACTTCATAGAGTTAAGGACATGATCCATGTTGCGATTTTGGGCCCACTGATTTTCTTCACATATTTGGAATCAATTTCCTGATGAAAATTCAATTTTTCTGATATGTATTATTCTAAAGTCTTTGGAAAAGTGTATGTTGTACAAGAAAAATGATTAAACAAACAAATTTTCAAAATCGACTCACAATCTGCCCAAAATCGCAACGTGGATCATGGCCTTTAATGATCCCAATGATTCATATATAATCATTTTTCAACTTTGAATTATAGTATTATATGATATACTAGAGTTAGAAAAGTCTGAACATCCTTATTTCAGGGGAAGATCCAGGGAGGATGGGGGGTCCTTATTCCCTCCCCCCCTTTTTTTTGTTGTTGTTGAACCCCTTAACTACAAAAAGAAGGGAAAATGCCACACACATGTATGTATGTGTGCAAATGCACGCAGTTTCAGCACTTAGCGTTTATGGGGAGGCCCCCTTCCCGCTCTTTCGAAAATCCTGTGTCTGCCCCTGGATTTCACTTAGCATGTCCCGATGCCTCAGAAAACCTGTACACCTGTTTTTAAGTAGGTGTACCCTGCAGGTAGCAGGCAGAAGATGTGTGCCTCGGAGGTAAATCTCATTAATCACTTGGGTTATTCGTAGGCCTGTGAGGGAGGTGACGTTATAATAACTTTGCAGTATTGGTTCTTGTTATGTTATTTTGATGGCTCCCAATAATGTTCCTGCAACATACTGCTGTGATGTTGCACTGTGATATTATTATAATGTTCTGGTCATGTTCTTCAGCCTACAAAGAATGTTTTTATCACCTTCTGTTTTGGTTTCATCCTAACCTCCCTAAAAATAATGTTATAATAATTTTCTGATTTGGTGAGGTTTCAACCTCACCATCAATAACATAATTGTTATGTGCCATCTTAGTAAGTAACAAACTGACTAAAAAAGTATGGTTGCATAACATTTCTGTTACATCACAGGTTGGCTGGGTTGTAGGCTATGGGCCTCCTCATAGGGGTCACTGCCAGGGGAGTATAACCATGCAGGGGTCACCAACCGGGGTCACCAACCGGGGTCACAACCACAGGGGTCGAAATAGCATCATGCCCCTAAAAAATCTGTACGGCCTCCAGGTTTTCATGTTAAAGGAAAGCTTGCACGTAATTAATCACAAGCCTATTTTTTGATTAATTAGCCACTCTTGAGTATTCTAAAACCATTTCAAAAAGAAAAAATGGAAAAAGTCAAAGTATTAGTGAATTATAGAGGAAATAAAATAAAATTTGGGAATTCCCTGATTTCTGGGGTTACAGTTCTCTCCTTGCTACGTCATAATGAAGGGGAATCCCTTTCAGAATAGCTTTGGAATCTCAGGTAACTGAATGAATTTAGGTGAGTAAAGAATACAAGTATGTATAGCCTGCACATGGCTTAATATAAACATTTAATACTACAGCAAAAATTCTTTTGTTTTTAGAAACGAATGTTTAGAACCACTGCCCATATTAAATAATTAATCCATAAGGTTTAACCCCTTCGGGACAGTCGACAATAGTCGATGTATCCATCTTCGTTCTTCCGTATCCCGTTCAGTCTGCGCCCTCGAGGAGTCTGGTGCAGATTTAATAAAGCTTAAAACGCTAATTTCTAAGCCTTCGAATAGGCTTGGATTCGGAGTAGGGCATTTGTTGAAATGTCTAGAAACAGTGGTATCATTTTGATTTTTGATATCATTGTAGTGTCCTTGGAAACGTGTTATTAGTCGGTTTTTAGTTTGACCAACATATTGAATTTTACAATTTTTGCATGTAATTAAATAAATTAAATTACTGCTTTGGCAATTTATATTGACCAATGTATTGTGTTTTTTACCAGTGACAAGTCCCTTGACGCTACCGGTGAGATTGAGTCTGGGACAATAACGGCAGGTCGACGGGCGATTGCACTGGGTGACGTCGCAACGATGCGATGTTCGTGCGGTATCGGTGCGGGTTGACGCCCTGACCAGTTGATCGGATAGATTTTTGTTTCTACGTTGTGGCACGAAATTAGCTCCTGGAACTGGTACTAACTACCAATAACTTCGAATTCGATAATAAAGATTTTCTGCAAGTTGGCGGCACTGCAATGGGCACGAAATTAGCACCTTCTTTTGCTAATCTTTTCATGGGCTATTTTGAAGACAAACATGTCTATACATATCACAAACAACCATTCATGTGGAAAAGATTTATTGATGACATTCTCATCATTTGGACACATGGTCAAGAAGACCTAAATACTTTCATCACACACCTTAACTCGTGTCACGACACCATAAAATTCACGTTAGAATCCTCCACTAAGGCAGTAGATTTCCTTGACATTACAATCAAATTATGTCAAAATAACAAATTAGAGACTACATTATTTTGCAAACCAACCGATAGCCACAACTACCTTCTGTACTCTTCTGAACACCCACGCCATATTTTAAATGGTATACCATATTCACAACTTCTTAGGGTACGCGTTTATGCACGACCACTTCAGAATTCAAGAAAAACGCTATAATGCTTTCAGCTCATTTTATACGCCGAGGCTACCCAAAACACTTAATTACAACCGCCTTCAAACGTTGCCTGTCCTTAACTCAGGATGAATTATTAAACAGAGAATCACTAAAATTAACTAACAATAATTCACTGAACTTAACCAGTAGAAAAAACCACAGCTCAGAAACGGTAAATACGTTTTATTGTATAACCACACATAATCCGCTTAATCCTCCAATTAAGGAAACTATAGTTTCCAACTGGGACCTATTACAAAAGACTAAAACTACTAGACACCTACAAGATGCCAAGCTAATTTTTGGACAACGTAGAAACAAAAATCTATCCGATCAACTGGTCCGCACGAACATCGCATCGTTGCGACGTCACCCAGTGCAATCGCCCGTCGACCTGCCGTTATTGTCCCAGACTCAATCTCACCGGTAGCGTCAAGGGACTTGTCACTGGTAAAAAACACAATACATTGGTCAATATAAATTGCCAAAGCAGTAATTTAATTTATTTAATTACATGCAAAAATTGTAAAATTCAATATGTTGGTCAAACTAAAAACCGACTAATAACACGTTTCCAAGGACACTACAATGATATCAAAAATCAAAATGATACCACTGTTTCTAGACATTTCAACAAATGCCCTACTCCGAATCCAAGCCTATTCGAAGGCTTAGAAATTAGCGTTTTAAGCTTTATTAAATCTGCACCAGACTCCTCGAGGGCGCAGACTGAACGGGATACGGAAGAACGAAGATGGATACATCGACTATTGTCGACTGTCCCGAAGGGGTTAAACCTTATGGATTAATTATTTAATATGGGCAGTGGTTCTAAACATTCGTTTCTAAAATTAATTATCAAAGTCAGAAACCACTCCCCATATACAAGACTTCGTAACGACTAATTATTCAGTCGCGGACTATTGAGTCCTACCACATTAAATATTACGGCCTCCCTATGAATATCAAATTCCCATGATATCCAATTTTCAGATTATTCTGAATAAGGGAAACATGCCCACTCACAAATAATTTTAGATTACTACATGAGCTAATTTTTTCGGTCGGTAATAATCAACACTCGCACCTGATGATTTGATTTATCAATGAAACCACCAGTATACATGCTACATTCACCTAGGACCCTAAACAGATACTTAAATCTGACAACCAACTCCTAGGGATTGAATAATTACCAAAATAAAATGTCACAATCAGTTGCCATCCTGGTATCCATGCAACTATCCTTGGTTACCAGGTCAAGAGTTCAGTTGTCATCTTGATGACATCACAGATCACCTGTCGCTATGCCAACAGTGATGTCACAATGCATGTAGCCGTAGCAACTTACAGTGTTTTGAATCACTGTGTGGTAGTGTTTTGAGAAGGCGACTTCGTCAACGCCAAAAATTCTTTTGTATACACTATTGGGAATTGGGGATTCCCTTTCTTAACAGCTGGGGAATCCCAATTACAGTCCTTGTGACGTCACAAATAAGAGGATTTCCCAAAAAAAATCATTAAAATAGACCAAATATCAAAGTCCCATAACAGTGGCTACAACTGGAATATGCTTGAAATATTTCACGAATCATTAGTTCTTGATACATATTCCATGCACAAAGAATTTCATCAACAAATATCTATCCTTTGACTATGTGCTAGCTTTCCTTTAAGGGGCCCGACTGGCCCCCAAATAATCCAATAATTTGACAGAAAAGTATCAAAAGGGCCACTAAATCTTTCTTCGGGCCCCCATGATTTAGTATAAAGGAGCCCGACTGGCCCCTGAATATTTGAACCTTATTTCGACCCCTGCCACCAGGTGGCACTACCAGGGGAGCATGTGAAGGTCTATGACGTCACATCTTGGCTGGGAATGTAACCTAGGGCCAATAACATGCTAACGACTTTAGACTTTGTTTGGAACCGATCGCGATCCCTTATGCACTAGGCTCCATACAAGCCAATAGCAAGAAATCATGCTAGGGGCTGGAGCATTTGTATTGCTGTTAGGATCAAACATAGTGGACACTTATCAAAGAGGCTCCTGAGGAGAAGTGTAGATACTTGGCCACTTCTGCCCAGTCAGCACATTATATAATCCCTGCAGCAATAATCCAGGCACCACCTATCTCCTGTTATGTGTGGACAGTGACCTATGGAGCTGATAATCTACTAAAGGCTTCTCTCCGCAGCTCCTCCATTAGTTTATAAATACCCTTCTCAACTAGGACTGATGGAGACATTAGGTAGGGGGTTTCATATTCCCAGGCCCGTAACCAGGCTGTGCTGTGGGTAGGGGGTGGGGGTGACGAGGTTCCACAAGTGGAACTTTTGCCTGTATTTTTAACATTAACTTGAACTTCAAAAGGGGGTTATCGAGCAGGGGCGGATCCAGAGAGGGGGTCCAGGGGGTTCTGACCCCCTCCTTTTGATGGACCCCCAAACTTAGTACTTAGCCTATATGCTGACCCCCTCCTTTTGGAAATCCTGTATCTGCCTATATGGCGAGGTTCCATAAATGGAACTTTTGCCACTATTTACTGTCACTTGAACTTGAAAATAGGGGTGGCGAGGTTCCAGAAGTGGAACCTTTCAACCTTTTCCTACTGATTTTTAATTTTACATTGAACTTCCAAGAGGCTGAAGCCCACCAACCCCCCTGGTTACGGGCCTGTATGCCTGTACAGACATAATCATTAAATGAGTAGCCTACTTCTTGAAGTAGCACACTAAGCCAATCAACTAACTGCACAAAACTGATGGCAAAATAAATAATGTTGTCAAAGCATCTTGCGTCTCCAGGTTTTCTGAAAGCTTGGTACACTGGATGGTATTTACATGTGTTTTCCTGCTTGAGAAGTAAACGTCCTAACGGCGCATGGGCACCGGATGTTGAGACTTCTGAGCATGCGCACCTTATCCAGATGAGCCTCGCTGTCGTTAAACAAGGTGATAAACCTCAAGATGGATGTTTTCTGACACATTTTAGGGAGGGACTGGGCAATGGAATCCGTGAGAAAACCTCAGTTAAAGGGAACATTTCACTGACGAGGAAATATATTTACAAGTGTTTCACTGATCCAGAAAGCCCACTTCATGGAGCCTAGCAGGCCCCATTCACTGAGGGTGGAGTCAATTGAGTTGACCAGGCATAGAAAATAAATTGCTTAATTCTTAGTCACTCCATCATGACAAATATCTGGATTGAATTCTTTAAAAATGAATCATGAGCGGTCAGGTGATTATCAGTTACTGATTTCTTCTTTTATGCTGATGTGACATTAATGTGACAAGAATATGTCAGAAATAAAAAAAATTGAACTTAAAGGAAAAAAAGAGGGGGACAGTCCCTTCCCGTGATATATATCACGGGAAGGTGTTCTATGTGGTTCTGTTCAATATCAAATGTTATATCTATTTTTTATGAATACGCAATGTTATGTGCGTGTTTAATAAAATCGCCAAATAAATCGCCCAGTGATTCAGATCAAACATTCACATTTCAATATACCATACTCAAGCCCATCAGAGGAAAACCCGATCGCCTAGGTCTAAAGTGTCTTAGCGGGTATGAGGCCTGAGTCCTAGCCTACCCTGTACCTTGGCTCTGTTTTATAGCCCTAGTTTCACCCTTCGCGCTAAGCCCACTACCTTCAGATTATGTCACCCGATCACCATGCCAACGTCTAAGCAAAATACGAAAAGGGGAGCAGAAAAAACAAACGGCCCTGTTCATCATGCCCAAGGCACGGCCCGGCCCTCGGCTGTACCTAGCTATGGCAAGCCAAGTATTGCACTATAAAGACTGCATGGTTCCCACTTGGGCGATTAGATAGTTAGACCAGGGTAGTTAGTAGCCCGGCCATTAACTCCACACTGGCGCCGTGATGTCTGGCGACTAAACCACAAGTTGCCAGGGTTTTGAGACAAAATATTTGACATGCTTAATATTTCTATACCCCTGGCGACTAGTTAATCATTGGCCGATGTACTAAAGTGTCCTCTAGTCACCATCTAATTAACTGCAAGAGCGCCCCAACATGGATATTAACATTTTAGTCAGCAGACGACTAACTAGTCGTCCGACGACCAATATTTCCTCCTTGGTCGCTGGTTAAATGGCCTAATTGCTGGGTTTAAGCCTGGTCCCCACTTGGGCGACCAAATTACAAAATTCGGCGGCTACTAAAGTGGTTAGTCGTCCGACGACATACTAAAAAGTGGCGCCGTCATGTCTGGCGACCAAACCACTAGTCGTCGTGGTTTTTGGTAAAAATATTTGACATGTTTTATAATTTTTCTCTTGTCACCAGCGATTAAGGCAGTTAGTAGCCGAGCTGGGGGACTAATGTGTCCTCTAGTCGCTGGCAGTTTCATAGCAAGAGGGTCCCAACGTGGCGACCAACTTGTTTTCACCAACATCTAGTTGGTCGCCCGACGACATACTAATTTTTTAATCGGCGGGCTACTTACGTTGGTCACCGTCGGCCAAGTGGGGACGCGCCATAAGTCATCCCATGGGGACGCACCTTACTTGGCCCCACCATTGACATCTTACTTACAACTGTTCAATCACCTGCTGGTTGAATTGTACTGGTTTGTTCCAATGATAACATAGGAAAAGATATAGAAAAATACAGAATGAGAGATGACCTATAAAGCAGGTTGTACATGGCAATCTATTTCTCCTGAAAAGTCTTTGTTGAAAGTAAGTACTGTAATACTGCATGTACTGTACTTGGTCTTCTTCTTTTAAACAGCGAAAAATAAAGTGAAAAAATCATGTGGGGAAATTCCTTTTGTTTCCCTTTCAAGAAAAGAAAGAAGATAACACCAGGCGCCCCACTCTGCGGTGTCTGTGAGTGACGTCAGGGGTCGCTGCAGGGTGTGGGGTGGGAGGCCTGATGGGTCCCAGGTATACAGGTCAAGGTCCTGGTACACCCACCTGTGCCAGTGTACTTGTACCTCAGGACCTGCAGGGGTGCCTCCATCAGGAGGCACCAAACCTCAGAACCTTAAGGTTTACCTAGCCTCATATCCTACTGGTGCACCTAGCCTCAGAAACTCCAGGTGCACTTAACTTCAAAATCTTTAAGTGCACCTACCCTCGGTAAATCCAGGTGCTCAAAAGCTCAAGCTGCACCAAACTTCCAGGTTCACCTCGCCCCAGAAGTTCCAGGTGCACCAAGCATCAGAACCTGCAGGTTCACCAAGCATCAGAACCTCTGGGTGCACCTATAGCCTCAAAGCTTCACCATGCACCTAGTCTCAAAATTGCAAAGGGTACATTCATCTAGATGTATGCTAGGTTTCTGTGCACATACACCTACACCTAGCCTCAGAATTTCAAGGTGTACCTAGCCCCAGAACCTTCAGGTGCACCTCGCCTCAGAACCTCACATTGCAGCTAGTCTCAAAATTTCAAGGTGCAAATACCTCTAGGTGTATGCTGGGTATCTGTGCACACACAGCTGCACCTAGCCTCAGAAAGTCCATGTGCGCCTATCCTAAGAACTATCATGTGCACCTAGGCTCAAAACCTTCATGGGCACCTAGCCTCGGAAGCGCCATGTGAATCTAGCCTCAGATCATCAACATGCACCTAGTCTCAAAATTTCAAGGTACACATTCCTCTAGATGTATGCTAGGTTTCCATACACACACACCTGCACCTAGCCTCAGAACCCCAGGTGCACCTAGAATCACTGACCTCCACATGCACCCAGTCTCAGAACCTCTACATGAACCTCAGGGTGCACTTAGTCTCAACATTTCAAGATGCACATACCTCTAGATGTATGATAGATATCTACCTACACCTAGCCTCAAAACCTCAAGGAGCACCTAGCCACAGAAAATACATGTGCACCAATCCTCAGAACTTCAAGGTGCACCTAGTCTCAAAACCTCACCATGCACCTAGTCTCAAAATTTCAAGGTGCACATTCCTCTAGATGTATGCTAGATATCTGTGCACACACATCTGCACTTAGCCTCAGAACCTCAAGGTGTACCTAGCCTAAGAACTTCAAGGTGCACCTAGTCTCAAAACCTCACCATGTACCTATTCTCAAACTTTCAAAGGGTACATTCCTCTAGTTGTATGCTAGGTTTCTGTGCCCACACAACTGCACCTAGCCTCAGAATTTCAAAGTGCGCCTCAACTCAGAACCTCCATGTGCACCTAGCCTCAGAACCTCCATATGCATCTAGCCTCAGAACCTCAGGGTGCACCTAACATCAGAATTTCAATGTGTGCTTTTACTCAGAACTTCCAGGTACACCTAGGCTTAAAACCGCCAAGTGCACCTAGCCTCATAAGTACCAGGTGCACCTAAATTCAGAACCTCCATGTGCACTTTGCCTCATGAACCTCCAGGTACACCTATCTTGCATTTATACCTAGTCTTAGAACCTCAGGGTGCAACTAGACCTCAGAACCCCCAGATGCACCTATCCTAAGAACGTCAAGTGCACCTAGCCTTAGAACCTGCAGGTTCCTCTAGCCTCAGAATCTCAGGGTGCACATTTCTCTAGGTATATGCTGGATATCCATGCACACACACCTATAAGATCTTGTAAGTTCCTCACCACTATATAACTCTCAAGTGCATCTGCACTGACCTTGGTCTTCTAGGTGCTGAGGGTGGCAACGTTCTGTAACCTGACATCCTTTGCTGAGTGGGGGGTACCTCATCAACACCTCCTCTTTTTGATATCCTGGATTCACTTGTTCACGTGTTTTTTTTAGGCTGGGTGTGCAGTCTCAATTGAAATATAAGCCTGGTACCTTGTAGGGGTGAACTTCACCTTGACTGCCTTTGGGTTCGCCTGTCCAAGATGTCGACGGTGGAATATGTAACATTAAAAGTGGTGTGCTTTTAAAAGGTTACTATATATTTCCTTTATTTTTACCTTTAATGTTATCAGCATGTTGTTGGGATTGATCATAAATGTGAATCAGACATCCCAGCCAAGCTGCGACGTAACAAAAACGTTCTGCAACCATACTTTTTTAATTAATCTGTTACTTACTAAGATGGCACGTAACAATTACGTTATTGATAGTGAGGTTAAAACCTCACCAAATCACAACGTTATTACAACGTTATTTTTTGGTGAGGTTAGGTTGAAACCAAAACAGAACTTTGCTGCAACGTAATAATAACGTCACATGCTTGCCTGTAATGTACACCATAGAATGAATAAAGTACACTACACTTACAGTGATGGCCACCAATTACTAGAAATTAGGCCTACTCTTTAGATAGGTCCGTGCATCAAGGTTACATATTTTTCAGCTGTGAGGATTAAGCCTATGGGGATCGAGGGGGATGCTATGAGGCGCACAGTCAGTGAATACAACCTCAGCTGACCTGAGAGGTGCATATTCCCCTCAATATGCACCTCTCATCACACAAGCAAGTAGACATCTGTTCCTGCAATTCTGCAGCTATACAACCTGTTTGCAAAGAGCCAAGCAGCACATTATCTTTCGTGGGCCTCCCTCTAACCCTCCATGCCCCCGATCGATAAGAACCATGCGTGTTATCGTTAGATGGATGTTTCCAATAAAGATTATGTACAACGGTTTACCCCTTCTACACCTTCAAAAAGAGAATATTTATCGGTTAGGACACCTCTAGTTAGTTACATAATGTGGGGCCAGATAGGAGAGGTGGATTTATTACCTGGTTATCTCTACAGATACCAGTGGGTGGTGAGTGTAAGATAAGATGTGAACAGAAGTAAAACATCCATACTGCCTTTGAAAATTAACGAATTTATTTTGCTACTCGGTATGACTTCAAACATAAATCTGGATTAATATTGAGTACGAAAAATATTGATGTGAAAGTCAATGTTTGAAACTGGATAAAGAAATAATAGGAATGATGCTTGCATGGACCGATAAAGTATCATACCAGCTGTTCTGAATTTCCTGGATTAAATTCTAGTCTCTTTCCACTGTGCCTAAAGACATCTTTGAAGGTCAAGTCATTCTAACATGTCTTTACTGTTATCATACTCTTATATTTCTTGCAAAGTAAATGTATAAATAGCTTACTGTGAATGTAATAGGGTTTGCTGGATAGACATTTTGACTCTTTCTGTTTGATGAACAGAACATTATGAAGAGAGTATAGTATAATAGTGAAGGTTAGACGATGAAGGAATTGTGAGATAGTTGTTATGTAGAATTGGATGTAGGTTTTATTCTGAAGTTCACACACACTCTTTCATCTCTTGTAAATATGTAAATAACTTACTTTAATGTAATAAGCTTTGCTGGATAGACACTGTGCCTCTATCTGTTTGACGAACAGAACATATGAGGGTATAGTATAATAGTGAAGGTTAGATAAAGAAGAAATTGTGAGATAGATGTTACGTAGAGTTGGATGTAGGTTTTTTTTCTGAAGTTCACTCACAAGTTTTGCTTTATCCTGCAGGTATACACTTAGAGCACATATTCAATAACTGTCCAAATGTATAATGTTAGTCCTATATGTTACTGTCCTTTTAGTTCACGTTATCCTGAATGTTGCTTTGGCTTTGGGAGCATGGAGGTAGGCTCAGAGAGCAAAGACCCTTTAGCCTAGTGTCCTTACGGCTACGTGGTGATAGTGTTTCATCACCATGTAGCCTCATCAGCATGTCCCTGGTTTGTCATGGGGAATTCCAGCTTCGGCAGGTTGTTTCTGTGATGCAGCCGGGATAAGATTATAGCTTGTATTATTAGTATTGTTCATTAAATATTATGTTCATCAACGAGATCATTGTATGTATCATATTATCACCAACATCAGAAGAACTTTGTATATACGAAGAGATGTTAATAAACAAATAAAAAAAAACTTAACCCAGGAAACTACATTCTACCACATACACACAAACACACACCTGCACACCTACATGCACATCCGCACATGCTAATACACACACACAGACATGCACATGCACATGCACACAGACACCCACACACATACACAGATATTTAAATAAACACATATGCATACATATGTGTATATGTACATTCAATCATACACACATACACACATGCATAGACACATGCAAGTAAACACACACAGACATATATATTATATGCACACAAACTTTATATTTAAAGAAAAAGTAAAAATCCCTGTAGCTGGTTACAACTTCCGAAGTTTATGATTATGGATATATATGTCCTTCCTAGACAGAATTTTTGAACCATTACATTATATAAAGTGAATTATTACCCTCTCATGCGTCATCCAGTAAGAAGAGGGATTTAAAAGGATAGACAACACCTCTCGGCGGCTAATTCATGGGACTCTCTTTAAATAGTCATATTTTTTTTAATATCCATAGCATGAATATTTGTGTTATATCCTTAGATACACTTTAATGTCCCTTTCTACTCATGTATCTCAAATTTTGATGTGTAGATATATGCCTGTATGAGCTTGCCAGAAATACAAAAAACGCATTTTTAACTTTTATTTTTTGAACATGAATATCTCACTTAATATTTCATGAAAACTCATGAAATTTTCACAGGATATACAAAACATTCCTATGGAGAGAAGGGTGTCTCAGATTTTTTATTTAGGTCTGAGTTTTTGTTTTATAAAATCTAGAAAATAATATTGAAAAAATATACAAAAAGTTTCCGGTTTTTTGACATAAAATGAAAACCAGGACCTCAATCAAAAATCTGAGACACGCTTCCCTGCATACAAATGTTAATAAGGACCTCTCCAAATTTTGAGGGAATCCATGGAGCGGTAGCAGAGATATCCTTGTTCAAAAAATAAAAGTGAAAAAATGCATTTATCACCTGTAATTTCAACAGTTCCCATATTACATCTATATGTTTTATATCAAAAGATAGAGAAAAATATATTCTACCATTTGATATACACTACATAACTCTAGCCTTATTAGAGACATAGCAATAGAAATTACTGTAAATAGAGCGCTGAGAGGTGTTGTCTATCCTTAATTTTCTTTTCCTGCCTGTACGGCCTGCCTGGGCCACCCAGCAACTGCCGATCATCCCTCACCCCATTTTTCGACGTTCCTAATGGCCCTGTTAAGATCTACAACAAAATCTACTTCTCTGGGCTGTTCTGGAGGTGATAACTGTTCAAAATCATAGATTATTTGGTCAGAAAATTCCTCAGTTGCCAAGCTTCATCTGCTATTGAGTGAAAAGGCTGCTGTGTAGTGATACGACTCTGCGAAGCTCGTCGCATTACGCCAACGTCACATTACACCTATATCCTGCCTTGTAGTATCTGAGCACGGCTTTCTCACTGAATGACGCATCCATGATTAGGAAACTTCTGAAAACTATGTCATATCTATTACCGTGTACTCCCTAAATTGGGCCCAATTAATCAAAGAGTTGGCAGTGTATATTCCTACATTCTATTCCCAGCAAATGCAAAACAACTGGATAATTTTGATCCACTGCTATGATGATGGTTTCCAGCTACATCTCAGTTAGTTCCAGTGTAATTGAGTGGAAAGGGTAATGACAGTTTGCTCCAACCACCATCTTTCGCAACTTTGCCATACTTTGCAAAGGGATGCAACTTTCCCATGAAAAGAGAACAAAACGTTTATTTTATGATAGCTTCAATAGGAGATATAAACCCATTTACATTCTATATTATGATTACATATAATGAAGTAATGATACAGCAACTACACTTGTACAAAGGGTTGAAGAAAGACTGCATATTAACCTTTCTTAAGGGTGAATTACACTATGCTTTGGTAAACAGCATACAAAGTATATATAAATTCCCAACTGTTGTGAGCCTAAAGCAAAATATTAGCATTTGTGAGAAAGAAAACCCTTTTGAAATATTATAAAGTGCACTTTGTATTGCAGTATATTAGAGTGGTCAAAGTTGTCCAGAGTAAATCAAATCAATTGTTTTAATTAGCATGTTATTAAAAGCCAAATCAAAATTCCAATCCAAACATATAAGGCAAATGTGTAGTTCATATTTGTGTACTGATGCAAATGTTCAGTCCAGACTTTAACTTAGCTTTTCTGTTCTTGAACTAAAAATCAGGGCTAAGAGTGGAACACTCGATGTTACAGGAGAGTGTATAAGGGGATGTTAGGTAGGCAGAGCCAATCATATATAAGGCGCAGTCGGTGTACTAGCCAGCAGAGCGCTACTTACGGTTGCTGGAATAACATCCTGGAAAGGCCTGAACTATGTTATGGATTGAACACAAAGTCTGGTTGGTGACAGACTGCATATATGGAGCTAGCTAATATCCATGGGCATAAACAATACGACATCTAATAGCACCCCTAATATTAATAGGATGTTTAACCTCTATAGTTCATTTGCATGTTGCGATGGGTATTAGGCAATGTGAGTGTTTGATGTCTTTTTTTAATGGAAAGAACCTCTCCCACCCCACCAATGAACTGGAATCAAACAACGGTTAGCGTAATTATGCCTCCAAATAACAATGGCGGCTACCCCTAATAGGTAAGTCCTTACTGGTTTCTAATTGAAGAAATTATGTCTTAGTTCTAAGCCTCTAAATAGAGCCTTTGTAGGAAGTCAGTTTCATTTCCAAAACGTTATGATTACAGGATGTAGGAAGACAAACAAGTGAATAAAAGAAATGTTGTATGCCTCATTATTTGTCAGATAGATTGCGTAAATTGTGTGAGTTTAGAGTGCATTAAAATACTGGATAACATTGGGATAATACTGGATAAATTATGTGTTGTAGGTGGTGTGCCAATGTCATCTGCCCATTGAAAAATGACAAACGATGTGACGTTGGTTGGTTACAAATGTTATGTGCCCACTAAAATACTGAAAAATATGTTGGTGAATACCAAGTGCCATTGGCACCCATGTGTTTGCAGTGAGAACATTTGTGACCCATCTGACAAACTGGGTTGAATGTCGTAGAAAGCAGATTCTTAATTTTCAATATATGTATAACGTTATTCTGGCTCTTTTTAATGTATAGCACTTGTTTCTGTGATGATAAGGGCCCAAGTAGTTCTGAAGTACATTGTAGACCCGGAAACAAAGACCAAGAAAACCAGTGTGGTTTAACAAGTTGAAAATACCTCATGTAAGTACTGGTACTTAGATTTATCCAATCAACCAGAAACATGGACTATATATGTTCTAGAGTATTGCAGCAATACATTTATATGGGACTTTATTTTGTTTATTATAATTGTTGTGAAGGCTGTTGAAACATATTGTGATAGTTTTCATGGAAAGATTTTTAGGGTCAAATTTCCATTTTTTTAATGTACAACTGAGCCCAAGGAGGTGGCGCTAGGACTTTTTTCATATAGGTGCACCCCCTTTCTAAAATTCCTGGATCTGACCCTGGATTTATATATAGCTGTGTAGGCTACAGTTTAAGAATTGGGCCATGGAACACCCTATGGTGTAATTTCTTGTCACCCGAAGTCTCTATCACTCACAAATAAAGGAAGGTCAGGGGCAGTGCTCATGCCTAACTAAACCTCATGTATATTTGCTATTATCCTACCTGGTGCTTAGAAGTGCCACTTGTTCTTTTCTTAAATATCCAATAAACAAGAAAAAACTCAAGTCAGTGCTTGAATTCTGACTACTGCACATGTTAACTACTGGGCATGTGCAACAGGAAGGTAGAGGTCATGGGTCACACATACAGGGTCCTACGTCACAGAGCGTGTATTCCAACAGTAGGCACACTCTAATGTAACAATGTGTCATACTTCTTCTCTTTTTCGGGAAGAAAGAACTTAATTCTCTCAGTTCTCTGGTTTGTTGTATTTTGGCCTACTTGCAGGCAAAATCAATGTGCATTGTGGGAAATATGCTGACAAGTCCAATTTCTGATATAAGCTTTTAACATATCATAATTAATCATCTATGATATTTTCCTTTGTTTGAATTTATAAAAAGGTAGAATTAGGCACTTTTTCTTTTTATTACTGATCTGTTTTTGTGTGGGATGGAGGTGGGTGCACCCAGTAAACAGACAACATAAATAGTTCAGTTGCAGTTAACGGTAATGTTGTAACCGTACATGCAAACAACATTGTTACAATGTCCCAACACAACATTGTTGTGCAACATGAATACTACCACCAAATATGAATGACCCTAGACCCTTAAATTTGACATGGTGACATGGCCCTTTTTGGGCTTATTGACATTCGACAGAGCTATATCTTAAATTTGACAGAGCGATATGGATGTTTCTTAAATTAGACAGGGTGACACGAACATTTCTCAAATTCAACAGGGCAACATGGATGTTTCTTAGAATTGACATGCGACAGCTAGTGGGACCCTCCTATCAAGGGCACCAATATGAGGTTGTTACATGGGGGTCGCCTGTCATAACATTGAACTATAGTATGTTAATTATCCGGTAATGTTAAGGTTACTTTAAGTGATTGATTTGCCTTTGGATAATAGCTAACTTCTATTGCAGTCTCCTCCTCATTCGACTGCTGTAGGCCAATACATAATGATAGTTCCTGTATTATGTAAGACATAACACTTGCGTGAAAGGATGTTCTTTATTTATTCCTGTGTTATTGTACTTCCATGACAAGATCTCAATTGTGGTGAACAGCTCCAAGGACAGAATCCACTCAATCACACTCAGTCAATGCTCCCGCCATCTAAACAGTCTATCAGCTTCAATTCCAACTCCAGGATTAAGCTTCTAGAACTCAACCTTTCCAGAGTGGTTAACTCACAACAACGTTCAGCTCACTCTGACTGAATGCCAGCTATGACAGCCCTTATGTATGATGATACAATACACATCATTACCTGGACTCCTCCTTACTCCTCGCCTTTGACAAGGAGTTATAGTTAAGGGGTCCACTGATGTAAAAACTACGTTTAGCTTACTGAGCATGGACTGACCACCCGCGTCAATACAACATAGCATAGGCCACATGGGCACTGTGTGTGAAGTTGCTGTCACAGTGATGATGCCATTACTTTTGGTACCACCCAGCTACACCCTCCAAGCAGAACATGGTGATTACTTTTCTACGTGTAGGTCTCAGCTCAGAGTGATTGCAGCAACTGCAACATAGCGACGGCAATGTTATCGAGTGCCTCACCAAAGCCGAATCTACACCAGGCAAATAAAAGTGATTAGTGCTTAGTTGACCAACTAAAGTGACGAATTACAAAATGCATTTTGTAATGAATTACAGGGCAATTATATTTCTCACAAACTCTATAGTTTTATCATGCTTCTGTCAACAAATTAAAATTTGTTGGCTCATGTCCTTTCCATTCAGGTTCATTGAAATTCCTATAGCTTGTTTAAAGTGTTGACTTTACAACTCATGGTTCACTATACACATTTTGGTATTATTCCAGATAATAATAACTGGTTCTTCCATGGCAAGAGTTCCTCAATTTTTTGATAAATCACAAACATGATGAATAATTGTCATTATCTTCATAGTGAGCTCAATATGTATGCCTACCATTTCAGGGCAGAGAATCACTATTTCTGTACATCTGAATTAAGTCAAGAGCCGGTGAGATAATTACCCCTAATTTTAAAACAACAGCACCAATAACTTCAATCCAATTCATATTTCCAGGCATAATACCTTTCATGAGAGTATACTGCATCAGCAGACAAAACAGAATTTGCAGACTGTATATAATGCATACTCTAACTCCACCAATATTGTGAGCAGCATATATGTTACAAAAAGTACATATTGCTGCTGTTATAGCATGGCCTATAACAAATGAAAACTGCTTTAAATCCATGAGAACAACTGGCGATTCAAGGTAAAAAGACAACGGAATTGAAAAGATGAAATATAAACTGATGAAGTAGGTGATCTTGATAAAGGGGGTCACTTCATGCAGTGAGATTGCATTAATATGAAGAGTCAATCCAAAGGCGATACCTCCTGCACAAATCAAGATATATCCGAGAGGACTAATACTGATTTGCTTTCCTCTTCCAAAGACAAAGGCAGGTTGTACTAACATTATGGTACCAACTATGCAGATGAACAGTGACAGTAAATGAATTTTCTTTATGTCTTGCCCATACATCAACTTTGCCTGAACCACAGCTGATATGATAGAAAATACTGAAAAGAATCCTTCTGCCTCAGTTAGCGGCAGATAGACAGTTGATCCATAATAACCAACATTGAATGCTACAAACACTAAGCTAAGGAATATAACAGGTGGGATATGTTTTTTATTTAATCTCAAATCCCAACCCATGAGTTTTCCAACAATGAGATACACAGGTCCTTGTAATATGCCTCTAACTGCAGATAGCTCAAAGTCAGGAACTGAACCTTGTAGACCCTGAACAAATATGGAACTTAGTGTACCTACGATGGGTGGTACCACAGCTGCGATGTAAGCTGTGATAGTAGCAAATCTTGACATGCTTAGTTGTTTTTTCTACGATCATTAATAGTAATCTTCAATTTGTTTCTGTCTAATTGCTGAAGATGTTGACACTCTTGTCTATGTATCATTAACTTGTATGTGGTCTGGAAAAAGGAAAATTGTTAATGAATCAGATTGATAATTCTCTATAATGCACTTATCTGAAAATTATATATTGTGCTTTGGAAGAATGACCATTTGCCCTAGATATCAAAAGAATATATATAATGACCATGAAACAATAACAAATTTTCAAGATTTTACTATTGTAGCTTAGTCAAGATAGAATGGTTCAACAGTACATAAAACATGTTTCAAGAATTATGTCCCAAACAAATGTTCTCTTTTAAACAAGTGTCAAAATGTGTTTGACTACCTGCTTTCTGTATTGCCTTGATGTGTGTATGTTTGCTATATTAACAGACAAATAGCAATAACTGCTGCTTGAATAGTTCCTTACATGCTGTGGAATGTCTCCAACATATCCCAAAGAAATGTCCTCCACTGAAGCAAGTGTCAAGAGCAATATAGTTCTTACATTTGCCTATCCCCTTGGTGTGGCTAGCTTTAAATTTCTGCTTCATAGTATGTCAATTACAAACATGTAGTATCTGAGGTGAACCCGTCTCACATGCATATAGCTATGTTCTTTATGCTGTTGTCACAGAGTAAATCACTAACAGAGTGAGCACTCAGGCATATGTGACCAACCAAGGGAAATAAGTGGGAAAACCCATGAATTGGGATTTACAATCTCTTTCAAATTTTGCAAACTATTTTTTATATTCAGACTCATACACATTTCCAGGAAGATATGTACCATTAACATGCTTTTATCAATACCCCAGTTAATAATGGATTTAGAGCATATTTCTCGATATCCCACTAGGTTACCAAATCTTGCCACTGGTCACATATTATGATTTGATATCTTGCTACAGAAATCGATGAACAGTTTTATTTCACAAATTGAATAGCTATATACTAGTATACATGGGCTTGTATTTAGTTTAACTGAAATTGAGTTTTCATGAATATTTCACATTTGGTACACTAGCCAAACAATGGGGATCATGATTTTGTTGGAGTGAACCCTCTGTTATTTGTATTTTCTCTGCACTTATCATGAATATTTGTGGCAATATGCAGCTATACTTTAGTAAGTAGGACCAATTAGAATTTGGAGCAATCCTGGTGATCACAGCCATTTGGTTTCATATCATTATCATACTCTGTCTGCCTCAATTGTCCCTCTGTTGGTTGTTAAAGGCAATCGCTCCATTATAGTTCTAGAATTGAGATTTTCTTTAAACTTTGGGATATAAAAGTTTAATATGTATATATACCAAAAATGATGAAAAAATAGGGGGTCACCATGGAAACTTTTGAATAAAAAGTATCACAAAATGCACTAAATTACAAAAATTTTGGTATTTTCATGAGTTAAGACTATATGTAGATAATTCTTGATAACTTTAATGAAAACAGTCAAATATGTTTTGAGCCCACCTGAATATTGAAGCAACGTGTAATTCTTTGTAACATGTGCATTGTTTCACAAAAGTTAGAAAACAGGGATTTTGTTGGATTTTAAGTAAATGAATAATTTGAAAGAAAAGTGAAAATTCTCATGAAAGTGATCATAACAAAAATCTCAAATTGAAAATCCCTTTAGATTTCAACATGTGATGGGGATATGTGTCAGCTATTATTTCCTGAAAAAAGATTAGGGGGTCACCGACCTAACTTTTTCAGAAAGTCCACTTATCTATAAATAGTAAATAATACTTTTATTACAAATAAATTCATAATAAATTAACAATAAAGAATTAATGGAATCTGATAAAATATATGGATTGATAACGTTTTGGACTACAACTTTAATGCTTACTGTATTATAATTGCATGAATATCAACAGAGATATGAGCAAAAACGCATTTTCCCTGCATAGAGTTCTATAGTTAAGCACTTTCACCCTTTGTGGTCATGGTCCACTGCACACCCATCCACCAGGCTGCGTAGTATGCATGCGCATGAACAAATGGCGCGATTGCCCTGAAGAGCTCTCAACAACCAACCATTTATGAAATAGGCTTTCGTGAACTAAGAGACATATATAAGTTGAAGTCTGTGCCTCTCTATTATGATAAACCTAACCATCAAATTGAATGACTAGGATAAATGTTTAATACATGAAATATAATTATATAATTATTATAATTATAGTTTAGGGGGTAGGATTGTCTAGTGGTTACTGTACAGACTGCTATGTCATTTGGGTCTGTGTGTCACATCACTAGTACGTATCCCCCGGACCAAAATGCAGTGGGATTACAGTGTGTACTGAGTACAGAATCAGTGTGAGCTTGCAGTAGCATTTTAGTGGAAAATCAGTGGAAATCAGTGGGAATTTAGTGGCTGAGTAGTGGTAAATCAGTATGTCCGAAATATGTAAATGAGGTAGAGTGTAAATTCAGTAACATTTCAGTAGCTAATTTACATATTTCGGACATACTGATTTAGGAAGTAACCACTGCCATTTGCTCCGGACTGTTACACTTTCAAGATAAATGGGTTTGTCCTAACATCTGGGTTGAGGCTGGATAGCTAGTTGCAATGCCTCTTAGGTTTCTTTACTTCTTATTACATTTCAGTTTCAGTAATGCACATTTTTAATAGGGTAGTTTAGGTTTGCGCATGTGAGGTCCTTTTCAGCCTATCCCTTTTCCAATATGGCGAGGACCATCCCCTTTTCAATATGGCCGCGCCCAGGGAGAAACTCCCGTCAGGGGTATAGACACTGACCAATTTGTCTCACTTTTGTATCTGTTTTTTCTTACAGGGATCTAATCAGAAATCATGGTTTTCTAGATATGGCAGGGTAGTGCACAAAGGTAGAGATTAACTCATTTACTTTGCACATGATAATTGAAATAGTGTAAAGGTCACCAGTTGAATACAAGAGGATACTAAGAATTCTTCCAAATTACTTAGCTTATGATAATACATTGTATAAATATGGCAGGTGCCAGTGGTAGGTGTAAATATACCTGATGGCAATGCTCAGCAGGGTACACCTCCTAACAGGCGTCGATGCCTGGGGTAAAAATCAATACCAGACTGCTATAAGAAGCGGGAACGCAGTGTAAGGGCAGAGAGAAATCATTAGCGTTTGGACAATACGGATCGAGAGATTCAAGGGGTTTAGATAGCTATGCAACCACAGGGACATCTGGTGACTTACACGGTACTACCGCACTACGGCTGGAGGTGAGACTAGGCGGACTCCGAGGAGGAAGTTTACTCTACCCTGAATTGGAATTGTAACACCTAGGAACTTATCATCTCTTCACTGGCAATTGTGCGCATCACCGTATCCACCAATAAACTTACCCTACTGCCAAGTGTTGTTCATGTTATGGATTGAGAGCCCATCTCGTGGACTTACTTACCACTCGACTAACACCCATTAGGAATAATATTAATGACAGTGATTATCTCGGACAATGCACTATAACTATAATTAACCATAAGCCATACAATAGCGTTTAGTAGTCTGTTTATAAAAAACTCACTTTGAAGATGGTATCAAAATACAAAACAGTAGACCTTCATCGTCTGTCTACCTACCGTGCGAGTTCCGCCATCTTGCTTTTTAGTATTTCTTTTTACCTGAGGTTTATGAATACAGTATTGTGTTATTTCATCTCAAAACTATAACTAAGGACTAAAGGATCAACTCAAACATCCTATAAATAAAAGAAATCTGTCATGAGTAGAAAATATAATGGTTTTTAGGGTGGCCTCACAAACAAGTTCCACCAGCCATAAACATTTTAGTTCAGGTTATTGTGATTTGCTCAATCAGGATCATAGTCGGTATAGGCCTGTAGGGAGATGTACCATCGGGGTGGCCATTGTCCCCCAGTTCAGGCCTGTCTGGGGACAAGCTAGACCCCTCCACCAAAAGCCAACTACCTTTGTGTCAATGCTGCAGGACAACAGTGTCTAAACAGATAACATTATCATTTCAACAGCTTCAGTAATGAACTCCATCAGCAACTCCCGACCTCCCTGCCTCCTGTACCCCGTGGGGGTTGCAGGCTAGGGGTGGGGCTTCTGCTCCTGGGAAGAATATACGCCCCAGTAGCCCCTGCTGATCATACAGGGCGATGATAGTGGGGACCCAGCACTGACCAAGGGGTTCTTTGGGTTCAATTCCCGGTTGGTGGTTGGTTCACTAAGGGATGAGATACAGCAAAAATGATTTCCAGGTTTTGATCCCCTGCTGTTTGCCTGCCCTGTCACTTTCATCTCATAGATACAATCACCAAAGACGGAATTCTTCCCAACTTGTTTCCGTCACTCACTCACTTGCCCCCTTCTGTACCTTATCTTCCTGCACCCTCACGCCCCTGGTGGAGGGAAAGCCGTCGGGGGGCACGTCTCATCCGGGGCGTGGTTAGACTGTAGTTACGTCCAAGTCCGCTAGTCGCTCAAACCATTACAGACGACGTGATCTGGGTCAGAACGGACTAAGGCGTGCTATCACCTCCTGGCCCACTGCCTGGTACACTGCTCACCGTCTGGGTCTACACCAAAGCCAGCATGTATAGGCGGGTTTTGGAGAATTACAAAAACATCCTTTCACTGTAGAGAAATCTGTGTAATTCCTATACTGAAGAATCTTCAAAAAAACATCCTATCATTTTAGAGAGATTTGTCTAATTCCTATACTGGAGAATTTACAAAAACACTACCAATTTCGAGAAATTTGTCCAATTCCTAGTCTTGAGAATTTACAAAACCATTCTATTACTTTAGAGAAATCTGTCTAATTCCTATACTGGAGAATCTTTAAAAAAAACTCTTTAGAGAGATTTGTCCTATTTCCATATACTTGAGAATTTCCGAAACCATTCTATCACTTTAGAGAGATCTTTCTAATTCCTATATAATATATAATATATATGGAGAATGTACACAAACTTTTCATGTCTTTAAAGACATATTTCCAATTCCTATCAACTGGAGTTTTAATGTGTTTTGATGTAGTTTAAGTTCGTTTTCACAGTCTATATTTCACTACAGGCCTGGGTTATGGCAATAGAATATATTTCAATGGTTAACAGAATTTGCAAAATTTTGACCCTACACTGCTTTTGGCTCACTTTAATATTGTCCTTCACTTTTCGACACACACATCCGGGCAGACATAGCATGAAGTCGCCCTCCACCGGATATTTATAGTCTCAGTACCCCAGCATTGGGGCAGTATGGAAGGTTCAGTATGTGAAGTCATACACACACATACACAGAGTCAGTCTTATCCCAGTCAACCAGCAATATAACTGAAATGTTCTGCAACCATGATTTTTAGTCAGTCTTTTACTTACTAATAGACCACAACACGCCTGAACCTAAGAGGCCTAAAAATCAAAAGAAGTTACCACTTTTTCCTACTACGTTTTTTAATGCTTTTCCTGTAGTACAGGAGTTGCTCTTTCAAAAAAGCCAATGTTCTCAAAAATTCGTCTGCAGATGTGGAAGGAACAGTTGGTTTCCATGGCAACCGTCAACAAAATTAGACTATTCTGAAATTAACCTTCTTTAAGTCATATCTTTCCTGATATGCAAGGTAGAAACACAAGTGAGGTGTCAAATTGACACATTCTATCAGCTCTATCAGATAATGGAATGAAATTGGTTGTCTTGGTTACTTAGTTGCCATGGTAACTGAAAATATACTCTGAATTGACCATAATTCCAGGTTACCTTCTTTTCAGTTACCATAGCAACCACAAATATCAGTCTTTCAAAGAACAACATGCTTCACATGAAGGGTATACATTTCTACTTTATGAAACAGGGCATTGATGTGAGAATATCTGTTTGGAATATAGTGATTAGCTGGTTTCCATGGAAACCGAATGAAAATTCAGCTTTTTTGAGATAAACATCATTTTGGCCATATTTTCCTTGATAAGCAAGGTAGAGACACAATTTTTATCTCAAATCAAGGCATTCATAGAGTTCTATAGTACAAAAGATTGAAATTGGTTGCCTTGGTTACCTGGTTGTCATGGTAACCAAAAATATCATAAAAATTGACCAAGAATACTGTTTTCCTCTTGTATTTGTTACCATAGCAACCATATTTAAAGGTATTACAAAATGCAACCTATCTTAACTGAAGCAAGTACATCTGTACTTATCCAAATGAGGAGGCCTGATAATGGAATGAACAAAGAACATAAGAAAAATCTGGTTTCCATGGAAACCAATCAAAATTATGACATTTTGAAATCAACAGTATTTCTGGCATATCTCTGTCACTATGTGAGATAGAAAGTCAAATGACACCTCAATTTGAAGGGTTTCTAGAGTTCTATTGGACAGTCTATTGAAATTGGTTGTTTTTGATATCCTGTTGCCATGGTAACCACATGTGCTTTTCAAAATTGACCATAATCTCAATTGTTTTCTATATCTATGTTATCATAGCAACCATAAAATATTACTTACACAAAGCAAATCCACCTGACCAGAATGTTATACCTCTGATTCATGAAATGAGCTGGCATACTTAATGATCCAGCCCATGGAACATAACAAATAGCAGGTTTCCATAGAAACCAACTGAAAATTGTGTTTTTATAAATTCATGTTATTTTAGTCATATCTCTCTTGATATGCAAGATAGAAATACAATTAGCATCGCAAATCGAAGCATTCTTAGAGATCTATGGGATGGGAGATTGAATTTGGCTAATTTGTTTACCTGGTTGCCATGGTTACCAAAAACATCCACAAAATTGAGCATAAATGCTGGCTTCTCTTTCATTTGTGGTTGCCATAGAAACAATATTTAAAGGTGAAACAAAGCACAGTTTACCTTATATGAAGCTTAAACAATTGTTCTTTATGAAAAGAGGTACTCTGTTGAAACAGTGGACATAGAACATAGTACACAGCCTGTTTCTATGGAAACTACGCAAAATCATGCCTTCTTTTAAAATGACACTATTTTAGCCATATCTCCTTTATTATGCGAGATAGAAAGACAAATGACACCTCTATTTGAAGGGTTTCTAGAGTTCTATAGAATGGTTAATTACAATTGGTAGTTTTTATTTCTTGGTAACCATGGTAACCAAATGATATATTCAAATTGACTGTAAGTTCAATTACTTTTTCTGTTCCTGTTACCATAGCAACCAGAAAATATAGTTATGAAAAAACACCACCTACCTCATATACATGATATATGTCTCCATTACATGAAATGAAATGCCCGGATAAAAGATTGGACACAAAACATGGAGAAAAGTTGGTTTCTATGGAAACCGATTGAAAATGAATTGACCTTGACATTCACGTTGTTTTGGCCATATCTTTCTGGATATGCAAGTTAGAAATACAATTAACATCTCAAATCGAAGCCTTCTTAGAGATCTACGGGATGGGAGATTGAATTTGGATACCTTGGTTATCTGGTTGCCATGGTAACCCAAAAACCTCTTGAAATTTGACCAAAATTGACCAAAATTTCTCATTTCCTTCCATTTTTGTTACCATAGCAACCATATTTAAAGTTGGACCAAACTAGAGCTTGCCTGATTATAAAGTGTAGATACATATAATCAAATGAGGTAAAAATGTGATTTTCTATGGCTTTAAGTATGGTTGCTATGGTAACAATAAATGAAGAGAAATCCAAAATATGGTAGATTTTGAAGATGTTTTTGGTAACCATGGCAACCAGGTAAACAAATTAACCAAATTCAATCACCCATCCCATAGATCTCTAAGAATGCTTCGATTTGAGATGCTAATTGTATTTCTATCTTGCATATTAAGAGAGATATGACTAAAATAACATGAATTTCAAAAAAACACAATTTTCAGTTGGTTTCTATGGAAACCTGCTATTTGTTATGTTCCATGGGCTGGATCATTAAGTATGCCAGCTCATTTCACGAGTCAGAGGTATAACATTTTGGTCAGATGGATTTGCTTTGTTTAAGTAATATTTTATGGTTGCTATGGTAACATAGATATTGAATACAATTGAGATTATGGTCAATTTTGAAAAGATTATATGGTTACCATGGCAACAGGATAACAAAAACAACCAATTTCAATAGACTGTCCAACAGAACTCTAGAAACCCTTCAAATTGAGGTGTCATTTGACTTTCTATCTCGCATAGTGACAGAGATATGCCAGAAATACTGTTGATTTCAAAATGTCATAATTTTGATTGGTTTCCATGGAAACCAGATTTTTCTTATGTTCTTTGTTCATTCCATAATCAGGCCTCCTCATTTTGATAAGTACAGATGTACTTGCTTCAGATAAGATAGGTTGCATTTTGTAATACCTTTAAATATGGTTGCTATGGTAACAAATACAAGAGGAAAACAGTATTCTTGGTCAATTTTTATGCTATTTTTGGTTACCATGGCAACCAGGTAACCAAGGCAACCAATTTCAATCTTTTGTACTATAGAACTCTATGAATACCTTGATTTGAGATAAAAATTGTGTCTCTACATTGCTTATCAAGGAAAATATGGCCAAAATGATGTTTATCTCAAAAAAGCTGAATTTTCATTCGGTTTCCATGGAAACCAGCTAATCACTATATTCCAAACAGATATTCTCACATCAATGCCCTGTTTCATAAAGTAGAAATGTATACCCTTCAGGTGAAGCATGTTGTTCTTTGAAAGACTGATATTTGTGGTTGCTATGGTAACTGAAAAAGAAGGTAACCTGGAATTATGGTCAATTCAGAGTATATTTTCAGTTACCATGGCAACTAAGTAACCAAGACAACCAATTTCATTCCATTATCTGATAGAGCTGATAGAATGTGTCAATTTGACACCTCACTTGTGTTTCTACCTTGCATATCAGGAAAGATATGACTTAAAGAAGGTTAATTTCAGAATAGTCTAATTTTGTTGACGGTTGCCATGGAAACCAACTGTTCCTTCCACATCTGCAGACGAACTTTTGAGAACATTGGCTTTTTTGAAAGAGCAACTCCTGTACTACAGGAAAAGTATAAAAAAACGTAGTAGGAAAAAATGGTAACTTCATCGACAGTTTAGCTGCCAGTGTGTTATGGCCTATAAGATGGCACATAACAATAACGCTATTGATGGTGAGGTTGAAACCTCAAATCATATCAAATGTTATCATAGCATCATTTTTTGGTGAGGTTAGGGCAAAACCATAACAGAATGTTATGAGAACATTCAGTTTGGGTCGAAGAATGTAACCAGAACGTAATAACATCACAGTGCAACGTCACAGCAGTACATTGCAGTGACATGATTGGGAGTCATCAAAAGAAGGTAACAAGGACCAATACAGAACCAAACAGAACATTGCTGCAACGTTATAATACCGTTGCATCCTTGGCTGAGAATTAGCAAAAAAAAATAAAGGGAAATAGTTGAAATATCACGACATGGGGCTTTTCAGCAAACAATATTATTCCATATACCACTATGCATCGGAGCCAATTGAACAATTAACCTATGTTTGTTCAGTAAAAGAAATATTTCCCTGTATTATTGTAACGTTTCCTTCTCCTGCATGAAAAGTATTCCTCAAATAAAAGTGCCTCAGCCTTTGCATAAAGTACAATACTATCCCAATGATATCTCACGGTTAATAATAAAAATGAATAATTCATGCACTAGACTGGTAAAGACAGTAGTGGTAATTTCACGGTAATTTCGGGTGGTCCGAGGAAGTGGGAGTTGGCATTTACCGGTTGGCGGTTAGTGAAAGAGGAGGACGAGCCTGGATGTCTGGGGAGGCGGGCAGGGGAGGGAGGAAAGGTAAAAAAAAACATTATTGCAACTACATCAACAGCGACAAAAATGATATATAACTAAAGCCCCATTCGCCATGATGAAAGTGGTTTGTCATAGACCTCTGCAATCTGCGAATGTAGGAAACGTTGGATTATCGTAGCCCTCTGTAACGTGTTTCCTTGCAAAACTATTTAACATGTTGAATATTTTCATAGAGAACCTGTGCAATTCAGGAGGAGATTGCGTGCACAAATGATCGCAAGGGACCTCAATTCTCAGTGTGAATGCTATGCAATCAATTCTGCAGGCTTAACAACCATTTTACCACACCTGAGGTTATTTGCGAATCCTTAAGATACATTTTTTTAAGATCTCTGCGACAGAAGCATTGACCAGGGTGAATGGGGCTTCAGGGACCGTGGGGTCACTTTAACCAACATATCCATGGGTCATCGCTAAGCATCTTTTTCATTAGAGTGGTGCCACCCTGGTAAATTGTATTTGAAACAACCTTTTGGGGTTTTCCTATAGTTTAACTATTATGAAGTCAAGTGACCCAGTTACCAAAAGTCCCAAAAGGTAGATAAAGTGGGGACTGCGCAGGTTCACGGGAAAGGTGTATAGACCTTGGGTAGACATGGTCACGTGATCACTTTTTGGTGATCATCACTTTGCTCTGCATTACCACATGGCTTTTAAATAAAGTTAATGTGGAATCATCAATTCTAACTGATAGAAATCGTTTCTTTTGAAATGATATAGTTATCTTAGATAAACATATTACCATGAGCATGTTTCTTTCGTGAAATGTGCATAATGGTAAGTTTCAATTGATGACCAATATGGCCCCCTCTCATATCCTGAGAATCTTGACGTCAGGTGCACAACATCTATTCACCCATTTTGAGAATACTAATATGAATATTTCATTGACTGATGTAAAGCAGCACATTTATGTGACAATAGGGTCAGGTGTTGTCTGAATACTCTCGTACATTATTTTTAATATAAATACAAATACATTCAATGGCTTCTTCTAGAAATTCACCTACACAGGTTGGTTGTAAATTTAGAATCATTTTCATTTTGATTGTATCAGATAGTGTTGTGTAATTGTCCATATACCTTGAGATTCTCTCCTCAAACATAAATCATTTCTGTTAGTAGTCAGAACCATATTTTTGCCATGTAGCAGGATGTGTGTGACGCACTTTTGGTCAACCCACAGTCATTGCAGTTGGAGGAATAAATGCATCAAAGACCTGCCCCATGCTACAAACTGTACATAGAAAGAGTAGGACAATGGTTCACTCTATTTTAACGACAACACAAACAGCAAGGGCAACAACAAGGACAGAGACAACAACAACACAGGGGGGTTCAGTTCTCACTTTCCCCGCCAGGCGGCGTCGGTGCAAACGCTCAAGTTGCTCTCAAAATGGCGGCAGTGGGTATTTCTTGTGTCACTCAAGTACCTCTGGGTGCCGGAAAAGAGACGCGGGCGTCTATTTCGGACGCTGGAGGGACGCAGCGCGCTATTTCCGGCAGCGTCCCATCCCTCAGCGGCCCGCCGGGCCCCCTACCGCCCTATAAATAACCCGCAGGTGCCGCCATGTCTTTTTTTCCCGCCTTTTCTCGGCGTCTGGGCGCGGCAGACGACTTTGAGCCCTGCTCGGGTGTTGTTTTTATTGGTTCTGTTCCCTCCCGCTGGGTGTCTCTGTACACCTGCCGCCTGTTGAGTTTTTTCCTGCAGGTGAGGTTGGATCCGCAGGGGATCCAGAAGGGGCCTTAGGTAGGGTACTCTGCTTGCAGGGGCCGTACCAGGGGCCTAGGGAGCCATGGGGTAAAATTGAAGGCATTTGAAGTATATCAGAGTAGGTCCTATAACATAGATCTTTCCGCACAAATTCTTATATTCCATTCTTATATTCCCCTCCCTCCCTTTTTTTAGCCCAAATTTTAGACTTTTTTAATGTGAAATTCCGCCAAAATGTAATTAAGGGAAAAAATCTATTATTTTAGGGAGGGGTTCCAGACACCAAGGAACGACCCCAACCCCCATCCAGGAAGGCAACAGTTTAAGAAAGGATTCTAGGAAAAGGATGTACATAATGTTTCTATTCCACACTGTAATGATTAAACCGAAAGGCATTTTGTAAGCAACATGAAGAGGTTATGGACCAATAATAAAGGCTGGCCATGAAACGAGTATCATAATGGCATGTCCTTAATGTCACAATAGTAGTACATACTGCGTTACGTCTAGATGAGGCAGCTGCATGGATATATATATATATATATATATATATATATATATATATATATATATATATGTGTGTGTGTGTGTGTGTAGCACCTTTTGTGAGACGTTAAGCCTGGGTGAGGCATTTAGAGGTGTAAAAACCCCTGTTATCGCCCGCCGTGAACAGTGCAGACAGGAAGCAGTAAACCACGGCCACTTGATCACGTGGTACTACTTTCACACCATCTGCAACATGACGTGCCTCGTTGGGAAGCTGTCGGTGTTGAAGGTTATCCCCATCTACAGAAGGGTGTTATATCTACAATATAGTACCTGGAAAATAATGCTTGAAAATTCAATTTGACCGCCAACAATATATTTTTATTATCATGATTGATAGTACAAACAAAATTGATAGGGAGATTATGCTGTCAGGGTATTAACATGTACAAATATATATATTCTATTCTGAGGGAGTCTGGCTCTTGTTGTTTGGAATAGCACCAGGGGAATCATTGAACCTCTTTCAAAATGACTCCTTTATGAGCAGAGTCGGAAGTGATTTGGCTCTGGTAGAAACGGAGTCAGATGCTTCTGACTCTGTCTGTATCAGAGTCAGAATGACCCTTTTAGTTTTCTCTGTATATTATGATAAGAAGGACCATGGAAAGCATCCGAGGGTCACAAAACCAGGGCAAACCCCGAGGTTCGTATGATCCCTATGTGTCGTATGCAGGGTCGTACAGCCACCCAAGAACGGCGTGAAAGGTCCTTCTTTATTTCAACACCCAAGCAATCTTCAAAACATGTTTAAATTACTGAAAACAAGGAGTTCACAGTGAGCGGTACATACGGCCTGGCAATACGCACTGGCTTCAATACGTACCGCTCGTCGGCTGTGCAGGTGATAAAATGTGGAATAGGGAGGGGGTATACAGCATTTTAGAAAGAGGGGGGTCAGCATAAAGGCCAAGAACTAAAACTGCTTGCAATCACGCATTTCCCCCTCTTTTTGTAGTCTAGGGGTCCACCAAAAGTGGGGGGGGGGGGGCAGGACCCCCTGGACCCCCCTGGGACGAGAAGCCTCTAAATGAGCCCTCCCTGCTCCGAGACGTCTTCAGGTGGGTGTAAGAGGATCCAGGTTGTAGGGGAGAGGTCGGGGGAGGTGGTTATACTTCAGGGGCTGGGTTACCACAGGGTACAGGGGGCATCTCGTGCAAACGAATTAGGGTTGGTGCCGGGAGGGGGAGCACGTGGGTCTTGAATGGGTACCTATTGCCAAACAGCCATGCGATTATGAACTGTGTAGTTACGTATTACCTACTGCAGCACAGTGGCGTACGGAGGGGGATTCCGAGGTGTCTGGCACCCCCTCAGATTTCTCGAAAGTTTATGAAATAAACTAAAGATACAGGAAATTTTATCAAAACAAGTGCCTGGAACTCCCTCAGTTTTGAATGGAATCCCTTAAATTTACCTGGAACCCCCTCAGATGTTAGGGCTGGGTATGCCATACCCCGGCTGCACCATCATGTTGAAATAAAACAGGTGCCTCTGATATTTGAATTTCAAAATCTAATAAAGTCGCAATTATTTTTAAAAGGATGGGTGTTAAAAGCGACAGGCTGACATGGCCATTTCGTTTATTCGACATGCGACATGCATATGAAGCTTAGCGACATGAAGAACAAAATAAACGACGTGACGTAGGGTATTTCTTAAATTCAACATGCAACATGCAACATCCTTAAAATAGACATGGAATTCCAATATATAGTGATAGGCGACACGGCCATTTCTTAAATCCTGCATGCGACATGAGAACCACCCATCTACCCCCCCCCCCCCCCCTTTCCCTCCCCCCCCCCCCCCCCCAAAAAAAAAAGGGGGATGTGCTGTAGCAAATCTATGGCCATTTTACACCAAGGAATTCAAAATTTGGGCCCAAATAGAAGGGGGGGGGGGTGCGCATCCCTTTTTTGTATCAAGGGTGGCATCACAGACGTAGCCCCCCTCCCCCACTAGAGTGGGGTCACCCTGGGTCAGAGGGATCAGGGGTCACAGAGGTCACGCGGGAGGCGGCCATGTTGTCCTTACACACAGGGACGGGTCCAGGGACATGCGCCCCACTCTCCCCTTTCTTTGGGCAAATAATTATTCAATTTTTAATGTAAAAGTGGCGCACTCAGAGGGGGAGCCGAGACATTTTTTATATAGGCGCCCCCCTTTCTAGAATCCCTGGATCAGCCCCTGACCCACACACCGACATCCTCAGCCAGCTCCAGTCTCCAGGTGAAGTCCGTCTGACCCTACTTCACAATACCACCACGAGGGGGCGGGTATAAATAACGCGGCATCTCGGGTGGAGGGGGGCGTGACGAGAACTAACGAGACAGGGCGGGTCTGGTGTCCCCGGAACGCCGGGCGTCCTATTTCCGGTGACGTGACGTCATGCAGGGGCTTGTCCTCAGTGTTTGTGACGTCAGAGGGGTGTATTGTGGAGATATACATACAGTGAGTGATGGATGTTTTATGCTGTACCGACAGCCAGGGTCATTTTCACAGCGAAAACAAGAAAGGACAAATTCTAATGAGATGAGGGTGACAGGGTGATCAAAAATCAGGGGATCAAAACCTGGAAATCATTTTTGCTGTACCTCATCCCTTAGTGAACCCGGACACCAACTGGGAATTGAACCCAAAGAACCACTTGGTCCAGGGGCGGATCCAGGGGGGGGGGGCCGGACGGGCCTTGGCCCCCCCCCCCCCTCCCCTGTTAAATCATGTTTGATGGGGGGCCCACCCCCCCGTACATTGATGTTTTTGGGCCCCCCCCTCTACAAATTCCTGGGTCCGCCCCTGTGGTCAGTGCTGGGTCCCCCCTATCGTGCCCTTATATGATCAGCAGGGGCTACTGGGGGCCTATATTCTTCCCAGGGGCTACCAACGTGCCACTCTCGTGGCCTATGTAAGTCTCCCATCTAAAGGTGGGAATTCCCACCTTCCCCAGAATCCTTTGCAGCCCAACGGTTTCTGGCAAGATGCAACATTAAAAGTTGACCAGCGAAGTTTTTACTAAATATAGATGACCAATGAAAATAAACTTTCTTACTGGGGAATCCGCAAATGATAGACATGTTATTACTTGTAAAGTCCCTCCTAAGCTCAGTGGGATGCATTCGAAAGTCTATATTACATAAAAATGCTCAAAATGATAAGAAAAATATTGAGGAACGTATTTTCATCCAGATTCAGTGTCTAGTTTGATATGTTTTTTGAATTCTATCTCTATCTGCATTGGGTTAAGAGTTACAGCCAGTTATACAAGGTTATAACTCTGCTTTTGCTCTGTCAAAATGACATGTGAATTTAGGGGGCTCGCTGTGCAGCTCAGAGGCAAATCATAAACCTAAACTATATGTCATCTTGAAGGGAAAATGATATAGATAAATATGTTTGCAGATTCATCAAATATTATGTTGAGCTTATATCTTCATTTTAAAAGTGAAAAACTCAGTCACAGCTTTTACCTCATATACAGCTGGGGATATTTCTTTATGGGAAAACTGGTAGAATGCAATATACCTATCTAAGGGGAAGTTAATGGTTCCATACCCACCTCTTTAACGTCTCAGTCTGACTGCCACAGCTACCTCACTCTAAAGCTCATATTGGCCAATCCACTAAGCCTATACCTTGACCCTTTTTACAAAACATTTATCTCTGGCTGAAGAATATCAAGAGTGAAAAACAGGGACTATACATTTCATTATCTATCTCCAATTCCAGCCCTGCCTCTCGCTAGTTCCCATCAAGCTGTGAAGTGCTGATACCAGAGGGCACCAGTTACCAGCGAGGATCAGCCGCGGTGACCCGCGTGTAGCACTCCGTGTAGTACACAGCGGCTGGTTACCCCCTGGTACTTCCTCTCTCCGCTGAAATCAGGCTTGATGTGGAGGGAAATGCACCAAAAAGTTGCCTCCCTATAAAAGAGGCCAGTTTTTACCCCCACTTACAACTAGTATAACCCTCTGGCAGGTACCAGCCAAGACCCAGGCCTACACATAAGCCCTGTTTCCACCAGCCGATTTTTCTACCGATTTCAGAAATCGGCAGCGGGAATATTAGTTAATCACAAACATGTTATATACCATTAGAAAGCGTTTTTAATTCCGTTTCAAATGGTATGCAAGATATACAATCTTTTGTAATGGTACTAGTTAAAAGTAATAAATTACCAAACAATCGGTGGTTAAATCGGTTGGTGGAAACAGGGCATTACACTTGACTCCACTGCACTCCACTGCACTCCACTAGGGGAACACGGCAGATATACCAGATATTGGTTTTAGATTACATTTGGATTGATATTTAGTGAAAATGAAGCAAATGTAGGTGGTGCATTACAATTCTATTCATATTACCATATTTTTCCTTAATGAAGTCGGTCCTGCATTTTAGATTATTTAAGTTCCCCACAGTGCCTTAAAGCAGCTCGAAGCCAATAATACGACATCAATGGCCCAATTTTATGAAAACTTGTACGCACTCCTAGTCCAATCCTGGATATATGATTAGTGTGTAACATGCCCATCCATGTATTATAATGCACATTGTTATTGATAGGAATCTGTTCAAAGGTTGGGATTGTTTTGACTTGAACAACTCCTCAGATTTTTTTCTTGAAAACACGCCAAAATCAAAATCAAGTTTAAACGATCAACAACGAAAATGGAGAAAGTCATGATGAGCCCGTATTATAGGGGCAGTACATTGTGGGACAAACTATCGTTGGACATTCAAGGTGAAGAGAGAGAGCATATATATTCAAAGAGAGAATTAAAAATTTAACATTATGCGACCTCGCGTGGAGATGATAGAAGAGTGTTCTCAATAAAAAAAAAATTTAAAAAAATGTGACCAAGTTATACCGAAAGAGTGATGATGGCTTTCATATACCTTTTTGTAGAACATACCCAATTTTATAGAAGGGGGTGGGTGGTTGTATTTTCTAAATCTTGAGTACATTGAATTTTTATTGGATCTTGAATGCCCCATGAGTACTTTATTTTCCAGCAAATAGGCATACATTGTCAAAGTTTAAAAAAAAAGATTAATAATGCAGTAGTAAAGAAAGGATGACACACAAATGGATTGATACCCTTTCCATTAATGGGCTGGCCTTAGGTTGAGTGAAATTTTACATGGTTGACAGCTATACCTCATGCTAATGCTATTTTCTTCTTGAGATTTCTACCTATAACATCTGTAGAAATAAAGATACATCAATCAGTAACCTACATATGGGTCAAATTTTCTACAGATGTACAATTGGGTTTTGGGGGTCCCAAAAAAAAAAATTCACAATTCTGGAAATTGGTATTTTATTCATGTAGTACATGTAGTTCTCTTCATTTTGAACCCAATTATACTCACTTTGGGTTATCGGTTCAGTTTTTAGAGATAATCAAACGTCACCTGTCAAATTTTTCGAACGTCCGTAATGGAAATAATTTTCAATATACCGAACCACAGATTTTCATTATTTAAACACCTCTTATCCATTCCAAATTTGGTGTGTTTCCTTGCAAGATATAAATGATTGATTATACAAAGTATCAGGCATAAAGGTCTAATACTTTTGGCACAACATTGCTTTGAACATTGGTTACTCTTCTGTCAATCCCATAAAATTCTTGTCATTCTGATTATACTTTGATATCTTTTCTCTCATCTCGTTAGACTTGTTTAGTTTTCCTTGAAACTTACTGAACATATACTTTAACATCTCTTCTTTCCAAAACAAATCACTTTGGCAGTCTCTTCTGCACTATTTTCCCCTAAATCATCCACTTTGTAAGTCTTATTTATATTACGGACGTTCGCATAAATCTTACGGACGTTCGTTGAGGGGTAGGCTTCAGTAGAATTAGTCTGGAGACTCCAGATGCCTTCCTATTGTCTTCATAATGCTCCCACAAGTCCCCAACATGTTGGACTACAGTGCTAGCAAGGTAAAATGATAAACCACCTGCATTTAGGGTGAGCTTTGGCACAATGAAAATGAAAAAAAAAGAAAATTTCACTGTTTTCAAACTTTGACAGAAAACCAGTCAAAATTATACATCTTCCTAGCCCTCAAAATGTCTTTTCCAAATAGCCTGACATGTTTTCTATAGGATCCAGCAGTAATCTTGACAATTCTGGCTCTTCGGACGCCGTATGGGACGTCCTTGTGAGAACATCCAAAATATTACGGACGTTCGCATAAATATTACGGACGTTCGTCGAGGGGTAGGCTTCAGTAGAATTGGCCTTGCGACGCCAGATGCCTTCCTATTGTCTTCATAATGCTCCCACAAGTCCCCAACATGTTGGACTACAGTGCTAGCAAGGTAAAATGATAGACCACCTGCATTTAGGGTGAGCTTTGGCACTTTGAAAATGAAAAAAAAAAAAATTTCACTGTTTTCAAACTTTGACAGAAAACCAGTCAAAATTATACATCTTCCCAGCCCTCAAAATGTCTTTTCCCAATAGCCTGACATGTTTTCTATAGGATCCAGCAGTAATCTTGACAATTCTGGCTCTTTGGACGCCGTATGGCACGTCCTTGTGAGAACATCCAAAATATTACGGACGTTCGCATAAATATTACGGACGTTCGTTGACAGGTAGGCTTCAGTAGAATTGGTATTGCGATGCCAGATGCCTTCCTATTGTCTTCATAATGCTCCCACAAGTCCCCATCATGTTGGACTACAGTGCTAGCAAGGTAAAATGATAGACCACTTGCATTTAGGGTGAGCTTTGGCACAATGAAAATGAAAAAAAAAAAAATTTCACTGTTTTCAAACTTTGACAGAAAACCAGTCAAAATTATACATCTTCCCAGCCCTCAAAATGTCTTTTCCAAATAGCCTGACATGTTTTCTATAGGATCCAGCAGTAATCTTGACAATTCTGGCTCTTTGGACGCCGTATGGCACGTCCTTGTGAGAACATCCAAAATATTACGGACGTTCGCATAAATATTACGGACGTTCGTCGAGGGGTAGGCTTCAGTAGAATTGGCCTTGCGACACCAGATGCCTTCCTATTGTCTTCATAATGCTCCCACAAGTCCCCAACATGTTGGACTACAGTGTTAGCAAGGTAAAATGATAGACCACCTGCATTTAGGGTGAGCTTTGGCACAATGAAAATGAAAAAAAAAAAAATTTCACTGTTTTCAAACTTTGACAGAAAACCAGTCAAAATTATACATCTTCCCAGCCCTCAAAATGTCTTTTCCAAATAGCCTGACATGTTTTCTATAGGATCCAGCAGTAATCTTGACAATTCTGGCTCTTTGGACGCCGTATGGCACGTCCTTGTGAGAACATCCAAAATATTACGGACGTTCGCATAAATATTACGGACGTTCGTCGAGGGGGTAGGCTTCACTAGAATTCCTCTGGAGACGCCAGATACCTTACAATTGTCTTCATATTACTCACTCAAGTCCCTGAGAGCTTAGACTACAGTGTTAGCAAGGTAAAATAATAGACCACACCAATTTAGGGTTGTTTGAGTACCGCTGAAAAATAAATATTACGGACGTTCATATAAATATTACGGATGTTTGTGGACATGTGTTGGTGGTTATATATCTGTGTTTGGGCCACATCCTATCAAGTCAATTAGTGTACATGAAGAAAACATGTTGTAGACAGCATTGTCATGGTTAATCGGCCTTGCAATTTAGAAGAAAAGGGCACATACTTCATTCATAGGAATTGCTGCTGAAGACATCTTCTATTTGTTGTAGCACAGCTGGGGGTAGAACAAAGTATATCTTTCGGCGCCCACTGCCAGTTGGTGTTGGTTCCGGGGTCACCATTAGAATGTCCTCTGTTGCGACTGGGAGGATGTCAGCTCGTTGCGGCCACCGGAATTTGGGGGGATTTGTCTCGGTTGGCACCATGAAGGTAAGGACGTACTCGTCTGGTTCCTCCCCTAGGCGCAGTACCTTTCCCAGGTACCAGGTGCTGTCATAGACACACGCAACATAGTCTCCCACCTGGTACTTTGGCTCTCCCCTGACTGCTTCCTCAGTTGCGACCAACGCCTCCTGCTCCTCCTCCTCCTCATTCTCCTCCTCCTCCTCCTCGTCCTGCTCCTGCTCCTGCTCCTGCTCCTGCTCCTGCTCTTCCTCCTCCTCACCATCAGCATCAGGAAACAATACCCAGACCTGCCAGCCTTGACACTGCCTTGTGGAGGTGTTGTTGCGCCAACAGCAGTCAAGGTAGCAGGACAGATTCCTAACTGCCAGTGATGACCCAGGCTGCACAGGAACAACAGCATGAACAGACATTGTGCCCGGGACACTTTGGGCGGCCACAAGCGAGAGGATGTCCTCCCGTGCCTTCAAGATATCGTCCTGGGGCACATTGATGTATAGTACCTCACCAGCACGGTTACCTTGTGCAGCAAAGTCGGCAGCATCCCGGATAAGGATGTTCCGTTTCACAGCATAGTCTGCCTGCCTCTTCGCTGCAGCACCAACTCCATCACATGGCCCTTTGCCGTGGCCGGCCTCAAAGTACAGCCAGGTTGCATTGAGGCCGAAGAGCAGCTGATGTTTGCACAGCACCGAAAACATGCTGATGTTCCTGTACTGCGAGGATGGTGAATCAGACGCGTAGTGAACTGTGGTTACATTGGGCATGTCTTTCCTCACTAGGTCTGTGAGGACTCGAAGGAAGGAGAGGATGGCGCCGCTATCATGCTTCCTGTCATCGGTGACAATAGCGACAGACCGTGTTTTCGTAATCCCGCCTTCCTTGTAGTGGAAAGAGACGGGATGTACCGTTACTGGCTCCTTTGAGTAGTACACACTTTGTGGCTCATCTGGGTATGTTATCATCCAGCTTTCCGCAAAGTCCACCTGGATGGTGCACTCAGCCTCACTCATGTCATTCCTGAGGAGTCGAATGGCCAGGTGCTGATCGTGTGCCCTCTCAATATGATCTTTCATGTCCGGGAACTCGTCGACGATGGCCGCATATGAAATCGGCTTTTGTGGAAGAGATGTCCACAAGCCGAAGTTTTTTGGTTGTTCTCTGGTTTTCCGGGGGACCATACGGTACTTCTACCCTCTTCCAGGTCTCGAACAAGATGAGGTCAGGCAGGTCAGCCTCACAAAGCTTCTGGGCCAAGCTTTGAGCGGTATAGTCCCGGACAAGGGCTTCCGGAACACTGGGCACACCCATGGTACGGAGGGCCTTCAACTTCAAAGCATAGTTCTGGTGCTTTGAACAGAGGCACACACTTGTTTGGTGGTACCTCAGTAACCGGATGTACCGCTCCTGCCGCCGGACTCCTGCAAAGAAGGACAAACTAACGAGTTTCTCAGGGTACTCCTCGTTGTAAGCCTCGTGTAAATGTGATAGGAAGTCTGTGAGGATGACCTGCTGATGCTTCACCTTTTTTATCGTGATTGTATCCTTTTTACCCGGAAGAGTGATGGAATTCTCTGCCCGTGTGAGGAATGCGATGACCAGCTGCTTACGATCCATCGACCTCATAGCTTTTTTGGACGGCCTGGAATTCCGGTAGACTAAGGCACGTCGATCCACCCCAACATCTTTTGCGAGCTGACTGGTTGCTCGCAGTTCCTTCAGTTTCGTCGGTGACGTCACGCGCTTGAGCACCTTCAGACGCTTGTTTGTCGGGAGCCGCTTAAGGCTGGAAGTCAGGACGTCGTACAACTCCAGCTTCTTCTTGGACGTTTCGTCTGTCGGTGTACGCAGAACCGAAGTTGTGATTACGGGTGGAGGCTGAGCCTCTGCAACACCCACAGCCACCACTCGCACCTCCTCTTCGTGCTCCTCCAGAGGCCGTACATCTGGGACATGGACAGGGGCCTCCCCGACCCCCACAGTGACCTCGGCCAGAGGCTGCACATCAGGGACATCGACAGGGGCCTCCCCAACCCCCACCGCGACCTCGGCCAGAGGCTGCACATCAGGGACATTGACAGGGGCCTCCCCAATCCCCACCGCGACCTCGGGTAACACTAAGGGGGCCCCCTGTACTTGGTTCAATCGTTGGGCCCTTTCCAACTGCGCCCTGAGCTCGGCAATCTCAGCATTGTGTGCCTCCCTCTCCTTACGCAGCAGGTAGTACAGGTGGGATTTTCGGGGAGTTCTGCCAGGTTTTGGGCCACTCCTATTAATGAAATGGTAAGTGTATGGATATGTGAATGTGTATGGAATTGTAAATGTGTACGAACATAAAACAAGACTAGAACTAACATGAAACATCAACTTAAACCTTTTCAAGTCCTTCTTTATTAAAAATCAGTAAAGCACCATACTAGTGAGATCAAATAAAATATTAAAATTGATTAGGTAAGTGTGACAGGTAAATATATCGTAGAAATCATACAATACAACAACTGTGACACTCTATTATTATGTACAGGAACTAAAATGTGTCACTCATATTATTCAATCACAATAAGACTAGAATCATGTACATGAAATCAAATAAAATACAATATATTGAGTTATCATTCAATCTAGAATATATACGCAAAATCATGCATACATGCGCAGTCCTTCCTCACGGCATCTTCTTAGAGGAGCGGTGTACCAAGGTCCTGTAAAGGAAAGGTGATTGCATCCAATATTATCAAATCATGCATCATTATTTGCAAGGTACATGTTAAAGGTTCGTTATTAGGTTTCCAGGTAAACATGCGACATGTAAGGTTCATGAAATTCATAAATCATGTTATAGGAAGGGAACAGGCTGCCATACAATAGATATTTCATTTGCATTCAATAATTGTGACATAATAATGTTGTACCTACAGGAAATTCATGCCATCACAAATAGATACACCATTCCAACTATTCAACTAGTACATTTAAAAATCTTACTCAATGTCATCGAGCATCTGGTCCTTCTTGGTCTTGGAAGGACTGGGCCCTGTCTCCGTGCTGGTGCCTGACGGTGTCGGAGTCGGTGGGGAGGAGTGCCGCTTCGTCTTCCGTCGAGCACAGGACGGAACCGGCTCAGCAGGCTCACCCTTCCTTCGGCGGGAGTGGGACTTCTGTGCAGAGAAGATAGTTAACACATTTTAATAATGAATATTTAAATAATGAACAATCATAACAGTAATCAGCTTAAATACACTCTTAATGAGTGAACAATATGAACAGCAATTACTTGAATGCACTAGCATTGTATTTTAAATGTTGTGTTTCCTCAATATTCCTTTCCATGATGGTTGCAAATAATTAGAACTTACTCGGGTGCCAATCTGTGAGATGGCCAGCCGCCTGCAGAGGTCCGTCTCCCCATCACTTTCGTCAGAGGACGAAACTGGGATGGGCTCGTGCCGGGAAGAGCGCGCGCCACGGCCACGGCTGCTCACAGCACTGCTGCTGCTCGGGGCACGGCTACTGCTGCTGCTCGGCCCGTAGCTACGGCCGCTGACGGCACTGCTGGTGCTGCTGTCGGAGCTGAACAGCTTCACCTGTGATGTGATGTGGATAAAATTAGATTGGTGATAGGCAAGGATAAGAATAGTCAAGTGGTTTCTATGTATACACTGTTCTATGTATCAAATTATAATCCAAATAGGTTACAGTAAATGAGAAGTGGTACATGCAGCCTTTCTTAACCCACTGGCCCTTTTTATGTACTGCTGCTTGGCCATGGGGTGATGAATTCTTGAACAGTCATTCATGTGCATACTTCGGTTCAATGTTTTTATTAAATTAGAAAGTAATTTTACCGGTAGACGGAGCCTCTGTGGGGGTGGTGTGGCAGCCGGGGCTGCTGGGGGTGTCACGGCACCAGGAGCCTCAGGCTGAGCTGCAGCCTCCTGGTCAGGCTGAGCGTCAGGCTGAGCTGCGGCCTCCTGGTCGATGACGACCTCCCCTCCAACCTCGACGTCCTCCTCTCGAACAAACTCAACGTCGCTCTCCTCCTCCCCACCTTTCTTGGCCCTGAAGGTGGCACCACGGTCCCGCTGAAGCCCCCGCCTGCGCTCCTTCTCGTTGGTGTCGAGGAGGTTCCACACCTTCTTGCGGCTGCCATGCTTACGTGTGGCCTCTTCAGCGTTGTACGTCGCCTCCCCCTTCTTCTCCTTCTGCCGCTCCCTGAAGTCGGCCTGGGCCTGGGCGTTGGACTTCTTCTGGTCCGCGGGGAGCTTCTTGCGACCCATGCTGCAATTGAAAGTAAATAAATAGGCATCTTCAGGTGAAATATTGATGCATTATTTCATCAGCAAGGATGATTTCTCGACGAAAATATGAAAAACGAACGTCCGTAATATTTATAAAATTGGCTGTTCTAGGACAAATATGAAAGTAGAAACCCTTTAAACTGCTCAGACTATGTGAGATTATGTTTGTTAACAATAATTAGGGTTGAAAACGTTGATTTAACTTGTACAGGGGAGAAGAGGCCACATTGTCAATGTCGAACGAACGTCCGTAATATTTATTTTTCAAAACACCTTAAGTGGTGCCACCTTCAAAATACTAACTCCAGGTTAACTATAACACTTTCCCTTTACTTATTGGAGGTTAAGGAAGGTTCTAGCCCACTAAAATGTAGATTTCATGTTCTTTTTTAGGAGCTGAGACCCCATCACATTGAAATAATGATGAAATATTTTGTATACACAAACTTATGAAACCTATGTAAATCAAAGGAGATTGCATTCAAACTTCACCCTACAACGTATCAATGTGTACTGAATAGTTAACAAGTGATTACAGCAAAATACAAACCAATTTGATATGAATATTGACTTACATTTGTTCCGAAATATAAATATTACAGACGTTCGGATAAATCTTACGGACGTTCGTTCGCAGTATAAACACTACAACACGCGTGGTATTGAAAAAGGAACACACTCTGTCGGTTTCAATCCATCGGTAACCATGTTTTACAGCTTCAAATGTCGAATCACTTACATCTGTGTAATCCTGGTGACATAATCTACAAGCTTACATGGTCAGAAACAGGTGACACTTACTTGTTTGCACGATTTTCGGTGAAATTGATACTCCAAGACTCCTGTTGCTTCTTGAAAACATCAGAAAAGGCGCCAGTATAACTAGGTCAAAGTCCCCGGATGTTGACTACTTCTGCCGGTTAATATTCTGGCCCGCCAAGATATCGCTTACGGACGTTCAATAAATATTACGGACGTTCGTTTTTTTTCCTGATGGCTAGTTCTCAATACCAGGAGGCAAGATCAGGCAATGTTACATTGAAAACTTTTCAAAAGCTTCTAAACTATGTGTACAAAAAAAATAAATCAATTCTGCCAGGGTAAACCGGGGCTATAGCAATTAATGTGAAACGAACGTCCGTAATTTTTATTTGTATAATCTTGTTAAATTCGCTCCCAGGCGAAGACAAGTTGCGATGGTAACAAGGTTTTCACACATATTGAACACCAATATGGACCCTAACTATATATAGTATTATTGATATGGAGGGGATTTTATTTCAAGGCTATTTAGTGATATTAAATTTTGATTACGGACGTTCGTCGGAGTGAAAAATAATGTCCAGAGGACTGTGGTGATTCAGATATGATCCATATGATGATAAAAGGTCTTTCAACAATTCCATTTACTATATCTTAATCAAACTAATAGCTTCTGGTGATGTTTTTCTGGCCTAATTTAACATGAAAGGATATTTACACATGTCACATATAGCAAAATTTGTGATTTTCATACATTTTTAGGGTATAATGATGAATAGCGCCACCAATATAGGCTGAACATATACAAAAGTATATATTTTCTAAAAGCCTCATGTGTTCCCTCTTAAATGAGACCAAGAAGAAGAGAATATGTCTACTGGTTGGCACTCTGTACCATTTTGAACCTAAAATGGCCTGAAAATGCCAATGGTACATCTGTAGAAAATTTGACCCATATACTATGTATTTACTGAACAAACTGGTCTTTTTTTGCCGAATGGTAATGATTCCCAGGCTGATATTATCATTTTACAAAATGCGTTGGTCAATTTTACCATGATAATTAGCCGATTTTTGCACCGCTTTAGATCACCAATTAGTATATTGAAGTGTACGTAATTTTTAGATATGATTTCTATTATCTGAAAGCCAATCAGAAACTCGCTCTAAGGACAAAGTCGATGATCTTTATAAAACCCAATTGAAAATTGTCCCTTCCCCACAATGGTGGTTCTCATTTGGCAGGGGCCCTCCTGGTCCTTTATGGCTGACAATTTTTTGATAATCTGAAACCTAATCACATTATCTTTCTAAAGATGGTAATCTAAGAAAATCCGATTGTGATATCTACCTGCAGCTCCTCGGAATGTATGTATGTGCTATATAAATAGGTTATATAGACATACATGAGAGGGGCTTCCATCAGTCCTTACCTGCCCCTTGGGGTTATAGCAAACCCACACTAAACTGACTTGGCCACCCAGCCCACTCAGAGACTAGGAGAGATCGGATAGGCAACACCTGCAGTGAAGATTTTTATTTTCTCTCTTTCATTCAGTTATATAAAAAGGGACCTAATTGCCCCAGTTTCACAGGCAATTACTTGTCATAGTTGTTTGTATTCACTCATATATGACCATACACTCTATATGTATAAATAAATGAGAAAAAAAATAAATGTTTGTTCCCCCCGCAGTACCATGGTGGTTCTCGTCGCGCCTGGCGCTGTCCATCCTGGCCTTCTTCGGCTGTATGAGCATGGCGTCCCAGCGGGTCTGCATGGACGTGGCCCTCGTCTGTATGGTCAACGAGACGCTCCTGGGGGGAGCCCCCGCCCCCACCGACCCCCCGCAGGCCAACGCCAGCGCCCCGCCGCGGACGGCGCTGGAACTGGTGGAGGAGGAGTGTGGGAGGAGGCCGCGGGTGTTTCCTGAGAATTTAACACTGCACACCACCTGGGTGAGTCTTTTTATTTATTTATCTATTTATTTATTTATTTAGGTTTTGTTGTTGTTGTTGTTGTTGTTGTTGGTTTTTTTTTGTTTTGTTTTTTTTTGTTTTTTTTTGTTTTTTGGGGGGGGGTGTTTTATTGTATTTAATTGTATTATAACATGATGTGAGACATAATGTGGAGGAGAAGTGTTGGGGGAGGCCACGGGTGTTTCCTGAGAATCTCACGCTGCACGGCACCTGGGTGAGCGGGGTTGTTTTATATTGTTTTATATCCGGGCGGATCCAGGATTTTGAAACAGGGCTGGGCATCTTGCTACCTCACTCCCTCACTCCCCCCCTCCCCCCCCCCCCGCCCTTTGGTCAAAATTTAGATTTTTTTAATATAAAATTATCCCGAAGGGCAGGGGACAATTTTCAAAATAGCACGCCCCCCCTTTTGAACATTCCTGGAACTGCCCCTGCTTCCGGCATGCTCAGTAGTTCATGGATATTTTCCCTAGGTATACGAGATCCACTCTAATGATTAGCCTAAAAGCATTATGTACATGGATGGCGTATTTTCCTTATAATTCAATATGATATGGCCAGCAGAGAAGCAGGACCGTGGGTTAACCAAACGTGTAAACCCACCTTAAGGGCATATTCCATATACCGAAAATTTCGGCCGCCGAAGGTGCCGTATCGGCTGCCGAACGTACAATATCAGCAGCCAAAAGTGCAATATTGGCAACTAATACAGAATCGGCAGGAAATATTTACGAACATGTTTGTAAAATTCTATCAGCAAGGCCGCTAATTATATATCAGCAATGCCAAAAGTATACAGCTGAAAATCGGCAGCAATCGGCGGCATCAGTATGTGGGATAATGCCTTTAGCCTTTCCCCTTTATTCATTCCAGGAGGGTACATATGACTTGCCATCAGAGAAGCAGGACCTGGTGTTAACCAAATGTGTAAACCCCCCTTAACCTTTTCTCTTTATTTGGTCCAGGAGGATATGTATGACTGGCCAGCAGAGAAGCAGGACCGGGTTTTAACCGAATGTGTAAAACCTCCTTACTATTTCCCCTCTATTTGTTCCAGGAGGGTACCTATGACTGGCCAGCAGAGAATGTATGAACCCCCATTAACCTTTCCCCTTTATCTCTTCCAGGAGGGTATGTGTGACTGGCCAGTGGAGAAGCAGGACCTGGCGTTAACCAAATGTGTGAACACCATTAACCTTTCCCCTTTATCTCTACCAGGAGGGTACGTATGACTGGCCAGTGGAGAAGCAGGACCTGGTGTTAACCAAATTTGTAAACCCACCATAACCTTTCCCCTTTATTCGCTCCAGGAGTGTATATAATTATGACTGCTAGTGGAGAAGCAGAAACTTTGGTTAACCAAATGTGTAAACCCCCCTTAACCTTTCCCCTTTATCTCTTCCAGAAGGGTATGTATGAGTGGCCAGCGGAGAAGCAGGACCTCTGGTTAACTAAATGTGTAAACCCCCTTAACTTTTCCCCTTTATCTCTTCCAGGAGGGTACGTATGACTGGCCATCAGAGAAGCAGGACCTGGGCTTAACCAAATGTGTAAACCTCCCCTTAACTTTTCCCCATTATTCGTTCCAGGAGGGTATGGCCATACCCACTAGGCAATTATCCCTGAGTCAGCCGACAGATCGCCATTAAAATCGGCCGATTATACCGCCAAAATCAGCCGATTTTAGCACCAACTCAGATCAAACCTGCACATTTCAATACACTATACTATCAGGGGATCATATATGAATCGGCCAATTCTGCCCTCTCCCGTTGTCGGTCGCCGTCAGAATTGCCTAGTGGGTATAGGGCTTTATTGAATGTTTAAACCCCCTAGGCCTTAACCGTTCCCCTTTATCTCTTCCAGGAGGGTACGTATGACTGGCCAGCGGAGAAGCAGGACCTGGTTCTGGGGCTGTACTTCTGGGGCTTCCTCCTGTCCCAGGTGCCCTCTGGGTGGATGGCCACCCGCTTTGGGGGAAAGTGGGTCATCGGGGCCATGACCATGCTGGGGTCCGTGTGCACCGGGCTTGTGCCACTCGTCACCCGTTCACACCAATTCACCCTCATTATCACCCGCTTCCTCGGCGGCTTTGGCGCGGTCAGTTCAATCTTTTGTTTCGTATGTTTCTTAAACAAGAATTGTTACTTTTTACGCTTTGCAATTAGGAGGAGAACAATATTTCTGGGCCACTGGGTACCAGCCATAGATTATAGGTGTAGATGCCAGAACCAGCAGCCAAGAAAGTTCCCAGCATGCTACACTGATAACCTACTTCTGGTACCGAGTGGCCCAGAAAAGTAGTTCTCCTTCTAATTGATATATTGAAATGTATCAGTGAAGTTATAATTTTCTTTAGATGTTACATTAGAGAAAAGGCAGGGGTTACTGTGTACAAGATTATCCAAAAAAACTAGACAGTGCATGATATACAAGAAATCAATTTCAAAGTTTGTTTTCAATGAACAAAATGAATTTTAATCATATCTAAAGGAGCTATGTCTTACATAGTACATACATGTACTAGTAAAGAATTGAGATATTACAGTTTAGTTAGCCTTACTTGAATATAGGTGTAAGATAAGCAACAATGCATATTACAATCTAATTATTTCATCTTTGTTTAGGTTGAAGAAACATGTCTATATTATCATAGTTGGTATCCTTTGCATCAGAAATTCATCTTCTAATTATTTTTTGATATATAGTAATTGTGATTCCTTTTATTACCTCCCCCACAGGGTGTGATGTTCCCGGCCATGCACGCCGTGTGGGGGCGCTGGTCACCGCCTGAGGAGCGGTCACGACTCGCCAGCATGGGCTTTGCAGGTAAGGTGCCCAAGCAAGAATGTTTGGTTGGTTGGTTAATATTGGTGTTTAATGTGGTAACATCTATGGTTATATCAGATTGAGAAGGTTTTTGACAATTCTGTCGTTTTTGATGATCATATCTATGAAATGATCGCACCTATGAGGAGGTAGAGACCGTACCCCTACACTTTTACTGAGTTAGGTGTTCTTTAATGTGCAGGGTCTCATAGACAGGGTCTCATAGACGCACAGCCGGTGGCCCAGGGGCCTTTGATAACCCTGTTGTTGACACTGGGAGACATGCAGGGGGGCATAGTAGTGTAAGTCAGCTCAGCCCATACTTGAACCCCAGCCGCCCGGAGAGCAGATGGTCACACTAACCACTTCACCACCCGGCACACCTCAATCAAGAATATAACATTGCAGCAACGTTCTGTTTAGTTCTGGCTTGGTTCTTATTACGTTTTTCTTGAACGTAAAAAAGTGTCATTAGAACCTAACATTGTGACGTTGCACTGTGGCATCATTGTGACATTCTTGTTACTTTTTTTCACATACAAATAATATTATAGCATTCTGTATGAGTAAGGTCTGAACTTAACTAAAAGGGTATGTTATTATAACGTTCCTTTTTAGTCACTTCAACCTTCCCTAAAATAACTTAATTGTTATGTGACAATGTGACAGACTAACCCAATTTGCTTGTCAAATACCAACATGTTGTCATCCACCACTGCATGCATTCCATAAAAAAACTATATAAGATCATTTGCGGTGATACTTGCGTTGACCCAACACAAGTACCAAGGCAAGCATATCCATATATTCCACAGTCTGACGCTACTTTTTGTCTTTATTTACGGTTTCCTTTCTCAATTTGCAGGTGCCATGTTGGGCCACACAGTGACATACCCCTTGTCGGCTGCCCTCTGCGAGTACGGGCTGGATGGGGGATGGCCCTCTATATTCTACCTGCTGGGTAAGCTTTTTCACATCAAAACAATACACTTTATAACCTCTAATATAAGCCATGTTGGGCCACGCAGTGACGTTCCCTTGTCAGCTGCCCTCTGCGAGTACGGGCTGGATGGAGGGTGGCCGTCAATAATTATTCTACCTCCTGGATAAGCTTTTTCACATCAAAACATATACTGTAAAACTTCTAATATAAGCTGCACCCTAATATAAGCCAAACCCTAACTTTTGAGTGTTTGTTGTTTTCTGAGAGAGTAACCATCAGGAAAAAAACTGGTATAAGCAGCGCACTGCAAGTAAAGCAAAAGAGAAATTATTATATGAATGCTCAAACTGTCATTGAGAAATAATCATACTAATGAAATATAATATAATTTACCCCCAAAAAAGAATATCAATATGTTTTTTATAACAAATATTCATAATAATATTATGAATATTATTACTAGTATGTTCTTGTGAAATTGGAAATGCCCAACCAAAACCCCTAATATGACTTATTCAACAAAGACTTTGTTATGTGCAAATTTGAAAAGAAGACCCTGACATATTCTTGAATTTTCTTGTGTATGATATGATATCCTCATGTGTGAAGGTCATTTTGACTGTATGTCACCTTCTGTGAAGGTCATTTTGACTGTTTCTCACCAGGCTTTAAGCTCACATTGACTGTTTCTCCCCTAGTATGAAGGTCATTTTGACTGTTTCTCCCCATTTGTGAAAGTCATTTTGACTGTTTCCCCCCAGGTATGAAGGTCATTTTGACTATTCTCCCCATTTGTGAAGGTCATTTACTGTTTCTCCCTTTCTCTGAAGGTAATTTTGATTGTTTCTCCCCAGGTGTGCTGGGCCTGATGTGGTCAGTGTTCTGGATGCTGTTTGCCAACAGCAGCCCGACTGAGCACCGCCGGATATCTAAGGAGGAGAAGGAGTACATCCTGGAGACGCTGTCCGGGGAGGCGCTGCTCAACGGGGAAAAGGTAAGGCCAGTTCTCCTCCCTCGTAACATGAGGGAGGCCATTCCAATGTCATATTAAGACAATCATGTTAAATTCCTAGCTATAGAAACTACATGTAGAAAGCGATGCTAGGGCCAAGACAGAACCTCTCCCTGTTGTGCTTGGAGAGTGAGGGCTAGCTGGGGCAAGGGCAAGTGTTGGATAGATGGGGAGCATCGTTAGAAGCATTTAGTGTGTTCAGATCATTGGTAAAGTAAACACCTTGTATGGGCACATGGCTAGGATACTGGGATTAATAAGAGAACTTTGCAGGTGGGCTTGACTGTGTGACTAGGAGCGTTTGGTTGTGAGATCTGAATGGACCAGCCTAAGGACTGGTGAAATGTCAATGGGATGTCAGTCACTTATATCATGTGTCTTGGACATCAATAAACAGGATCCCTTCACACGTCAACTCTAGATGAAGACCAACATCTTGAGATGATTTGCGGTTTGATATAGTGAGAAGGCTGCGACTTGGACTAGCTTACTTAATGGAATAATGAGTTGAAGAATAATGTTTAATTACTCCCCATAATAAACAACAAAATTAATCTCACAACAATGCAATGGAATTTCTCATTATGGTTGATTGCAGTATGATGACACGCCATGGATCAGCTTCTTCGGGTCGGTACCATTCGTGGTGCTGGTGGTCAACAGCTTTACCTGCGAGTGGGGCATGTACAACTTTACCATCAGTGTACCCTACTTCATGAAGAAGTTCCTGAAATACAACATACGAATGGTAAGCCAGGACATTGGGGTATTACAAATGGGTAGTTCTTTTTTATATTTCTACGTTTCTTACTTTTGCCCAAGGTCATGATCAATTCTATTTGCAGTGTGGTTCCTGATATTGTGTTAACGGTTTTATAGAAGTATACTGAACACGAGCTCCCAAAGATCAATAAAGCTGCTACTGACTTACAGAGCTGACTAATATGAGAAAGTTCAAATGCAAATATATAGAAAAAATCCCAGAAAGAACTGTGACCTGGTTTTACATATCCTGAGCACCCGCAAGTTTGTGCTAATAACTTTATAAAAGCAATATAAGAAAACCAATCAGTATTATGCCACTATATTTGCATTCTTTGAAACATAAATAATACCATAAAGAAATTGAAATTGTTTCATGCTAAAGATTTTATTGGAACTATGAATCTGCCTACAAATGTGCTATAATGCGCCTTGATAAGTTATGCAGCTAAACCAAAAAAACAGAAGTCAATTATGTCATGTAAAACGTTCTATATTGAGGACTAATACTGCTAACTAGGATTAGACTTAGATACATCATAATTTATTTAACTTGATTAAACTATATACTGTTAAAGCTGCATAATAATTTCCTCTTGCAGGACCCCGCGATCCATGCGTTCCCATACATCGGCCTTGGCTTCCTTATCTTTATGACCGGCATCTGGTCAGACAAACTCAGGCTCAGGGGGGTCATCAAAACCTCCATCGTCAGAAAAGTCTTCCAATCTATAGGTAACAGTTAGTAGTTTGGAAATGTGAACCTAAAAGTGTAATGTTATTCCTTATAGATTTGCAAATGTGCCTTGAGATGATGTTACTGCTCTCCATGGATCAAGAAATAACACATGTTCCTCTTCTACAAGACCAGATAACTATTTTTCCTTTAAGAATTTGATTCATTTGCAAAACTGCACATACTAGTCACAGTAATAGCACACTGTGTCATAGCCTGCTATAACCCTCCTTGACTGTTTGAGAACTTTGAGAACAATTATGATCCTGTTACTGTCTTGTGTTTCTCCTTTAGAAATGAGGAGAACAACTTTTCTGGGCCACTGGGTATCTACCATGGGCCATTTGTGTATTTGTGTACTAAGCCGGCAACCAGTGACAACGAGAGTTCCTGGTGTGGCACACTGATGACTTATTGTTACTACCTAAACCCCAGAAAAGTAGTTTTCCTCCTAATTGCAAAGTGGTTTCCATAAATGATGTCACACTTTAGGGTACTTTTAGGACCCCCCCCCCCCCCACCCTGTCACACTATATTTTCTGATTTAAACATTAAAATAAGGCCCATTTTCAGTCAGCGTCGCACTGTTCAACCCACACACCCACCCTCTTTTGTGTGTCATTATTTATGGATGGCCCCAAAATGGCGTAAAGAAATGATATGTGACAACCTACAACTATTGGAAGAGCACTGTATTAAAGTGATGTAGTTTTGAATCAATAACAAAATAAAATCCTGATCTCTGCTGATCTTCCTGCCAGGCACCTTCATTCCAGCCACTCTGCTGGTGGGGCTTGGTTTCCTGGGCTGCCACCAGGCGGCGGGGGCAGTCTCCATCCTGGTCCTGTCCATGACCTTCTCCGCCTTCCAGTACAACGGCTACATCATGAACCACCTGGACATCGCCCCGAAGCACGCGGGCATCCTCCTGGGGGTGGCCAACTCGGTTGGCTACCTGGCCTATGTTCTGGCACCCCTTCTACAGAAAATCATTATAACAGAGGTAGGGTGCATTCAGGTATATGCTTAGAATGCATTGACTTAGGATTGCATCTTTGAATATTTTTTTGTGTGTGTGTGTGTATGTGTAGAAAAAAAGGTGATCATAAAATGGTGTATTTTGTTGAACATAAGCATTGTAAAGGTTGCATTGTAGTTTGACCCTAACTCAGATAAATAAAGCAAATTAAAAAGAAACTCTTTACTCCTATGGCCTAGGTCATTTGATCAATCGAGACAAGTTACAATGTAACGCTCTGAACTTTATTGTTTTTGTCAGTCTGGTACTCGCAGAAAATGGAATTTCACAATTAGGTTATTTATAGTGAGGATGAGATTTCATCCAATTCAGACTGTTATCATAATATACTTGGTGAGACTTAGACTGAACCAAAACAAAATGTCATAACAACATTAATTCTGTTTTGGTTGAAAAATGTAACCGTCCATAAATGATGTTACACACAAAGGGGTGGGTGGTTGGTTAGGTAGAAAGATGTGACACTGCCTGAAACCTTTCACGTTTAAAACAGTAATTCTGTGAGAGGGGTTTGAGGGGTCCTAAAAGTACCCTGAAAAAGTGTGACATCATTTATGGATGGCTCCTCATTTGAAAACATGCCTGCCCATCCTTAACTAATTTGCTTCCAAATCATTCGTTTTCTGTTGACTCAACTCTGTGAACATCATTGATAGTGGTACCCCTTATGAGAGTCCGTGCTACTAGATACAGAAAACCAACGGTACTAGTGCGTCACTTTCGACCTTTTCGAAATGTAAACAAACGGCAATGACTTCACTAAAAGGGCAAAACATACGATGCATTGTAGTAGTGTGCACAGACTCATAGGGGGCGCTGCTATTGAAAACGTCACGAAAATCCCATGGGTGACGGTCGCACTTATATATCTTTGTGTAACTATAATATTTTCCGTTGACTGCAGGACACCCGCGAGCAGTGGCAGACGTGGCTGCTGATCACAGCCACCTTCTACCTGTTCGGTACACTGTGCTTCATCCTGGGAGGTGAAGGGGAGCTGCAGGAGTGGGCCGAGTGTGACGAGCTAGGCAAGGATGGCTCGTCCACCAGTACAACCAGCCACTCCCCACCACCACCCCAGCCACAGCTCATCCGGGCACCACCCCTCAGGTCAAAGTCACTCGCAGTCCCCATGACCGCCAAGCAAAAAGGCGATTTGGTGCCTGCCAAAGTGGTCATTGCCAGACCGCAGATGCGAACTGTGCCGGGTGCAAAGGGCACACCGCAAAGACTTAGCGCTCCGGATTTGCCTTCTGAGCTCCATCGGCAGACTTCTCAGAAGGGGGTGAAAAAATCTAGCGCTCCTGATGTTAGCAAGGCAACGTTAGCGCCTGCGGCAAGGACGGTCCGAAAGCGCTCTGACCAGAGTGATGAAAGTGAGGGGTCATCCTCAAGGTCAGCGAATGTGCGAAGGTCAATGGCGGGCGATACAAATCCGGCAGGACGGCCGCTATCCAGACATGACCCAAAAGTACAAACCAATTTGGATACATTATCAGAATCCATTGTATGATGGTGGATTGATGCTAGATCTGTTATTGATACTCAGGATTCTACTGACTCCTTTTTCTGGATACACAAAAAGACCTGTTGGTGCCATGGTTTCTGGATTGCATGAGGAATGCTGTAATATAAGGGATCAGCAAGTGGTTAGGGTGGGAAAACATCATCTGTCTTTCATATAATATATATACTCCTGGGAACTTATTTGTGAATATGTGATTTTCTACCTGCTTTGTGGATACATTACCCTCCCTCTGAACACATTCTGGAATTTGAATTGGCAGAGGAAAAAACTGAAATGATATATGAAATGAGATAAAAGATTAGTATTTCTGTTTGTCTGCGGCAGGTTTACACTGCTCAACGAATGCACACACATGGAGTGCTCGCGTGTATTGGACGATCGAGAGGATATTGCAGAGAGGAGGACTAATTGCAAGTAGTTGACATTCCTTTCATTGTGCAATGAGTTTCCATGTATATTGATGTGTAACTGTGTGAAGTCTGTATAGGTATGTGGTATGGAAGTATGTGGGAATTTGCTCAACAAAGTCCAAATAAGTGATATGTATAGCTGATGTTATAATTTTTTCTGTAATAATGTTTGGTTAAAATCCAGGTAGAAATCAGTTCTCAGGATTTTACTCATCCCTGGGATCTGAAGGGGTTCTGCAAAATCTAAGGGGTTCTAGATAAATCTGAAATGGTTCCAGGTAAACTTAGGGGTTCCAGATAACCCTGAGGAGGTTCCAAGTTATTAAAAATACTTCTAATGAAATCTGAGGGAGTTCCAGTTGGGAATTCTTACCAAATTTACTGTGTTCTAAATTCCAAGACCTAGACTTTTTAAAATCTGACAGAGTTCTATGGATCTGGTCAGCAAGAAACAGCTCATTCTGTGTTCCTTTTAATGTGACATGGCGATAGTTAAGAGTTCTGGCTAGATATTATAAATGTTATATTATATGAAGTGTTGTACATTAACAGGACACATATTGCCATTACACTTTGAATGTGCCAATAGAGTAGCATTTTCATGAATTTACGAGAACATAGGAAAAGACAAACATATAGGAGGTGACAGAAAATGTTTAGGTTTTTCAGTTGTTTCTTGTGTCCCAGATCTATCGCAATTCCCCTTAGGTAAAGCATGCATACAAAATATACCTACTTTGTCTGGTATTGAAGAACTACACTCTAGTACCAAAAGACCAATACAATCTTTTTTATATATATATCTATAACCTTCTTTTTAATTTGACTGACTAGAAACATTCTGCAAATCACTGAAACAAAACACTCGTCATAGAAGAAGACTCCAAAGTACTTTGTTTGAATTCTATGTTCATATGTTTTCATTGAATCTCTTTGAGATAAGTCTGTGCTATAGTTAATCACCTGCTACATTTGTTGATGATCTCCATCTTAGATAGGCCTCATTCCAAACCAAATAGTTAATGCACACATGCTACATGACTGTAAATATATAGGTATAATGAACTATGATATTAATGAATTTCAACGGGTTTTATTCATATCTTTCTTGTTTATAGGATATGCTTCTCTTCCTTTCTGTTTTGTAAGAATATTGCAGGCTCTGTTCCTGGTGATATATTTCAGTGAATACTGTGAATGAAAAACTTGTTTATAGGTGTGGCTGAAAATGACATATTTCTGTTTTGTATTACATTACTTATATGATTCGTGTTTATCCTTTTGTTCAGCATCTGTTGTCATCTTTATATGCTCATATCATTCATGCATTATGATAAGTATACATTTTTCCTCCTTTCGTTTTGTTTTCTGTTGAGTCTCATATAGGAAATCTCGTTTTAATCATATGTTACAAGCTGAGCAATAGAGTTTGGGCTACTATCCCAAAACTGAGGCTTCCCAGCTAGATTATCAAATTCTATTGTTTTTGACTGTCAACTACAAATTCTGATAGTAACTGATTGGAGCGGCCAATCTGCTACAATGTTTTTTTATCTACATCTGAAAACATATAGTTTTTCTTGTGTGAAATCACTTTATTTGCCTTTTCATGTAAGACAAGGTTTTTGCTTCTTTCTTCTTAAACATCAAAATACTGAAATAATATTATCATATTGATACGTGGTTTCTGATTGGGATATGCAACATGTCCCGCTCGCTGTGTTTCACATCAGTGCCCTGTCGCATAACCAAATACTCGCAACAGCGAGAGAAACAGCGAGGGTTTGGCAAAGTCTCGCTGTTATACGCGAAATTCGGCATCAATTTTCACCAATTTCTATTCATTTTTCCAGGCTGAAAATTTCAGGGATCTTAGATCTAAATGTCTAGTTTCTAGAAATTTTTACAGAATTAAAATCGGTTGAGCAGAACAGCTGCAAATCAACAGGGGGAACCATCGCAACAGGGACATCCTTGTTGCGAGAGTGGTGTGCCAATCCTCGCAACAGCGAGACCCGTTATGCGAAAGAGATCAGTTGTTACAAACTGTAAACATGGCAAGAATGGTAGTTGTTATCCGGGTTTTATTATGAGGTCCAGCCATGGTTCAGAATTCAATAGGAAATTTTGTTGGTTTTTCTCTAATACCCTGAAAATGTCAGTGGCCCATTGCACAATAGAATTTCATTGTTAGGATCAAACAAAGATATCTTTGTTAAAGATATCTTTGTTACGATTTTACAAACATAGTAAAATCTCTGGTTCTAATGAATGAAATTGAGTTCTGTAAATTGATGTAAAAAGGAAAAAAATTAAGGACAAATCGGTAAAAGTTATAGCTCTCTGGCTGCATTCTAAATATAGAAAAACAATGTGTATAAACCATCCTTGTTACGAAAATATTAATTTTTTTCAAAAAAATTATTTTCGTTGTTACGAACCCATTGTGCAATGGGCCACAGGACCCCTAAGGGCATGGGTCACCCAACATTCATATCTGGTGGTAACTTGAAAGGGATTAAAACCCGGCTAAACCTTAGTGATATTTTCTGTTCATTCTAAGGATATAACAGAAATTTAACCCTCCTTATGTTTTGATACCTATTTTCTACTTCCTATTTAAAGCTGTACCAAAGAGCATCTAAGATAAGAGTCCCCATTTGTAATGTTTTGCTGTGAACATCGTGATTGTGGCGCCCCCTACATGAGGCATGCAAACCACTATAACACTCCATTTCTTTTGCCATTTTCATGACATCATTGCTGTTTATTTACATTAAGAGAAAAAACAAAAAGACACACTGTGGTTTTATTTGTATCTGGTTGCACAGACTCTCATAGGGGGCGCCAGTATCGTCAACACCACGAAAAAGATGTATGCAACTGTACGACTTGCATATCTTTGTGTAACTATTATATTTTTGGCTGTACTTCCAAAAACCAATATCTTCTTTATTGATTTCAAGCCATGTGCCATTCAAATAATCAACCCTGAGTGTCTTGCGTTTGTGGTTTAGCATGGGCGTGTTCTATCTAGCCAGAGACAGCAAAACTGTGTCGTAACTAGATAACTAGATATATCAAAACATGTTCAAAAGTGTGTTACAAAAGCAAAAACAAGAGGCAGCAGAGAGAGTAAAGCATACATGTGATTGTAATGTTAGTTAAGTATTTATTATTGGGGAGAAAGTGAGGTGAGGTGTTGTGCAGTTTTTCTAACAATAATTATCCCAAGGTGACTCCACTGTAGGTAACCTACTGCCCTGGATGAGTTGGTCTGGTGTGGTGCTGAAGAACCTGATTTTCGTTTTTATGTAACTGGAAAATAAAAGAGATTTGCTACACTATGGCCTCTATTTGTTATTGTTTGCAGCCTGTGTGTGAACCATTTATTGTCATTATTGTTTTCTGCAAATGTATTGATTTCCATGCTGGACATATTTTTGCGCATTTCACACACCGCTATGAATGCGCGAAAATATGATGTAAGTGAAATTTATAAATACTATAGGATATGTAGGCATTACTTTAAAATGCGCCAAATTATGGATGCCCAGAAATTTTACTTATTGCTGGCGTGTGAAAATTTAGCAGCATGAAAATATTTATGTTTACAGTATTCCATTATTTCTTTCAATAAATAAAGTTCTTCTGTATAGTTAGCATAACAAAAACACATTAATGAAAAACGATGAATTTTAATGAATCTTTAAGCAGAATAACAAGTTTTTTCACACAATAATCTCAGTTATACTAAAACTATGACACACATCTAAATCAATACTTTCTTAATAGCTGTAAGCCAGCTCTATCCAGAATCTGTTTGAAAATAGATACATTTATAAGCTTTGACATTCTGAAGACAGCTGAAACTCAGGGTTTATGGGGTAAACGCAGGATTTATGGGGATATGTTATGTCATATATCTTAGCCAATCAGCATTTACCAGTAGCCTATAAAGGCAAGCAATTACCCGAATATAAACCAGCGTCCTTTGCGGTGTTCAACTGTGAGCATCTCATCCATTGTTGTCTTATGCTTGAGAAATAGACTAATATGGCTATTACGAATACCCAAGGACAGGTCCTGACTGGGACACAGAGATCCTAAGGTGACTTAAGCACCTGGTGGTCTGAGGGCAGTCAATGGGGGGCGATCAAAAAAATCCACGAAAAATCGCGTCCACGAAAAGTTATAATACCCACGATAGCTATATTTTCTATCGTGGGGTTTTAGAAAAAAAAGAATTTTGTGGATTTTTTTTCTTTTTTTTTCAAAATTACACACTCCCAAATTGTCCCAATGTATTTCAAACATACATTTTACAGTATTTTAGGTTGATTTACGTATATTATGAATGGTTTTAGTATGATTTTCACTGAACTTTAATGTCCACGAAATTTTCGTACATTTTTTCTGGGGAACTTTTTCTATCCTGGTCACAAAATTGGGTAAAAACACATTCACGAAATTTCGTAACTTTTTCTTGGTAGCCCCCCCCCCCCCCCAGATCAAACTTGGGGGCCCCAGAGGCTAAAGAGTGGCCATGAGATGACCCAAACCAGCATAATGCCGACCATATAACAGTCAAAACACAAAGATTTAATCGATCTCAACCCACAAAGCCCCATTCCCAGTTACCTATAGTCAGGTGAATTCCTCCCCCAACCATCATACACAAAACTCTTGATTCCCACTAATAAGCTCGAGGCACCTCTGAATCCTGTCCAAACCCTATCATTCCTGGACACATCAAAATCTTACCTGTCTTTTGAGTAACTAAAGTCAGCAATATCTTTTTCAAAACCAATCTGTGACACAGGCCACCCTTGTGGTGGCAGGTGGGATCATTGCTGCCACCTAGGGGAAACAACCCCCTATTATTGACTTACAACCCTTTACACAAATTCCCCAACTTTCCCCATTTTTATCCACAACCCCACATTCTTCTCATTCAGATTTAAAATCAACAACAACAATTGATATCACCTCAATATTCAAACATTTACCACTCCCCCCCCCTTACATAGATCTATATTTATATATATACATCTAGTATCTCCATTAATTCATATATAATAACATCTCTTACTTGATAATTCAAATCCAAACTTCTATTATCCTTGTATAATTGTAACAATATTATCACATTAAATCTTACTACAAATGAAATTTATTCTTCCAAAACTCTGATTTGCTCCCCCCCCCCCCCCCCTCCCTCCGTTGGAAGTAATGAAAGGCAATTAAACTTATACAAATATAAAACCCTGATTTTTATCAATCGCATAGGTTGCAAGAAATCATCATGCTGGACCTTCTACAATCTTTCAACAGTCATTGAAGAAAGACAACAATTTTAGACCATTACAATTCTTTTCTATACATTTTGTAATTTTCACCTAGCCAACACAACATAAAATGTGCAATGTTATATTTTCATTGTAAGCCTAGCCTGATGACCAAGTTGTCATAGAAAATAACATTTACAATATGCAAGAAAGGCCCCTTTGATTACAAATGATTATTTTTACATGGCGTTTTCCCCTGAAGCCTGTAGCATACTCTTGAGATGTCCTGATTAGGTTGAAGAATGTAACCAAAACGTTATAATAACGTGGCAGTGCTATGTCACAACAGTACGTTGCAGCAACGTTATTGGAAGCCATCAAAATAACATAACAAGAACCAGTACAGAACCAAACAGAACATTGCTGCAACGTTATAATAATCTCACATGCTTGCCTGGGGAGAAGCTACAAAATCACAATTACAATGCAGTACCAGCTCCACTGGCAATTTCCTTTCAACTTTCCGTATCAACCACCAAATACGGTATATGATATAAGGCAAACCATCCTCAGTCAAAAGCAAAACCCTGAATACTCAGTGAAACAGCAGAAATATTACAGCCCTCAGCCTAATGGCAAGTGCAGTAATTCCGTTCATGCCCACCTAGTGTTCAGGGTCATACTTTCAACCTCAGACATTTTTCGCTTTATATTGGTACCCATTTTTAGATCAAGTTATCACCCTTCCGCTGGGGGTTGGGCATGTTGAAGTTCTTATATTCTCTGGGGACTGCACAATGGTTTATGTTCTGCAGCTTCAGTTACATAATATATATGAAATGATTTAATTGTAACATCAAACTTTGCTCTATTGTGGGCCACATGAATAGGGAGGCGGCAGTAAAATGGATTGCCTGTTTTGGGCAAAAGGATGCAAACTCTGAGAAAAACTCGCTAGCAACAGTTATTTTTTAAGAGAATAATTATTTAACTATTAACTATCAACCCTACCTATTGCTGCACTTTCAATCATGCGGTCAGCATAGGCAAATAATCCTAAAATAGCTTGCAATAGGATTTTCTCTTTAGCACTAGCAGGAGAACAAGGGATTCCCTGGAGCTTCCAAAGATAACCAGGAAAAAATAGTTCTGGTTGCCATTTCAGCAATTTCAAGGTTGGTGATTACTGTGGCATTCAAGGTTTTATGTCACAAACCTTGTCCCGTCTATAGTTGACGCTGGTAGCCCCTGTGGACAGGGTGTAGTTTCTCCTCGTACTAACATGGCATGTTTTATTTCCCCAGTCATAGTCGAAGCCATAACAAACTGAGCCATCCACCCTGTAATTGTCACACTGAACCTTGCACTGAAATGCGTTGGACGCATGAGCCTCCTGTAGAATTCCCTCATTGTCAGCTTGGAGGTTTGTCCTTACGGGATAAGTATCTGCACATTTATCTAGAATTAAGGGGAAATAAAGGTTCATCCTATGAACTTTTCAGTAATGTAATTGATGAAAAAATTGTAATCATTTCCAAATAATAAACACGTGGCATTTTTATAGCAATTTGAATCATGTCATGACTATATGTGAACATTCACAATATTCATACATAAGATAGATGAGTTTATTTAATGGTTGAGTATCTATCTAAAATAGCTTCAAGGTGAAATGAGTGTGATATTTAGTAGAAAGAATAAAGCTGTTTGAAATGAAACGGGCAGTGGTTATGTCTGAATGTCCAATAAAATAGCATTCTGGTACTTGATTAATAGGATAAAAAGCAGACTATACCTTCATGCAAAATATGAAAGATCAAAATCATTTGAAGGAAACATTCTAATATCAGATTGAGAATTTTCAAAAACACATTTACCCACCAGTCTGTCTGTATTTGGTACCCAATTTCCCAATGATCTCTCCAAATTTCCCTATAAATCTACTTATCACGGTTATAATTTTCTAACTTTGTTTGTACATCATCTGAACCTAGTGTTCCTTTTATCATATAACGATTTTATTTTTTATCTTTTTTATTTTTTTATTTTTTTTTACAAAAATAGCAAGAATGAGAAATTCCAGATTTGCATGAGACAATTTTTCATGGTCAACTGGGATCACAAACTACACTGCTCTGCAGGGTGAAGTATGAAAAATATACTCCTTGGACTTAACTTTCTACTTCAAGCCATGGTTAATATGCAAAAAGGTGCATTTCTTGTGCATCTTTAAAAATCTATTGTTTATTGGACAAACTGGTATATCCTATGTATCTTTTTTTTAAAAAGGATTATCTAGAAAATATCGAATAGAACAGAAATAGAACACCAGGCAGTCGGCCATCGTTTGTTGGTTTGTTGGTTTAAACCAACAGACTCAGTAGTTCCAGAGCACTTGGATATTTCATCCTTGCTCCTGGATGATCAAATCTATGAGGAGGTAGAGACCATACCCCTACACTTTTACCAAGGCAGGTGTTCTTTTATATGCAGTGTCCCATAGGCAGGGCACCACATACAACAGCTGATAGCTAGGCCTTTGATAACCCTGTCATTGACCCAGACACCTTGTATGTATATCGAGACTGGAAAGCTTCTCTCTGGTCCTATGTGATCATTTCCCTGGTGGCCGGTTGGAATCCACCTAGTCCACTGTATCCAGGGTCTGACCATTACCAGTGTATTTCTGGAATATTAATAGCATGTGGTACCACCCATGCCATTTTTACTTTAGTCATAATGGTCAATCCAAATCCAATCCTACAGCCCAGGTGGCAGGTCTGTAGTTTTTCCCTGGCTTTCCAGTCTCAATATATCCTAAATATATATATAAGGTCTCTGGTTGACCATAGGTAAAACGCCAAGTACCCTAGCAGTGGGACAGAGGCTTGAACTGCCAATATTCAGATGACGAAGACAACACCCTACCACTGTACCACCAGAACACCACACAGCCCAGTGAGTGCACCTGCCCTTGGCTGGGATAAACTATATAGGGTCTGCATAAGAATTAATCTAAAATTGTTATCAGAATTAGATTCAGAATCTGGTCTTACCACAGAAAGGAGAGATGTGAGGGTAATAGTCAGTGCCGTCCTCCACAACTAGTTGACCTGCAGGGTCCAGGGTCCTGTACACCACACATGATTTGGTCTTTTCATTAAACGTGAAGCCCTTACAGTACAGATCTGAAGGCCCTGTCTTCAGGAAGACACATCTCTCAGCACACAGAGGAAGGGAGTCTGAAGATGACTCCACCCCTTTTGATATATTCGTGTCCATAGGTCGACCATTCTTCAATCTGTAGAACACATCTGAACAATCTGTTGAGATATATCAAATATTCAGAACTAAGAATTAGGCTGAAATGGCAATTAGAAATTTATCTTGTTATTCATAAGGGGTGTTCATTCTAATCAATGTAATAAGGCTAACCATGGGTTTGTGGACTCAACAAAATTGGTATATAGCGGCAAATTAGTCCAGGGGCCTGTTTCATAACAATCCTCTGTATGTTTTGTGTTTCACAAACTAACGATCACCTGTTGGATTGCCCCAGCTACATTAGTTTTGTTTTTGCTTATGTGAGTTTGGTTAGATCTGTGGGAGCTTTGGGTCGATTTACAGGAGTTTGGTGTCAATTTACAGGATTATGGGTTGATTTATAAGAGTTTTGGGTCGATTTATGGGAGTTTTGTTATGAAAAGGCCACATACAAAATTTTGAAACTCACATACAGTTTCCATGAGGGTCCATAAAACCTCACTAGCTAGGGAAATTGCGTTAAAACAGACCTGCAGTAGACGTTGGATAACACCTGTAGACAATAAACTTTATATTCCATTCATTTCCATATTCCAGCCAGGGCAGGGAATCAGAGTGTAAACACTTTTTTTCTCTCTGCTGAAAGACTGACGACTGACAGTTGCGTCCTGAGGAGAGGACCCGTGGCCCGGCAGGTCCAAAACAAGCCCGATAACATTTATTTTCAGAATTCACTTCTGGAGACTGCTCTATGGTGTTGACAGAGCTGTGCAGCTTCTGAGAGTGCAGTTGCCATAGTTGGAATTCACAATTGGCTGAAAAACATTTGATATGTTAACCTTTTAAAGTTTAATTATTCACAATGATAAAAATTACATTGTAGATTATCTTTTGATACTCGGTGTAATTTTGGCCAATCTAGATCAATATAAATCACTTTGAAATTTTTATAATACGTCTTTGACAAATGAGCAAACATTAGCAAAACAGCAATATGTTTTTTATGTACTACATTGGTTTAGTGCATATTCAGAAATAAAGGGAAACAATACATAACAACTGGAGATTAAGTAAACATTCTCACTGTATTATCATTTGAATATGTTAAATAATATTTGTAATCAGTTATATGTACATACAATTACATACAGAAATGTCTTAAGGGATTTATGTTCATAAGGAAAACATTTTTGTTTTACAAGTCAAGAATGACTGCACTACATCATGTTTATTATGAAGAGAGCTCGACTTCCTTATTGCTAAAGAATAACAATAACAATGATATTATGTTTTTTCGAAATATACTTACTTCTTCCTCCCTTCATGGCACCAGGTTTTGTTCCATTCATATTATTCTCTGAATTCTTGTCTGAAAGTATCAGTAAAGGGTTCTTATATTGATTGGTGGGGAATACAAATCATGAATAGCTATGGGTGACAGTTCTCTCTGGCTCAGTGACTATCACTATAATTTTTAAAGGTAGGCCTACTTGGGTATTTTCAGCCTGATTTTTATTGACCAGCTAAATATCTTAGATCTTATCAAAGTCTATACCTATAGAAGTAAACAGTTACTGGAATTTACATCTTCCACCATTTGTGAAAGAAGTTACAGCCTAAATGAGAATATTACATTTACAATTTGCTCCTATTGGAAAATGAATTTTTGTAAAATAACAAAAGAAAATAATACCAGTGTGATTCCGACCAAAGTCAGTATACGACAAATATAAATAATTACACAAATGTTAGAAGAAAATAAACAAGACATATCATTTGAGAGATTAGTGAAAGTGAATAAACTTTAAAAAGTTAGCATTCAAGCACTATTTGCTTGCATCATTCTAGGCAATATTGATCCATTCAGAGAAACATTGTGTGCATTGTTCTCTCTTGAATGTCCATATACTTAAAATGGCATTTAAATTGTTTGAAAAACAGAATTTCATTCTAGTTCTTAATACACCTCTCAGGTGGCACCCTGAACAGTAGTGAAAAACTTTAATTGAATGAAATGCAAATCGGATTCTGTAGTGTACAATTTGCTTTAGTGGCTCCCCACCCCCACCCAATCCCCCTTCCCTCCCTGCTTTGAACTTAGAATTTATTAGCATTTTGATGTTGGGGGTTGATTTTGAAATGGCAATAGTCCACTAATCTGTTGGGAAATCCTAGGGACAAGGAGCTGGGTCTAGGACCTGTCAATACACACTACCCCCAATACATACCACTCGTTGGCTGTGCTCATGATGAAGTAGTTCAATAGATTAGTGTTCGTACCCTGATCACCCTACATTTCAATTCTCAAACAAGGAAAGAGTGTGAAAAGGTCCTTTTTATAGAAGGGGTTAAAATATGGGATGGAGTGAAGGAAGTTGTAAAAAATTCAGGAAATGTGTGTAAGTTCAAAAAAGGGATTAAGGTGGTATACTGAATGATATGTGTTGAATGTTACTGTTTGTAAATATGATACCTATAATTGTATATTCATAAATGTTCATCATTGTTAATATCATCATAATGTAATAATTTACATTGGAAGAACTTCTTGTACTGGAAGAAATGTTATATAAAAAAACATACATGGTAAAAAGTGCTGTTCCCCGAGGGTTCCACCGGCAACCCTAGGACGTTCCCTTAAGGTCTTCCATATCTTATCACCAAAACTAGATTCAATAGTTCATGAAAATATTGAATGGTTCAGTCAGGTTTAATGCAGGGTATTGAAAGATGGTTCAAATATGTGTCATACAACTTTGAAATGATAGAAAAGAAAAAGAAAAAGTTGAAATATGCAGGAGCTCTAAAGTTTGTGGCAGGCAACCAAGGCATTTCCTAATATCAATGTTTGGTTGCCACAAAGGGCTAGAATTAACTCACCAAGGAATTGGAACACCAGGAACACAACGAGAACACAGAGGACAGCCACCCCAATGGCCCCGAGCACCCAAGCCCACCACGGGGGACGCTGACAGCAACATACAGCAGCAGTCGTCTTCTCGTTGGTGGTCGTAATTGGAACCGGAGCTTCGTTCCTATTGGGAACTGTGTATTCATGGCCCAGATGGTTCCCATCATTCAGGCTCAGGTAATCGTTGTTTTCTTCAACTTCATCGTAGTTCATGTCGTTGTAATCATTCTCTGCGTTTTCATAAGGGCTCGTCATGTTTGTGTAAAATCCTGGTTCCCACTGAATAATATTTCGCTACTAGAAAAATAAAAAGGGCAGCCTTGTTCATCTTTAAGATATGCACTACTAGTTGTTTCCACTAAACAACTGGTTGACAATTCTGGGAGGTTCTGGACAACTATTTCTATGTAGATACAGATCCAATGCTTAGAGAAAAAAGGCATAATTGTCTTGGGTATAGTTATTATCATATTAATTATTGTTGACTTTAGGTGTCAAAAATATCTAACAGGATAAAACATCTGGGTTTGTTTCCTGCCATTCGGGCATTTGTCTGGACGATTAACTTTCAGTTGGTGACAGACTTACCTTATCATGTTTGTCTTCCTGCGGCAACAAAATCTTTTGGGGGGCGTAAACTTATATTCAGTAATAAACATCAGAGTTGCCTCTGTTTTTCAGTTCATTACAGAAAGGAAAACTTCCTAAGGATAATTTATATATTCATAAAGTCCGCCTAGCCCCTTTCCCAAAAGGTACTCTAGGTAAAAGTATATAGAATAAAGGCAAATTGTTAAATGGATCATTGAGATGAAATTAAAATATTGCAATAAGGATACTATTTTTTGAACAAGTAAAACTATCCAAGTACAAACTTAAACATAAGATACATATATACTAGGCATTAGAAAGAAACAATTTAAAACTTCAGTTTGTGTTTTGTTTTTTGACCTATGATATCTGATTGATCAATTTCTCAAACCACATATTGAGATAAACACTAGAACATAATCTTTTTGGCAAGTGTTAGTGCATAATAAATGGAAAGTCCTTACAAAAACAAGACCGGGAAGTAAGAAATGTTTACAAACTATCAAACCTGACAATAATGACAGCAATCTCTTATTACAAAGGCGACCCCAATAGATTAATAATCCTAATACAACTTTGCCTGATTATTCTAAAGGCTGTATACCATATACCAAAAGTGTATAATTATACAATTTTCTGCCGATATACTTTCAGATTTTGTACTGGTTGCAGGTACTGCATTTTTGGCAGCCGCTATTGTAATTTCGGTAGCCAATATTGCGCCAAAAGTGGACGACACTGCATGGTTAAACATTACTATGGAGTACTATGTATTACGGAGGCCGAGAATTTAGCTCAACCCCAAATGAGTTCCCCCTTAAAAATATCTGAATACACTGAATGTACCTTGGTAGTTCTAGCAAGCAAATTAATGTTAACGTACCTTATCAAATGTGTAGGTGATGATATTAAACTCATCTATTTAACTCCTCTTATTGTAGCCAAGTAGACCGGGAACAATCTCTCCTCAGGATACAGGGCACCCTGCCAACCAGGTCGTGACGGAAGTTTAACTCACGACAATGTTTTGATAGTTGAATTTTTTTATCAATGTAAAGTCTTGCAAAGAATCTCTGTTAACAAAGGTTATGTCTTAAAAGTTAAAGTTGAGGTAGAGTTGAGGTAGAAGTCCATTCTCGCACCATCCCTATAATTATGTGTCCAAAGAGGGATCATAATTATGGCATAAGGTTTATTTATTTTGGTGATAAATACCCATCAGACACATTTGAGGGGGGTATTTTGAGAATTTATGGTATAGTAGAATGGCACACATGTTACACGAATTCGACTTTGTTTACTTCATTTTCCGTGTTAGGATGACATCATATCAGGAAGATTGAATATACCACTTATGGCAGACTTTCTTCGGTAGACCTACATAAAATAAACAGTATGATTTATTACCAACATGATTTCAGAGTATTTTTATTATCTAATTAATTCAGCAGGCTAATTGGGGCACACCAAGGCGTGAATGAGATCGAGCAGCGGTTGAAGGTAAACATTATAGTTGAAAGGCACTGTTTTCCCACACATATTAAATTGCCTATGGGATTGATTGTCCGAAGGGGATAAATTGTACCCAGGTTAGTAGTTCCAGTGCTAGTCCAGTGTCCAGTGAGTAGTTTTCCAATGGGTAGTTTTCTCAATTCTATTTGTCCCTGGGATGGTTGTTGCCAGCAGTAAGTGTCCAATGGATAGTTGTTCGAACGGTTGACATCTCAGTTGCAGTGTTCCCAGTGGTCCGTCGCATAACGGGTCTCGCTGTTGCGAGGGTTGTCCACCACAGCGAGACCCGTCCCTGTTCAACAGCGAGTGGATCCAACTTTGGCGATAACAGCGATGTTTGTCCACCTGATTTTGATTGCTTTTTAATGAACAAGGATGTCCTTGTTATGTGTAATATAACAGTGAGACTTATCTCAACAGCGACATGTGTCACTGTTATCTGTGTTACAACAGCGACACATAATTATCACAACAGCGATATGTGTTGCTATTATCTGTGTCACAACAGCGACACATATCGCAATAGCGACATCCCTATTCACAAACTATCGCTGTTTATATTTGTTTACCATGTTCCCATTGTTATCACCAGGAGTCGCCATAGTATTTTCAGAGCACCATCTTGCGGGACTCAAGTGAACTATCTCATAAACATAAAAACCGGAAGTGATAATTTTCCCGGAAGTCTTCCTGCGGCAGCTTTCCGAAACAGACACGGCGTCCACGAAGGCAAAGGAAAAACATGTCCGGGAAGGTAAATATGCAATGACACCATTAGGAATTCATATAATAAGTTAGTTTATTTACTTATTGTTGAAGTACAGCCGATTGATATCTTGTTAGTTTGTTAGTTTTTGCGCCTAACCGTACATAAGGTGACGCCGTTTTGCCCTCCCCTATTATCGCTCATGCCACCGGCAACGTAAAAGGTAATTTTAAAACAATATACTCGATAGAAATATTACTTCCCGGAATCTTGTACATGTGATGTCAACATTTCTTGAAAGTTCGATGAGTTTTAGTTTGAACCACTTCATTATAACACTCCTCCTGGTCATATGTTGGTTTCCATGAAGTACTGTGGGTCATCAGTTTACTGAAGCCCCATACCCACTAGGCGATTTTGCGATTTTGCCTCCAGCAATCATTTTTTCCTATGATGGCCCGTCATTCTCAGGTATTGAAATCTATATGTTTCATCAGAATCGTCTGTAAAATCGTTGGGTTGTTAACTGGGCTATTTTATAGAACCTGTTCATTCCAAAAAATAGCTTAATGATGCTTCCTGACGGAAAAATCACCAAATAGGTATAGGGCTTCAATTAATTCTGCTTCCAATTTAATGTGGAAAACATTCCTTTTTTTTTTACGTATCTATTTAAATTGAAAAAGGAAAAATTTTAATTTTGAGTTACCAGGTACATGATAGCAATTCTATGTACAATTTCAAATACAAATTTGTAAAAATCATTTTTACTTTAAATAGAAACGACATCGAACTGTGCTAGACTATGAGGAGGACGTCTCTGCAGAACGTGAGGCCGCAAGAAGAGATCGAGATCGACAACCAGCTCGAAAAGTCAGAGTAACCAGCACCTCCCACGCAGGTGTACCTCTTGGTGCAGTTCCCAAAGACAAAGTCCATAGAACCTTGAAGACTGGTGTGTCAAGTAACTATCCATCCACGAGTGGATTACAAGGTTTATATGCAGGATCAGAAGGGCCTGTGGGTAAAGTTAAGAAAACAAAAAGACCACCTATAGTTGCCAAACCTAGGGCGCCTATCGTACCCAAAGCACCTATGAGCACACCAACAGGGACGTCAGAGTCGGACAAAGAGCCTGCAGAAGGCCTAGATGACACCCTCAATGATCCTGACTATGTGGATATGCCTCAGGAGACAGACAGTGATGAAAACGAAGTAAGGGACACTGATTATATCATCCCGGCCTCCCAAGAGTCCAATCGTAAATTGAAAAGGCAAAGACGACCCAGGTTGGTATATTACACTAAAAAAGTTGTCTCCTCAACATGAGTTCCATTATTGATGTAGTAAAAGGTGTGATCTATCTATTTACTTAAAAAAAAAAACGGTACTAGGCTAACACAAAATGTTAAGAACCAGCCAACATATAAATCAAAATAATTTTATAATTAGAAGTGAAAAACATCGTACAAATCATCTTCAACTTTACATTTACATTAGAGGCTTTCAAGTATATATCACAATAATACATCAAGAATAACATTCTGTAAAAATGTTGGTAACCGTTACAGCAATGACGCAATTAAAAGAAAAGAAACTAAAATGAAATTAGACTCTATATTGCATCCGATTATGGTGTTCTATATTTGGGATGATGCTACAATTTTGGTGTTTTATACCTACCCTAGGACAAAAAACAGTTCAAGTGTTGGCAAACAATGTATCCGTGCACGATTTTGGACTGAGGATGAACTGTGCCGTTTATTCACCTCTGCCAATTACTACAAGAGGGAGCTCAAAGGTCCCTACAAATTTGTAGGTGATGCTACCTTCCTCCGCACAGTAGCCAGACAGCGTGTAACAGGTATAAGATTATTTAGATATTTAACAATAGCCAAAATACAAAAACAATGTGACGTCACTTTAAACTGTGTATTTAAGTTATCCAGTCTAATCGGCATTTTTTCATTATAACGTTTAATCTTTACCAAGTATACAAGTCACTTGAGTGTCAATATTTTGTACGTAAAATATGTAATACCTTTGTTTATTGAAAAAAAAAGTTCGTACTACACAGGTTATTGAGAATGGTACATTTCTGGTTTTACTTTAACACTTGGATACTTGAATATTGTAAATTTAACTGCAGGCCTCAAAGCGGGACCTTTAAAACCTCGAACACTTTTTTTGGGCCTCTGGGACCTTTAAAAGCTTTATTTTCCTATCCGCAACCTTTAATGACCTTTTTTTTTATTACGAGTGACCGATAACTGTAAGAATTGTTAGAAATTACAAGGAATCTTCGAAAACATCTCGAGTAAACATAGGAAACAAATGTCATGAATCTTTGAAAAATGATGCACTTCAATGGTAATATGGCTAATTCAAATGTATAATGACTGTCATGTTTGACCCCATAAATCCTGACCTTATAATCAGAGATATTCTTTTAAAAACAATAAATATTTTGAGAAAATAGAGATTTTGAAATACTGATTTATTGTTGACCGCTTTTTGAAAAAAAAAAAAAAAAGGTCATTTGTAGAGTAACTAAAATTGTATGTTCCTGCTCATAGCTACAAAGAGTGTTTCGAGATAACATATTGACCAATCCCTGCTTACTGTCTTTGAAAGCATGTCATCGATTTCAATCCAAAAGTGAGAAATAATGTTGAATCATCTAAAAAAGAGTAGTACCAAGCATAAAGGAACACTGAAACATGTGTTTTTTATCAAAATTCATAAGGAAATTAGTTACAACTATGCACTTTAACTGAATTTTTATTCCCTTATCCAACCTTTATTTCTTAAATTGTGGCCTTTTAAAGGTACATTTTTTGGAATGATCACCGCTTTGAGGCCTGTTACTGTAAAACATGTGTCTGGTGATTGAATGGACATATTAATATTTCAGACGACGTAAATGAAGAAAAACCACCGAAAGAACGACGCTCCCTTGCGGAAGTCAAGAACAAGTTAAACAAACTTTTGCAAAAAAGGCTGTGAGTACATTCATTATTAATCTATAAATATTTATTATTTTTGTTTGTCATTTAGAAATAGTGTTCGTACACGTCATGAAGGCATTCTATTCTTAACTAGTGCACAATGTAAATGTAAATTTTTTTTTTAGTACATATCATTCTTCTTGGCGTCTGTACTCATTTTCCTTTTAAGAGGATATCGATAAATTTTAAATGCATCTAACACTTCCTGTTCTGTAAAACTTAAATTAATTATTTATATGCCTATTTATCTTCCCAGTAATAGCGTGTAATGTTTTGAGTATTCAAAGTAAAAAATAGATGGTATTTGGAGCAAAAATAATTTCATGAAAAACATGTAAGACTAGGTCTCTTTGTTACGTTATGTAAGAAATATTCTTTTTCTTTGTACTATGGAAATTTATGCCTGTATTTAAATTTTTGTTACATTCCGTACAACTACACTTCAAATTGTATAAAGCTAACTTGTTTTAAAGCTGTAATTTCTGAATTTCTTACTCCAGCACGAAGAACTCGTAATGAGGTATGGCTATAGCGGTGCCGGGAAGGTCCCAGAGGAAGAACATCTCCGCGAGTCTGTTATGCTGGCACTTGAATACACGGGTATAGATGTCGTTGTGGGTGAGTATATATGTCCATTCTAGTATAACGGATAAAACTATTTATATCTTATTTTTGAAAATAATTTTTCTTACATAACCATTTTGTACAATAATTTTTAAAGACTCGAATGATTTTTTCTGTCCTAAAAATTATGCCTCTCTGGTTGTTAAGATTCTGTTTCTCAGAATGATCAACATTTAAAGAAATAAAATACATATCACTATCTCTAGTCGTCTGTCTCCAGGCAATTTAAGTTTAAAATATTACCTTTCTCCTGGTGATAACATCCAATACCCTTTTCATGTTTAAACTTGAAATGACGACTGTGGAGGGTATCTTTGGGTTTTTAATTACATGAAGTAACTTCAATTTTCCTGTTCATTTTGTCATCCCTGTACATCCAAATGAAATGAATCAATACCATTGAACTAACGTTTCTTGCAATTACTGCTTATATAATTACAGGTATACCAGGTTTGAAACCTGCATCTCTTGCCAAGAAGCCGCCAAGTGTGATGAGGGAACCAAACCCACGAGAGGCCATTCTTCGAGAGAAACTACTGGAGCGTGGTGGTGCATCACGGGCTACTACCTCTGCTACCCTTTTTCCCGGATCTTCACGCGACGAGTCATTACTGGAGCAAGCACAGTCATCTGATGAGGAGGATGTAAATTATGATGCTTACGGGCGTCAGTTGCAGAAGAGTGATACAACCGTTCCTCCCAGGAAGACAGCCATTCCTCAGAAAAAGACTTATGACCCGGTTGACCTGTGGCAGCGTGTGACCACCTCTACCCAAAAGCAACCTAATAAGCAGCCCACACAACGTCAGCAACACCCTAGAAAGCAGGTTTTTACAATAAATAACGAAGAAGAGGAGTTCAACCTTCGTACTCCGCAACATTCAGAGGGGTATCAATATTCCTTTCGAAGCATGGGAATTGAATCAACTCCTCAGTTGAAAAACAGACTACAGGCTGAAATTCAAAACTACACCCTGGAGTCCTCTCAACCCCCGGATACACTTCCAGACCTGCCGGACACACGAGTTTCCAAGGGTAAAAGTGTCCAAAAGAATGTTAAGTCAAACAACAGTGGAGAGACTTTTGAACGGTCTGAAATCTTGCCACCCCGTCAGAGTAAATATTTCCCACCAAGTGCTAGAAAAGACCAAGAGGCTGCTCAGAAGATATTGGCTCAACGTGAGAAGGGTATTACAAAAAGTACACTTCATTCAGAAGTCAGCCAACCTACCACCGAAGCTTACAAAGTGAGCACTGTGCGGGACAGGAAAGACCAAAATGTATTTACTGAATTGAGACAGAAATTGGACTATGGTGGTAAGGGAATAAAAAAAAATCTCCTACACATACCATTGCCAGAAACCCCTTCGATGACGAGAACACTGACTCAGACGCAGAGGACGTCACACCAGAAAATACAGCGTATATCGATGATTTAGAAAGTGAGACAATACAAACACCGACATTCAGAACTCTTGAAGACACACCCGTTCCCACAAGATTTCTTCCAGAACGCACTAGCTCAACTGTCAAAGTTCCCAGGAGTGGAGATGGAGAACAGGTGTATTCACGTCGCGAGCATGGGAGCAATGAAGAAGTGTCTAGCAGTGAAGAAAAGTTAAAAGACAACCTTCTCAAGCTCAAAGTCCAAGAGAATGGATCCAAGAAACTTGCACCTCTAACAACCCAACAAGAGGTTCATCATGGCCATAATGACAACTTTCAAGAGGGCGACATCGAGCACCATGGGGTTTCAGATAATGATTCCCTACATGGACAGGCATCTTTAAATTCTGATGAAGCACAAGAGAATGAGCTCGTACCTGAATCGGTCGGAAAAATCACAGAACATATGGCCGTGGGGGAATCTGAGGTTCACGTTACCAATGCCAAGTATCTTACTCAGATACGGGCTGAACTGCAAGAGGTCAGGAAGCTGCATGGAAACATGACGGAGGCATTACACACTAACCATGCAGCATTAATGACTGTGCTCAACAAGATGACCAACGTACAAGCAAACTCCTGTGCAGTGCTAAAGATGGCTCTGCATGAATTTGCTGAGTACAAACACCATAACATCTCGACACAGACCATCCTCACCAAGAATAATGTCCCGTATCCTATGGTAAATGAGGAGAGCGATGAGATTCTCATAGACAATGGGAATTTCATAATAAGTGAATATGTTGTGACAGCTTCATAGATGGAGCGTTCAGTTGGAGAGGCCGCTGGTACAACAGACACCGCAGGCACAATAGGTAGATCATCAGCCAACCCGGAATCAGCACAGCATGCCGAGGACCATGAGATGTCGAACCAGGTTAAAGACCAGAACCGCTCTTCATCCCAGCGTGTTAGTACAGGACATGATGACGTGGAGTATATCATTCATGGCCAAGTGGACCGACCCACACTTCAGGACGACCATGAACAGGGGGTTTCTGCTGGAAAAGACCAAAAAGTCTCCTCTACCCAGCGGGCTACTTCAAAGCTTGCCACACATGAGTCTAACACTCCTACCCAAGTACACCCAACCACACTTCCGTACGACCATGAAGAGGGGACTTCTGCTGGAAAAGACAAAAAAGTCTCCTCTACCCAGCGGGCTACTTCACGGCATCCCACACATGAGTCTAACACTCCTACCCCGGTTGAAGAACCCACAATTCTGTACTACTGTGAACAGGGGAGTTCTGCTGGAAAAGACAAACAAGTCCCCTCTAACCAGCGGGCTACTTCACAGCGTGCCACACATGAGTCTAACACTCATGCCCAAGTACACCCAACCACACTTCCGTACGACCATGAAGAGGGGACTTCTGCTGCAAAAGACAAAAAAGTCTCCTCTACCCAGCGGCCTACTTCACGGCATCCCACATATGACTCTAACACTCCTACCCAGGTTGAACAACCAACAATTCTGTACTACCATGAACAGGGGGGTTCTGCTGCAAAAGACAAACAAGTCCCCTCTACCCAGCGGGCTACTTCACAGCGTCCCATAGAGGATTATAACACTGATACCCAGGTTCAAGAAACCAAAATTCTGTACGACCAGGGACAGGAGGGGTCTGTTGGTAAAGAATATAAAGTATGCTCTTCCCAGCCTGGTTCTTCGTACACCCTCCACACGTACAGCCAGTCTCCCGAGGAGTATGTGATTCCCAGCTATGTTCAACACCAGACTCCTCAGCCTCAGGTTGGACAGGCAATGTTGAGCGGTCACTGGCCTGATAAAAGTCGCTTTTCTGTCCAGCCTGTTACCTGTGAAGGCATACAGACAACCAGACAGTCAGAGCCAAAAGACAATGTTGTTCATCACCATGAACATGCGACTTCCAGCGAAACACAGACTTCTAAAATTACACGTGTACATAATGTGAAAGTCCCCTCTCAGAGAAATGTTATTGTTACTGCTCAAATTCTGGTGCCCCCGATTGAAAGCAAGATAACCAGAAATCCTCGTGTCACCTCCCCACCACCTGGTGCTGATGTAGTAGTATTGAGTTCCCCCACTGAATCTTGTGATGAAGGTACACGTCAGGGGAAAAAAAAAAAAAAGAAGGATGTAGTAGTTTTGAGTTCCCCGAGTGAATCTTGTGATGAATCTAGAGAGAGGGGGAGAAAGAAAAAAAAAAGGGATGAACCTAAGGTGGATACAGAGTCTCGTTGTGTTAGCACACGTAGCAAGAAGGAAGTGGGAGTTAAAACACGGGGAAAGAAGGCGAAACCGAAGTAAAAAAAATGTTATGAAAGGTATATGACAACAACAATTACATTTGTAAAAAAGGACAGATACCTTTGAATTCAACGACATGTTTTAACATGTTGCATAGTGTTCAGGTTACAAGTATAGGAAGAATTTGATATACTCCCGTTTAAACTTTCATGTCATTTTGGCTGTTAAGTTATCCAAGAAAAAAAAAAAAAGTCTATTGAACCGACACCCAAAAAAATTGAATTGAAAAAATGCTTAAACGTCCTACAACAGTGTATTTCTTGTTGCAAGAGTGGACATTACTATTACCAACTTCATGATAGGATTTCATTATTCTATATGTTTACATACTTCGGAACAACTTTGATTGTTTGCATTCGATAGAATGATACAAAGACATTTATTGGTACTTGCATAATGTATACTTTATTGTCAGCAGATGACCACTAACAACTGCTGTAATTCAAACATTTGCGAAATACAGGTTTGACTAAATATAGTGAGAATTGCTCATGACAGACAATGCTTACTTCAAAGTTACGTTTCTTTCTTTTTTTTAAATATTGAATGCCAGCATGCATGGTATAAATGTAACGGTATAATGTTGTTTAAGTTTTCTTTTGTCATTGTAATAAGTTATTGTACAAGGAATATTTGTTGTAGAATAACTGATTATAAATATTTCACTTCTTAACCAGTAAGAAATAGAAATGCCTTACAATTTTCACTACTTCATGGTTTTAAGGAAATCGTCAAGGGGGAATCGAAAAATAATTTGTTACTCGAAGTGTTCAGTGATGTAGTTTATGCGGGCCAGGTTCTGACCTCCTCATCCACCACGTTGCAAATTTAACCTCTTCTTATTGTTGTATTTCGACTTGAACTAAATTTTAACAGATTTTTTCAGTCCATCTTTTGGTTTTTAATCATTTATTTTAGTTCAAGTTGAGCGTAAATGGGTCCAATAAGTTTGAAAACTTTATGGTAATAATTTGGGGGTTACCTGAATCGTTGCTTCAGAGACCCAAAGGTGTTTTCAACAACCACCCTTTTTGACCTGTTGAGCTAAGCGGTTATATTTTGATGTTAGTCTATTTATTGGGGAGTATTCCTTTTAAAGTTCGTACTTGTTCATATCCTGTACTGATACGTTTATTCATCACCCGACTGCGTGATATTACATCACTTATCGTGGATACTTCGCTTGCTTGAAGATGTTAATAAAGGTGTTATACTAAGATAATGGGGAGTTCTCAGTGATTATTCGTTGAAGTAACTAGCTCTCTCCAGATTGATGTTATCCTGGATCATGATTCAGTTCTTAGTGGTAGAGATTCTAAGTAAAGGGGCTCAATCCTATACAAAGAACACGCACTTGGCAAGAGGTCAGTTTATTACATTCACGATGATATTCCGAAGGTACAGGTACACAATTCTCCATCCATACAGTTCTTTCCCCTTCACTTCACAATTCAAGCACATCAGTAACAATCCAACCAGGTATAGCTTTCGTCCAGCTTCCCCTTTCGCAAGGTATATACGCTCTTACACTGTTGAGAGAGTCACCTCTCGTCTACCGGTAACGAAGACCATTGGTAGGATCTCCGTCACTTCCAGCACGCAGCCCGTAAGGCTAAGCCTAAGCTGTCCCAATCCTTACTATCACCTGTTCTTTGTGGTTACTACCATCTTAACACTACCCGTGTGATCCGTATGTAAGACTATTGCTCCATGTGTTCTGTTCGAACTCTATCTTGGTCTGCTCGTCTATCTCAAGTCTCATACCGCTTATATAGCGACAGCCAAAAGGCTTGTCGCTATACTCATTTACACTATTACCCAACGAAGTCTTACTTATCTCTCATACTGCCCACTCTTACTTACATAAACTAATTCTATTTCTAGCTATCATATAACTAATGTTGACGGCGAGGCCTGCTGTCCTTAATATCTTTTAGCTAGATGTTTCGATCCATAACGTACCCTTACAGGTCTCCATCGTCATTTGTCACACCTGTGCGTACCTGCAGGACGTTCCTCAGCCCGGCTGCAGTCCTTACGCCTGGGGCTTTGCCACTCTCCATATACTCTAACTATGCCACTAAACGATATCGCCGCCTGGCGTTTAGCACACGAATCAGCTTTACAAGTTCCACTATAATATTCTTGCCAATACAAACGAGTTTACAATATTCTATTATATATTTTATTCTAGTTTTTCTTGCACTGTACCTCAGTGCACTGTGCCAGGCGTTGTAGTCAAGGTCCGCTTGTCTTGTTGGATTCATGACTGGCACGAATAGGAAGTCCCGCTGAGGATAGCTAAAAAAATAATAGAGTAATTCATGTTATATATTTGACATCGTTACTAGTGACTTAGGATTTACATGTTAATCACATTTTAACCCAAGTGCGACAACATAATAACGCTGTCTTGTAATTGTAAAAGAATTTTACGATTCAGGAATTCTGTTTATGTTCTTAGTTAGGGTGCGAGCACAGGATACTAAGATATTATGTTTGACTTTGAAAATAAAAGGATATTTCAACTTTTGTCGAAAATCCTAATTTTGTTTCACTTATTTCAAGATCACACTTCTTAGAGATGTCAATAAGTAAATGCAGAAAATAACTTACCCGTTGTCACCCATAATGAAATGCTCCCCGAAGAATCCTTGCTCACCCAGTCGACTGATTTCGGTGGTGCTCAATATGCCGGCATCATTGCAGGATCCTGGCCAACATGGATCGACATGCAAGATGCGTTGGTACGCGTCGGCAACAACCTGTTCAATATCAAAAAATATTCAAAATTATTATCCTATCTTATGGGCTTAGAAAATAAATTGCATTTTACAACCAACAGCTGCGCTGAAATAACAGTTTATACTATTGATTTTTGTAAAAGAGGAACAATATCTTATTTACAAGTATTTCATTAATTGATAAAATTTGAAAAATTTATATCTTCAAATTACAAAAAAAGGATTACTAGAATTAGAAATATTGAAGGCTCCCTTACCATCACATTTATACTGTGATACTGTTTACGGTTCACGTACTGGTACTCCACATTGGCCGACGGACGTCGTATGGAAACATGGGTACCGTCGATTACCCCAAAGATTTGTGGAAGCCCAAAACGCTGAAGAAATTCTTCTTCCTTCTCTTCGCGGGCATCTCGGCTGAATGGGAAGGAGATGTACTCTTGCTGGTGGCAGTAAAAGTACTCCGCCACCTCCAACACCGCACGTGACACTGTGGTTTTCTGTACTCCCTGGAAGTCACCGACGTTTGTGTAATCGGATCCGGTTGCAAAGTACCTCAGGGCCAGGCAGAACTGAAATAGAATAAGGAAAAATTAGTTCTAAGCAAGCGGAACACTAATGTTATAAACGATGACTTAATATATCGAGTTCATGTCCTGTTAAATAAATAAAGTAATAGTATTTTTTCTTAATACATTATTAGATACTTTCCTAAGTGTTCTAGAAGCAGTAAAAATGATTTAATTCTGTGGTTCCTGAATTCTTTAAATAAATCTTCTAAAAGGGTTCTACCAATGTGAACAAGCATTTATTTTTCAATAAGGACACTAACAATTAGGCATACTAAGTGATATCTAATGGATATTTGGATTGAATATGTAATAAATACACTAAGACCATTGGAGTTGAACAATGGTTAAGCTACGTCAGCAATGATTTGTGTCAATATGTTATAACAGTGGTCGTTAACACAACATGTCTAGGTTTATTCCTTTTACCTTTTATTCATATTTTGTAATAACAAAAATAAAATACAGAATTATAATAAATTAAGAGATTACTCTGTAATTATACAAGATTTTTCTTTATTTATTTGACAAAAATGGACAATAATTTATTTTGTGTTTATGATTGAGGATGAACTTTAGTAATACTGACATAAGAAGGTTGTGTCAACAAAGAGTACTTACGCGTTCAGGTACAGAGATACCGCCGCCCTGGCTCGAGCCTGAGGTAGAACAAAAGCCCGCATCGTAGAAGGCTTTTGCCAGGCGTTTAACGATTGGCTTACGAAGCCGATAGCGGGAGAGGAACTTGGCCTTACTAAACCTTGTGAATGGGTTGATTCGAGGGTAAACCTCCTTCTTCTGGCGTGGTTTCTTCGGAGCCATGTTACCATTGACTGTATATGACTGTGTCTCACGTGATATTGACAACAAATAACTATTTCCCGCCATGTTTCAAAACCGTCAATTTTATTACAAAAATCAAGAGTGACAAAGATAACTTAACAACGATATCGCAACAAGGATGTCCTTGTTTCACACCATTTATTATGCGACGGGGTTGGTCGCTGTTGCGAGGATTGGCACATTGAAAACCTTAAGGATATCGCTGCTGCGAGAGTTAAATCTAAACCCTCGCTGTGGTCTCGCTGTTGCAAGCGTTTGGTTATGCGACGGAGCAAAGTGCCCCGTTGCACAATGATTTTCATAACAATGAAAATAAAACAACAGCGAAACATTTCATTGTTACTTTAATCATAACAACGATCGTTTTGACACATTCTTTTTCTATATTTAGAATGCCTTTGAAGAGCTGTAACTTTTACTGAATTTTTTAATATTTTTCCCCTTTTTCTAACAATTTACAGAGAAGGTTGACATCTCAGTTGCAGTGTTCCCAGGGATAGTCATTCCTGTGGCCAGTTGCACAGTGACCGATTGTAACAGCAATTTATTGTAACAAGGAAACATTTCTTTGTTCATTTGTAACAAGGAAACCTTTCCTTGTTAAGTTGATTGCTGTTCTGCATGTTTTTTGTAAGTCTTCACCCTAAAAGTAAAACTATTTAGAATGCTGTAAATAATCTGTAATCTTCACAGGAACTAGTACTACAGTCACAGGCACCGTAGGCGTAGTAGAGTCGTACGGCTTGTCTGTTTATAGAGTAAAGGTCGGAAAGTCTGATTGTTGATGTTCCCACTAGTGATCTAATCAGTGTGGACGGAAGTGGCCTTTCATTGGTCTACACAATCCAAATGACCTATTGCCGACACATGAGGGTGGGTTTGGGGGCCCTTAGATTGGCCTGGTCAGGCCCTCAGAAGGGCACTACAGAGAGGGACCCGCCGCTAACAGGCCCTGCGAACGTCCACACTGGTCCTCCTGCAATTTATTTACTGGAATTTCCATTTAGATTTGGGATACTTTCATTCATGGATTTATTGCTATAAGTATTGATGACATCCCTTCTAGGTTAGTACCTGAAAACTGCATTTAACATCATTTTCTAGAGCATAGTAAGTTTTGTTGACATCACGGGTGGACTGCTAACATGGCCACTTTCCGACCTTTACTCTATATACAGGTAAATAGACTAGCCGTCCGACTCGACTACGGTGCCTGTGCAGACAGTGCTCCTTTTAACATCAATTTACAGAATTCCATTTGATCCAGTAGAAAAGAAGGTGTTTCGCAACAAGGATCATCTCAACAAAGTTGTCCTTGTTAGGACAACAATCTCAAAGTTGTCCTTCTTTGGACAATGATCTTAAAGTTATCTTAAAGTTATCCTTGTTACAATCGTTATTGTGCAACGGGACACAATGGCCCGTTGTACAATAGAATTTCGTTGTGAGGATCAAGTTAAGATATCTTAGCAAATAGTTTTGTAGTTATGATTTTACAAAAATAGTAATATCTCTGATTCTAATGAATGGAATTAAATTCTGTAAATTGATGTAAAAAGGGAAACCAATAACATACTGGCTGAATGTCAGCACGGATTAAGGAAAAATCACTCCACTGTATTGGTGATAGTTGAATTTTTAAATGAATAATATACATCAATTAATGAAGGTAAAGATCCATATATAATTTATTTAGATTTAAAGAAAGCATTTGATACGGTTTCTAACTCAAAACTACTACTTAAACTAGATAGAATAGGATTGCATCTGAATACTGTTGATCAGGTCAATAGCTATTTGTCTGATAGGCAGCAACATGTAATTCCTAATAATGATATGTCCGATAAGCTACCCATAACCTACGGAGTACCGCATGGTAGCATATTAGGACCTATTTTATTTTCTATCTATATTATTGAAATACCTACTATTATACTTGTGGAATTCAACTATATGCTGACGACACTGTTATTTACCATGCTGATAGGTTAATGCTTCCATAAGAATTAGATAAGATTGTTCAATGGTGTGACAAAAATTTATTAACAATTAACAGTAAAAAATCGCAGTCGATGCAGACAACTTTATCAGGTGATAATAAACAAAATGATGACTTTGTAATTAAAAATTGTCCATTGGAAAGGATACTGAAATACAGATATTTGGGAACATTGGTTGACACATCTCTATCATTTAAAGAACATCAAAGTCTTTTAAGAGCAGGAATTCAATTACAGCTGAATTACTGTAAACTTATCCGAAGCAGATTGACCTTGAAAGCAGCTATGTCAGTATATCATAGGAATACTATTCTACCTGTAATGGAGTATGCAGACTACATCTATGACCAGAATATACTATACTTAGACAACAAACTAGAGAAATTACAAAATCAAGGACTATTGATAGTGTTCAACCAGCATAATAAACAATATATTATCAGAGACTTGAGTGAAACATTACACAGAAATTGTAAAATTTTTCAATTGGTGCATAGACGGAGATTGCACGCTCCACAGTTTGCATATGTTCTATCTAAAAAAGCTGAGTTGCTATAGATCTAGGACACAAGAAACAACTCAAAAACCTGAACATTTTCTGTCACCTCCTGTTGGTTCATCTTTTTCTATGTTATCGTAAATTCACCAAAATGCAACTCTACGGGCACATTCAAAGTGTAATGACAATAATTGTCTTGTTGCTGTACAACACTTCATATAAAATAACATTTATAATATCTAGCCAGAACTCTTAGCTATTTCTATGTCACAATAAAAAGAACGCAAAATGAGCTTTCTTGCTGACCAGATCTATAGACGTAGGGATATAGTGACAAGGAGGCATAATGGTAAATTGTTTCTCTTACCAAAGGTGAAATATCCAAAATTTCAAAGAAATCTCAAATATCAGATCATGTCCCAATGGAATAATCAGATAGTTGGACAAGGGAATATTGAAGACAAAAACATTTTTAAGTAAACAATTAAAATTCAATACTAAATACATATCAGTAGTTGTCATCGTTTCTTATTTATGTTAACTGCATGGAAATCTGATTTATGGTAACATAGCTCTAAAACGTTATCATCTCATTACATTCATTAAGTAATATCACCAATTGCCATTCTCATGGCAGGAGTTATGTCATAAAAAGTGAAGTTTATGTACTGTTCACCCGCACCTACTAGGAATTGTATATTTAAGGGGTGCGGGTGGAAGATCGGCTAAGTCGAACCCTTTTATTGCCCGATAAAAATCAAATAAAAGAGAAACAGAAAAAACTACTGCCACCTGGGGGAAACAACCACTTACTATTGACTGACAACATCTCCACACAAAATCACCATATGACTTTCCCCATTTCTACCCATAACTCTACATTGTTCTCAATCTGATTAAAAAGTCAACAACTGCGATTGTATCCTCTTGATATTCAAACATTTCCCACTCAGCCCCCTTACATTATATCTTTATCTATATACATCTTATACCTCTATTATTTTATAAACACATCTCTTATTTGATGATACAAAATCCAACCTTCTATTTAATATCCTTAAATGATTTTATCATTATTATCACAGAAAATCTTACTTCAAGTAAAATTTAATCTCCCTAAAATCATGACTGATTTGTCTCCCTGCATGGGAAGTAATGAAGGGCAATTAACCACCCTAGAATCTTTCAGAGTTAGTCTATCAGTGGGGAAAAAACATTCAAGACAACAGTTCTAGACCATAACAATTCTTTTCCATACATTTTGTAAATGTCACCTATATCTAGCCAACGCAACATAAAATGTGTATTGTAATATTTTCATTGTAAGCCTAGCCTGATGACCAAGTTGATACAGAAAAAAACATCAACATAATGCAAGAAATGATTATTTACACATGGCGTTTTCCCCTGAATCCCATAGCATAACATTTTATAATTGCATTTTATTTGTTATTATTATTATCATCTTCAGCTTCATGTTTACACATGTTATTCCAGCTTTCAAGAGAAAGTAAAAGTGGTTTACAGGATTTTATAGAGTGTAGGGAAAAGGATGATGAATCATAATACAGAATATCACAGAAAAAAAGGGATGAGGCGAAGCAGGCAGTGGAGGTACAAATCACTGCAGAGAAGCTACAAAATCACAATTACAGCACAGTACCCCCTCCACTGGTAATTTCCTATTTAACTATCCTTATATAAGGAGTTGTAATTTTCTCTGAGGAATACACAATAGTTTATCATTTGCAGTTTCAATTGCATATATGAAATGATTTAATTATAACATCAAACTTTGAAGTACATTGCCTGATTGCTATGTTGTGTGCAACATAAATGGGGTAGCTGCAGTAAAATGGATTGCCTGTTTTTGGCAAAAGGCTGAAAACTCTGAGAAGGAATTATTTATTTCTTATTGACATCTGATTCCAACACTTTAAGAGAACATTAATTCAATTATTAACTATTAACTCTACCTATATTTTGGTGCACTTTCACTCTGCATATATAAAGTCAGCATAGGGAAATAATCCTTAAAAAGTTTGCTTGTAGATCAAATAAGCCACATCAAATGTAATGATCATAATCACTATACAAAATGTAAAGATAATTATTTTCGTACACAACTGCAGGGCTCAAGACATTGGGCAGTAATCATTGCAGGGGCAGATACAGGATTTGCGAAAAGTGGGGGGGGGGGGGGGGCTCAGCATAAAGGCTAAGTACTAAAATGACATGCATTTGCATGTATGTGTGTGGCATTTTCTCTTGGTTTCGCATTTATGGGGCCCACCAAAAGAGGGTAGGGGGCTCAGGACTCCCCCCCCCCCCCCCCTGGATTGCGATGGGATTTTCTCTTTAGTGCTAGCAGGAGTACAAGGAATTCCCTGCACCTTCCAAAGATAACCAGAAAACAAAAGTTTTGATTGCCATTTCAGCAATATCCAGGTTGGTGATTACTGTGGCATCCAAGGTTTTGTGTCACAGACCTTTTCTCGCCTATAGTTGACACTGGTAGCCCGTGTGGACAGGGTGTAGTTTCTCCTCGTACTAACATGGCATGTTGATTTTCCCCAGTTGTAGTCGAAGCCATAACAGACTGAGCCATCCACGCCGTAATTGTCGCACTGAACCTTGCACTGAAATGCGTTGGACGCATGAGCCTCCTGTAGAATTCCATCATTGTCAGCCTGGAGGTTTGTCCTTACGGGATAAATATCTGCACATTGATCTAGAATTAAGGAGAAATAAAGGTTCATCCTAAGAAATTTTCAGTTATTTAGTTGATATGAAAATTGTAATTATTTTCAAATAATAAACACGTGGCATTTTTATAGCAATTTGAATCTTGTCATAACTATATAAATGTTCGCACTATTCATACATAAGATAGATGCGTTTAGTTAATGGTTGAGTATATATCTAAAATAGCTTCAATGTGAAATGAGTATAATATTTCGTAAAAAGAATGAAGCTGTTTGAAATGAAACGAGCAGTGGTTATGTCTGAATATTCAATAAAATAGCATTCTGGTATTTGATTAATAGGATATAAAACAGACTATACCTTCATGCAAAATATGAAGACTAAAATCAATTGAAAGAAACATTCTAATATCAGATTGAGAATTTTCAAAAACACATTTACCCACCAGTTTGTCTGTATTTGGTACCAAATTTCCCAATGATCTCTCCAAATTTCCCTATAAATCTCCTTGTTAGAATGAATCACAGTTACAATTTTTCTAACTTTGTTTGTACTCACCCTAGGCACTCAAGCAAGCATATTATTTACTATCAAAACATCATCTGAACCTAGTGTTCCTTTTATCATATATCATATATGGAGAAAATGGCGGCAGTAGGGTAGAAGTGGGCGAACGGCGCTCCCGTGTATTTCGGGTATGAGTTAGGCCAGGACTATTAATTCTGAGATTGTTACGATTCATGGACTATATTACGATACCTGGACCCTATTTACCCAAGGAAAATGTCTCAAAATCGTAGGAAACCAAAGAAATATTCTCCGAAGCACAGATCTACGCGATCAACAGCAAGCCTTGACTTTGGTGCCGATCTACAACAGCCCATTATGGACCTGTCGTCAGAGGAAAGCGACTTTGATGAGGATCAAGATACTAAATCGATTCTGAAGGTACTGTGTAAGGGAATGAAAGATATGAGCGTGAATATCACTACTATTAAAAACGATGTGGGCAAAATGACACAACTGATTGATAGTAATTATAAGGAACTGAACAACAAACTGTCTGCTTATGTCAAAGAAAACGCCGAGTTAGAAACTAAGCTAGAAAAGGCTAATTCTCAGATTGAATCCCTTATGGGCCCTCTACCTTGAAAATGATCAGAAACTACAGAAAGAAAAAGAGTTAAATATCATTATCAGGGGGGTCCCTGAAGATGAGAATGAAAAGGTATATGAAACGATGAATGAGTTTTTCACTGCAATGCAAGGGTCATTCAACTATGTAAACACTCACGGCGCAACTCGATTAGGTAAAAAGGTCAAGCCAAACCGTGAACAACAGGGGGATGTGCATCCAACCGTGAAGGATTACACTCGACCGCGTCCTATTCGATTATGCTGCGCCACGCGTTTGCAAAAAGGTGAAATCTTTCGAAGCCTGAACAAGGTAAAAAACCAGCATAAATTTAGTAAGATCTCCCTCAGCAGCGACCTTACAGATGACCAGTTACTAGCATATAAAGAGGTACAGCTGATCCACTCTGTGGCCCAGAAAGACCCAAAAATTACATCGGTAATGCGAGGTGGCAAAATTGATATTGATGGGCGCTTGTACGTTAGAGAGGAGTTTGATCAATTACCGAAGGGTATGAGACTCGACCAGGCCTCAACAATACTAACCAAAAATGGAGTAGTATTTGCCTCACACTGCTCACCTCTGAGTAACCTGTATGAATGCCCAATAGAAGATAGGGGCCGACAGTTCACCTCTGCAGAGCAATTGATTGTTTTTACTGAAGCCACCGAGAATAATGATCAAGTAATTGCAACCAAGGTGATGTTTGAGAGAAATCCGTACAAGATTAAATCAATGAGCAGGCAGATAAAAAAGAGAGAAGGCTGGTCAGAGGAAGACAAAAAGAGAATAGTGAGGAATAGTATGATCAAGAAATTTGATCAGAACCCTGAGATCGCTGAGAAAATCAAAAATTGTGCAGCTGATCAATTCTTTGAGGCGACACTTGACACCACATACGGTGCTGGGTTCACCTTGGCGGAGGTCAGGAGGGCAAGGGTGACCCCCAGGGTGGACTGTGCGAATTACACAGGTTCTAGATCTGTCATCACTGAATTGAAGAAGAAATGGACTGAAAAGGGCTGAATATGAGAAACATACTCCTATTGATGGATTCTCGTGGCACTGAGATAACTCAGCAGTTACATACACTAGACATGCCAGGCCTTGGCTTTCAACTGGACGTGTTAGTATTTTATGGCGCAGATATTAGAAAAACGGTGAACCTTGGAGTGAACAGTCTCGCTGGTAGGACCTATGACATTATTTATCTCTCAACTGGAGTTAACAACCTGTCTGTAAAGCATGGGTCACATAATATCTCGCCCCGATATGCAAACTGGTGTTCACTTGTTCATGATTTAATGATTAAATTCTATTCTGCACGCCTGAAATTATTACCTTATGCCAGGAAAGTAATAGTTTGTGAGCTTATAGGCCTGGACATTCAGGCATATAACTTTGGTCAGGGGGATGCATTTGTCATCGAACAGGACATTATCAATAGAGGTGTCCTGCGTGTTAACGAGTACATAGAAGAGATGAATGACCATCACAGTGTTATTAGCCCCGCCCTGGCGGATCTAGTACACAACAAACGAGGATACATACGGACAGCACACCGTTATGAAGCAACGCTGTGGGATGTCTTCACTATAGTATTCCTACTGCTACCAAACTGTTGGATAACATTGTTATCAATATGTCTCAAATGCTACAACGGATCTATTATTGAGCTACTAATATAATGCCTTTCTTTATATAGGTTGGTGGTGTACACAGACCTATACTGAATTCTAATGGCTATGTTATAATATATGATGAATAATTGGTATGGAGGTCGGTGGTGCACACAGACCGTTTTGGAGTATCTCTATTATATCTTATTATATCTTTTTTTTTTTTTTTTTCTTCAAGTGGTCAGTGGTGAACATAGACCGCGATATTGCTGGATCTAAATGATAGTATAGATGTAATGAGAGACGTATTATATAATATTGAAGGACTCTTGATATAAAGGGAAACCTACTTGCTCTGAATGGGTTTTGTGCTATTGATTGTTTTTTAGAATCCAAAGGGTTGGTAGTAACTACGTTGATCCTTGTATAAATTTTTGTTCGGTTATAGTTGTTTTGTTATGGGGGACTTAGGGAGGGGATTCCACCTCGCCCACCTTAATTTGCAGAGTATTAATAATAAAATTGATCTGCTCCGCCTGCAATTAATACCATTGAATTTTGATGTTTTCACTTTTAGTGAGTCATGGCTGCATGCTTCAATACCTGATAGTATGATAGAATGGGCTGGTTATAATGTGATCAGATTGGATAGACAATTTGTAAATAATCAAACTGGAACATATAAGAGAGGAGGTGGAGTTGGGATGTATATACACGAGAATCTATCATATTCTACGCAATTATGGGAGCATTTAAATGTTAGCAATCAACATATTGAATGTTTGTGTGTGAATATTCAAAGGGAAAAGGCTAAAAATATTATGGTATGTTCAATATATAGACCTCCAGATGGTGATCCTGAATTGTTTTTAGACTCTCTACTTGAGAAGGTTAATACTATAACCGAAACAACAAATCATGAGCTATTTGTGTTGGGTGACTTTAACATTAATTACCATGACATACATCATAATAATATGAAATTACTGCGAAATTTTGAATTACTGTCAAATTTAAAACAATTAGTTATAGGAAATACAAGACTGAATAAATGTATTGATCTGATCTACACTAATAGCTCCAACATTTCGCGCACAGAGGTAATGGATCTTAATATAAGTGACCATGCTATGGTTTATAGTACCTTAAAGAAGGCAAAAATCAAATCTAAAATTGTAACCTTTTGTGGTAGATCGTACAGATATTATGATAGAGATTTGTTTCAGGAACAGTTAATGGATCATGTATGGGAGGCCTATTGGGACATCGTTGATCCGAGTGAATGTTGGGAGTATATTTTGAATGTGATTGTTACGAATATAGATAACATGTGTCCTCTGAGAAATATGAAAGTACGAGAAAAGAGGGAACCTTGGCTAACTAATGAAATTCTTGAGTTAATAATTGATAAGGACGATGCCTGGAGGCGGGCGATGAGGTCAGGTAACGAGAATGACAAATTACTGGCCAGGCAACTACGGAATACCACTTTGAATGTTATCAGACGAGCCAAACGTAATTTTATTCAGGATGAAATTGGGAGGGATGTCAATAATGTTAAGAAATTTTGGGAAAAAATTAAAACCTTGATGCCCAACTCGAGCAGTAGTAGAATAATTCGTCTTATTAACCAAGATACTGGTGTAGATATTCCATCAGAAAATACTGCCAGTTTTATAAATGATTATTTTGCCAACATTGGCTCTGATTTGTCTGATATTATTACTGGTAGGATTGATACTGATAGATATCATACAGCCCCGACTGCATATATGGAATCTGTTTCTGTTGATGAAGAAGATGTACTTAAAGCTGTAAATGATATTGATATCTATAAATCCTGTGCACTGCCTGGACTCTCGTCTAGATTTCTTAAGGATGCCTTCACTGTATTGATCCCTCAGCTTACGCATATGTATAATTGTTCATTCACTTTGTGTTCTTTTCCAGATGTGTGGAAATTAGCATTGGTTATTCCCCTTCAAAAGGCAGGGGAGAAATCTGATGTTAATAATTTGCGTCCTGTATCCCTATTACCGTTACCTGGCAAATTAGCTGAAAGATTGATCCATACAAAAATTAGTAGCTATTTAGAAATTAACAAAATGTTAAGCGTAAATCAAGGCGGATTTAGGAAAAATAATTCCACTATAAATACAATTTCTGAATTTACTGATGACATTGGTCTTGGTCTTAATGAAAATAAATATACACTAGCTACCTTTATAGACCTACGTAAGGCTTTCGACACGGTTAACCATTTAGTTCTAATAAATAAATTACAAAATTTTGGCTTTCATGACAGGACTATAGAATGGATCAAGAGTTATTTAAGTAATAGGAAGCAGGCCACAATGACGAATGGGATAACATCTAGCTTTGTGCCAATTAATTGTGGTGTTCCACAAGGCTCTATTTTAGGGCCTACCCTATTTTTACTATATATAAATGATCTTGAAAACCACCTGGGCAAGTCCAGACTGAAATTATATGCAGACGACACCGTCGTCTACTCTACTTATGCTAGTGAGGATATGGCTCATGAAATTGTACAGGGGGATATTATCAGGCTGAAGGAATGGTGTGATGTGAATAGATTGACCATTAATGTGAAAAAGACTAAGGTGGTACTGTTTGGAACTAAAAGTCTTCTTGCTAAGAGTAAGAAACCTGAAGTTAAAATTGGAAATAATGCTCTTCATTATGTAGAGGACTATAACTATCTAGGGGTAAAGTTGGACAATAAATTCACATTTGAGAAACATGCAAATGAAAGCATTAGGCTAGTTGCACACAAAAATTTTATTTTGTCAAAAATCAGAATGTTTATTACTATGCAACAAGCAATAACTATTTTTAAGAGTAAAATTATGCCTTATTTCGATTATGGGGATATCCTTTAGAATAAAATTACTGTTAAGACAAAAACCAAAATGCAAAAACTACAGAACAGGAGTCTGAGGATTTGTACTGGCAGAAACCAGCGAGAAAATGTGGCAGCCCTACACAGGGATGCTAAGGTTGCATACATAAAGGATAGACGTGTAACACATACTCTGAATTATATGCACCTCAGAAGAGAAAACCCCATTTATATCCAACATGAAAATAGACCTTTAAGAAGATTTGATGGTGTGGTTTTCAAAGAATGTATGGTGAATAATGCGTGTTATGAGAGGAGTGTAATCTGTCAGGGGTCCAAATTATGGAATGAACTTCCAAGTGATGAGCGTAATATCGTGAGTCACCTGGAATTTAAGAGGATGCAAAAGAACAAGTTGGTTGATACAGTTATTAATTATTGATAATTGGTGGATTGTAATGGTCACTAACTACTGAGTTAGTATGTCTGTATTTGCTATATCATTCTTTAATTGGGATGTATGAGTTTGTAATAAATAGGGATATGTATAATAGCTGAGGCGTAGTGAAATGAAAGACATATATCAAGTAAATGCAAGTTATATTTGTTGTGTAATCATGTTTGTTATTTTTCACTTAAATATTGTATGACTTGTATATAATTGGGGAGAGTGTATAAGGGAGGGATATGAGGGAAATTTTATGTTTATGTCAATGTTATATAGGTTTTGTACTATTGATATTGTGTTTTTTGTGTTATTATATTATCTACTTATAACTATATGAGTTTGTAAGTTGTCTCCTTAAGGAGCTCACTTGATATCCACTGCCGTATCAAATATGAATATCAATGATTCTGTATCTGGTCTACAGCGAAAACTAGCACGTTGTGCTAAATTGTATCCAGAATGAAATAAAAAGTATCTAAAAAATAAAAGAAAATAAAAATATCGATTGTTTTATTTATTGTTTTATTTTATTTTACAAAAATAGCAAAAATAAGAAATTCCAGATTTGCATGAGAGAATTTTTCATGGTCAACTGGGATCACAAACTACACTGCTCTGCAGGGTGTCGTATGAAAAATGTACTCACTGGACTTAATTTTCCACTTCAAGCTATGGTTAATATGCAAAAATGTACATTTCTTTTGCATTTTTGTGAATCTATTGTTCATTGGACAAATTGGTATGTTCTATGTATCATTTTTTATAAAAAGATTATGTAGAAAATGTCAAACAGAACAGAAATAGAACTCCAGACAGTCGGCAATTGTTTGTTTGTTAGTTGGTTTAAAATAACAGACTCAGTGGTTCCAGAGCACTGGGGTATTTCATCCTTGCTCCTAGATGATCAAATCTATGAGGAGGTAGAGACCATTTTTAGCAAGGCAGGTGTTCTTTTATATGCAGTGTCCCATAGGCAGAGCACTATATATACATGCAACAGCCGATTGCAGTAGGCCTTTGATAACCCTGTCGTTGACCAGAGACCTTATATGTATATCGAGACTGGAAAGCTTCTCTATTGTCCTATGTGATCAATTCCCTGGTTGGAACCTACTTAGTCCACTGCGTCCAGGGTCTGGCCATTACCAGTGTATTTTTGGAATATCAAGTGGTACCACCCATGCCATTTTTACCATAGTCATAATGGTCAATCCAACCACGCCCCAGATTGCAGGCATGTAGTGTATAATAGGTACCACCAGAACGCTGCACAGCCCAGTGAGTACACCTGTCCTTGGCTGGCATAAACTGTGATCTGCATAAAAAGATCAATCTATAATTTTAAAAGGGTAAAAGTCAGTGCCGTCCTCCATGACCAGTTGATACGCAGGGTCCAGGGTCCTGTACACCACACAGGAGTTGGTCTTTTCATTGAATGTGAAACCCTTACAGTGCAGATCTGAAGGCCCTGTCTTCAGGAACACACATCTCTCAGCGCATGCAGGAAGGGAGTTTACAGATAACTCCAACCCTTTGGATATATTCGTGTCTATAGGTCGACCATTCTTCAATCTGTAGAACACATCTGAACAATCTGTTGATATATATAAATTATTCCGAATTAAGAATTAAGCTAAAATGGCAATCAGAAATTGATCTTGTTGTTGATAAGGGGTGTTCGTTCTAATCAAAAGGCCTCTCTCTATCAGAAACAACAATCATATTGTGTTTCACTAATTTGCATTAGAACATATTCCATTTGTATCAACATGTAATAAGGCTAACCATGGGTTTATGGACTCAACAGTATTGGTGAATAGTGGCATGTTGTGCAGATGAAGATATGTAAGAGATAGACCTAATTCATACAGGGGCCTGTTTCATAACAAACCTCTGTATGTTTTGTGTTTCATAAACTAATGATCACCTTTTGGGTTGCCTTGGCTACACGAGTTTTGTTTTTGCTTATGTGAGTTTGGTTGGATTTGTGGGAGCTTTGGATCTATTAACAGGAGTTTGGTGTTGATTTACGGAAGTTTTGGGTCGATTTATGGGAGTTTTGGGTCGTTTTACAGGAATTTTGTTAAGAAATGGCCGCGTACAAGAGTTGGAAACTCACAGTTTCCATGAGAGAACATAAAACCTCCATAGCTACAGAAATTATTTTAAAACACTCCCCAAGAGCTAAACAGACCTGCAGTAGACGTTGGATAACACCTATAGACAACAAGCGTCATATCCCATTCATTTCCATATTCCAGCCAGGGCAGGGAAGTAGACAGTAAACACATCTTTGTTCTCTTGTGAAAGGCTGCAGCCTGACAGTTGTGTCCTGAGGAGAGGATCACTGGCCCCGCAGGTCCAAAACAAGCTCGATAACATTTATTTTCAGTGTTCACTTCTGCAGATTGCTCTATGGTGTCGACAGAGCTGTGCAGCTTCTGAGAGTGCAGTTGCCATAATTGGAATTCACAATTGGCTGAAAAACATTGAATCAAACATTTGATATGTTAAACTTAAAGTTTGATCATTACATAAGACAGAGATGATTCAAAATTATAATACATACATCGTAGAATATCCTTTTCACACTTTGTGTGGCCAATCTAGATTAGTATAAATCTCTTGGCTTTATTTTATACACCTGGGGTGCCAACCAAATAACATCCACGATAATTCACCCCTACAGTATATTAAAATACTCACAATCACTAAATTTGTGATCATTGGATTTTAATGACCTGCACAAAGGTAGTTACCTTGTGCATATGGGTTGTAGTATATAAACGAAATATGGAAAGTCACCAAATTGTAGAATGAATAATATAAAGAGTATTCAAAATTATAGAAATTATCGTAATATGTAATGTGAAAACTGTAGGCGCTGCTGGTAGGTGTAATATACCTGTTCAGCTCTAGCAGACAGGATGCACCTCCTGGTGAGCAGTACTGCCTGGGCAAAAATCAATAGTTAGACCAGTATATTAAGGGTAGAGCCGCCAGTCTAGCCGGAGAACACTATTCGAAATCGTTTGGATCAGTACGAATCTTGAGGATTCGGGGGTTTGGTTAGTCACATATGCAGACATCGGGTGACTAGGATAGGAACTATACCATTTTATGACTGTGCTAAGTCGGCCGGACTCTACGGACGAAGCTGGCCTTTAGGCAGTGTTGCATGCGGGGCTAGGACTGCATAGGTTGTATCACACCGGCCATTGTACACGATTGGAGTATCCACTAATAAACTCTCAACCAAGTGTGGTCCGTGTTATGGATATGAGCTAGCAACTATAATAAAGACTAAATAAGACAGTCTAAGCAGTTGAATAACAGCAGTTCCCCATATTACTAAGTAAACCCAAACTCACAACTAGCGTTCATACCCACGATATTTCATGGATTTTTCTTTTCATTTTTTTCTGATCCCCAAATTTTTCCAATGTCCTTCAAACATGTATTAAAAAGCACTTTATGTGAATTCACATACATTTTGAATGACTTTAAAGCCAGGTTAGCCAGGTCTGTGTGGGGAACATGATTTGCTATGTGGTAACAACCTGCTTGCCGTGCCAAATCCGTGATGTGACCAATACCGTTGCCAGATTACATTCTACCACGTCGCTAGGCTTAGGAGTGGGACCCCTAACATTAGAAGCGTATGGATGATACACTCCCAGCAAACAGCACACGTGTATTCACCAATTTAGCACGTGTCTGATACATGTAAAACTGGTGTTGTGTAATTCTCTCATTTATGTTAGAACTTTAGATGTATTTACTCACACTTTTTACAGAGTAATACACCTATTTGAATTTCATACTTTTCAGATATTTTTGCATGTGTAAAATATTCATTACGACCATGGTTCTTCAGTTTAGGCCTTAACATATTCCTATTAATATCATTTCAATGTAGTGTTAAACTGGGCTTATTCTTGTTTGGTGATTATTACTGTGAAAAGTATGTGTATTACTCGAGATTTGACTAGTGTTAATGTCATGTAATTCTGGTGTTGTGTAAAAGCCTGTGTAATACCTCAGAAAAGCCCATACATGTGACACGAGTTTAAGGCATATATAAAGCCAGTGAAAAACATGGGTTTTACCCAGGCCCTACCTGAGTTTTATCTTAGTTATAATAGGTGAATCTACTTGATTATCCTGATAGAAGCCTGAGTTTCTGTCAGTTTTATTCATGTGAAACTCATGTGAAATTGGTGGGGTAGACTTCTTCCAGAAATAAAACCTTAAATTCACTTTCTTAAATAAGAAATGAAATTACAATGCCATTTTTGAATATGCAAACATTAATTTCTATGAAATACTGATGCTCTGTGCAATACAAATATAACTGCCTTCCCCTTCTAAATATGTCAATCCTCAATAGCTCAGTGGTAGAGTGCTGGGAATCTGTGCAAGAGGTCCCCAGTTCGATCCCCACACCTTATTTTAGCCAGAAAAGACAAAAACACGAGATTTACATGTGTAATCTCGTGTCAAAATCTCGTGTTTAAAACTCGTTGGAAACACCAGAAATGAGGTCCACAGAATCCCGAGTTATACTCGTCTTTAATTCACATGTTTCACACCCCTGGAGCCCCTCCCTCAAACGTGCACAACACATGTCTCTGTTACCTGGGCTGGCTTTAAAGATTCATCACATATCTTTCATCTCCAAAATGTATGGTGGATTTTTTCTGGGCAGCATTATTGTATAGTGGACCCTAAAATATACCCCACAATAAATTGTATGTATCGTGAATGTTTTTTGGTTGGTGCCCCTGCACTTGAATATTAGCATCTTTGAAAAATTAGCAAATATATTTCAGTGATGAATTACAATAATTTATTGCACCCATATTCAATGCATAACAACTTAAGATTAAGTAAACATTCTCACTGTATTATCATTTGAATAATTATGCAGAATAATATTTGTAATTGATTATATGTACAGACAATTGCAAGCAGAAACGTCCTAAGGGATTTAAGGGATTCATCATTATGAAGAGAGTTCGACTTCTTCTGTAGAATTACGTTATTGTTAAAGAACAACAATAACAATCTTATTATGTATTTGAAATATACTTACTTCTTCCTCCCCTCATGGTATCAGTTTTTGTTGCACTAATATCATTCTCTGAATTCTTGTCTGAAATTGATCAGTAAAGGGTTGCATATTGATTGGTGGGGAATAGAAATTATGGATCACTATGGGCGAAAGTCTTCTCAGGCTCAGTGACTATCACTATCATTTTTAAAGGTACTTGGATGTGTTCAGCCTGATTTTTATTGACCAGGGAAATTTCTTGGATAACTTTTTATCAAAGTTTAGGTCGGGGTATTGAAAGATGGTATAAATCTCTGACTTACAATTTTGAAACAATAGCTAAGAAAAAGAAAAAGTTGAAATATGCAGGAGCTCTAAAAGCATTAAAACAAGTGGCAGGCAACCAGGGCATTTCCTAATGTCAACGTTTGGTTGCTGCAAAGGGCTAGAACCAGAGACCTTGTACATATTTAGCTATGCTGTGACTGGAAAGCTCCTCTATGGACCTATGTGACCATATCCCTGGTGGCTGGTTGGAACCTGGCCACTCAACTGCGGACCTGTGTACTTTAGGAATAGTTTAGTGGCACCTCATATTGCACCAGTACCATGGCCACAATGGTCAGCCCATTTCTAGTCCAACCACGGCCCAGGTGGCTCCCCTGCAGTGAATAACAGGTTTACCTCTAGCTAGGTCTCCAGTCTCGATATATCTATTATATATATACAAGGTCTCTGGCTGGAACTTACCAAGGAAGTGGAACACCAAGAACACTATGAGAACACAGAGGACAGCCACCCCAATGGCCCCGAGCACCCAAGCCCACCACGGGGGGCTCTGACAGCAACATACAGCATCAGTTGTCTTCTCGTTGGTGGTTCTAATTGGAACTGGAGCTTCATTCCTATTGGGAACTGTGTATTCATGGTCCAGATGGTTCCCATGCTTCAGACTTTCGTAATCCTTGTTTCCTTTATCTTCATCGTAGCTCATGTCGTTGTAATCATTCTCTGCATTTTCATAAGGGCTAGTCATGTTTGGCAGTCTGAAAGAAACTGTTGAAAAAATATTGTATATTTCACTACTATATTTCGCTCAGCCTTGTTCATCTTTAAAATATGCACCAGTAATTGCTTCCACTAAACAACAGGTTGACCACTAAGGAGGTCCAGGGCAACTATTTCTATGTAGATCCAATGCTTAGGGAACAAAGGCATAATTGTTTTGGTAAAATCTCAGGCCCGTATACAGCTTTTCTCAGAGGGGGGGGTTCGTGTTATGACTAGTACCTTTTTCCGGAGGAGGGGTTGTCTTCTGAATACAAGGGCTAAACTGCATATTTTTTCATTTATTATCATATTTGACATTAAAAATTAGAGAAATGTTCCTCCAAGGAGGGGGGGGGGGCTATGGCTACAGGCCTGAATCATTATTATATTAAATTTTATTATTGTTGGCATTAGGTGTCCAACAGGATATCTGAATAAAACATAAAGGTTTTTGTTCTTCCATTCACGTATTGTCTAACAATTAACTTTCAATTGGTGACAGATTAACTTTTTCATGTATGTCTTCCTGAAAAAACACTTCCTAAAGCCCCAATCCCGGCAGGCTACTCTTACACAGTTGGCCGATGGATCAGCGCTAAAATTGGTGACTTTTGGGGGTAGTCAGCCAACTTTATTGTGGATTCAGATCAAACACATACATTTCAATATGGTATACTTACAGGTGATCATAGGAATCGGCCGCTAACACCGACTTGTTGGCAGACTGTACATGTAAAAGTCACCTAGTGGGTGTGGGGCTTAAGGAGGATCTGTCCCGACCCTTACCCAAAAAATAAAAGCATATAAAATGAAAAGCAAAAGATTAGATAAGTCATTTCGATGTAATTATAATATCGCCCTTAAGATTACTGTATTTTTAACAAGTAAAATTATCCAAGTACAAACTTATACATGAAATGCATATATACTAGCCATTAGAAAGAAAACAATTTCAAACTTCATTTTGTGTTTTGGTTTTTGTCCCATAATATTTGATTGATCATATTGAGATACAGATTTTTTCTCTTTTTGGAAAGTCCTTAAGAAAAGAGACTGCGAAGTGAGAAATGTTTAGAAAATTATTATCAAAGCTTTCAATCATGGCAGCTATCTCTTATTACAAAGGCGACCCCCATAGATTAATGATCCTGGCAAGATTCTAAGGAATCCCAGGCAAGCAGCGACGTAACAAGCATGTTCTGTGACTGCACTTTTTTGGTTATTCTGTAATCTGCCTAATTTTCATGTAACAATTATGTTATTTTAGTTAAGATTAAGACTTACTAAAAATGACTGTTAGAATAACATTCTATTTTAGTGAAGCTGAGACTTTACTAATTAAGAATGTTATAGTAATGCTCCCTTCTCGGTTGGTTATAGATTTATTATACCTTAGCCCCAGGATTCTCCATAATTTAGATAACATTACCTCGCATCCGCTGAGACAGCCCAAGCTCAGCCAGCGGTGGAGAGGGAGCTCTAAACGGGCTACTATGGCCGTCTGTTGGCATCAACCCAGTGAAAAAAGACTCAGTGAGTGGCCTCAACCCAGCGAAAAATCACTCAGTTAGTGGGATTAACCCAGCGAAAAAGCCACCAAATAAGTGGCATCAACCCAGCGAAAAGCAAACAGAAAGAAATTAGCCGCATTGCAGCACACTGAACTGAAACCACCGAACTTCCCATTATCGCCCACTGTGGCAACATGCTTATTATGCATTTTACTATATCAATTCGGTCTATTATGCGTTTCATGCGTAGATCTATCCATACAAATAGGAAATTTTACATGTTTTTGGGTAAAACATGCATTAAATAATCCATGATCATGGACTATGTTTTCACAGCGTATCACGCAATTCGCATTTTGTATTCATGCGCCGTTCCCGTGTGTACTTGTCTGTATCGTCCTGTAGGGTGATAAAGGGCTGGTTACCACCTGGGTTTGACACGGTGTGCATTAAACTCTTAACTATTAAACCTTTATCACCCTAAGGTATAATAAAAAGATATATGATATGGTGATATAACAGTTTCAACCAATTGTTAGATATCTTACAAGCTCTTTCATGTATTTTGATACATTTCTGGGGGTCTAGATGGGGGTCCCCATGTCGCATGTTGAATTTAAAAAAAAGCCATGTCACATGTCATTAAATTTTAAATCTTCTGTCCATGGCACTAAGCTCCATATCTCTTGTTGAATTTAAGAAAAGGCCATGTTGCCGTGGCAAATTTAAGGGCAAATGCTCCATTTGTTCATGCGCAAAGTCCTCACTGTAATACAAAATCTTTATAACTCAGCAAAATCTTGTGTAAGACTCAATGGAGATGTCTCCAACCTCTTCAGCTGTAATGTGGGTGTTAGACAGGGCGAGAATCTCTCTCACCTACTTTTTGCCATTTACCTAAACGATCTTGAGGCACATTTCCAGGGACACTGTCAAGGCATCACACACCTGGTCAATAACAATAATGAGACTGAGACCCTTCTGAAACTTTTTTCACTCTTATATGCTGATGATACCATACTTATTAGTGAATCAGCGCATGACTTACAGAATATGTTAAATGTCTTACACACATACTGTCAACAGTGGCAGCTGACAGTTAATACAAGCAAAACAAAAATTGTTGTATTTTCAAAAGGTAAAATTAGGAACCTCCCGACTCTCATCTATGGGGAGAAACCACTAGAAGTCCAATTCTCATACACATACCTAGGGGTACTCTTTAACTACAATGGTAAATACACCAGTGCAATGACAAAACAGATATCCCAGGCCAAAAGGGCATTGTTTGCCCTACTTGCAAAAGCCAGAAAACTCCAACTACCACTGGACTTGCAATGTCACCTCTTCGACTCCTGCATTGTCCCCATCTTACTGTATGGCTGTGAAGTCTGGGGATTTTCTAACTTGCGTGACATTGAGAGGGTCCAGACCTATTTTTGCAAATATGTGTTGCACCTAAGCTCCTCGACTGCTAACAGTATCGCTCTAGGGGAGCTTGGCCACAGCAAGATAGAATGCCTGGTCAAGCAAAGGATGGTTAATTTCTGGATGCGACTTGTCACTGGCAAAACTAGTAAAATCTGCAATATTTTATACAATGTTATACACAGAAAGACTGCCGAAGGTTCCTTTTCCTCACCTTGGCTATCCAAAATTGAAGAGACACTGAATGAATGTGGTCTTACATACATCTTACATACACCGCCTGATTGCATGAACCCGAGATACCTCAAGTCCATTGTCAAAGATCGAATTTTACTCATAGAAAAGCAAGATTGGCACAGCTCAATCATGGAAACAAGCCATTGCATCAACTATAGAATGTTTAAAAGTGAGCTTGTCTTTGAAAAATACCTCAACCTCCTCTCCCATAAAGAAGCAACGCATCTTTGCAAGTTTAGGTGTGGTAACCACAAACTGCCAGTTGTGCTAGGCAGGTACAGTGGTATCGACAGGTATGAAAGACTTTGCAAACTATGTGACACAAATGCTATTGGGGACGAGTTTCACTATATCTTTGACTGTCGTTCCTTTGATAAGGAAAGGTCTATATTTATTGACAGTAAATTCTCTAGACGCCCCAACACACTAAGTATGCAAGCGTTATTTACTAGCGAAAATGTAGAAACTTTGTCAAAACTGTCTACCTTCTGCTCCATTATCATGGATAAATGTAAGAGCAATACTATACAGGGGCACATACAAGGGACCCAGCGTATTAAGAACACTAAGAGTAAGCCAGGTAAAAGAAAAGTCAACCCCTTAGAGAGTGCCACCCGTGTTGTTCCAAAAAAGAGTCACTGCATATCCAAAGCCAAAAGAAACGACAAAAAACATTAACTACAGCATAGTATAAACATGCTATTTCTGACTATGGCGCAGTGTCTTGACTTGTAAATATGTTTTGGATAGGTTACCAGTAGAACTGTCCTATTGTAATACCTATCCATTTATTGTCATTAAACCTAAGGGACCTAGTCATTTAGAGACATGTATGTCTATAAGGTGCCGTCCCTACCCAGGTGCTGTATTGTATTGTATTGTATTGTATTGAAAAGAACTCTCAGCAGGTGCCTACTAGTCTTATGAAAATAGTCAGCACAATCACAAAACTAGGTGCTGAGTAAAGCTGTATAACATTTGTAGTGCTGCCACCTAATAACTCTACCAGACAGCACTCTCATTTGCTGACGCAAGATAGTTTAGTATTTATGATTATGCATGCCTGTCTCACTGTATTTCTGTTTCTAGTCTACATTTAACCTGTACATATTTAAACTTTGTTAATGTATATTGTATCTACTTGTGAATAAAGTATTCGTATTCGTATTCGCATGTACAATGCACACCCTGGCTGTATAGGTGTGCAGATGAACATGATCATAACTGGGTAAAAATGCTTTACCATAGAAGTTTTTGGAGGGAAAATACGTTTTTGCTCATATCTCTGTTAATGTTCATCCAATTACCATACAGTAAGCAACAAAGTTGTAGTCCAAAATGTTATCAATTCATATATTTTATCAGATTTCATAAATTCTTGATTGTTAATCTATTATTAATTTATTTGTAATAAAAGTATTATTTTCTATAAATAGATATGTGGATTTTCTGAAAAAGTTAGATCAGTGACCCCCTATTTTTTTCCTACTAAATGATAACCAACACTTATTTCAATCAAATGTAGGGATTTCAAGTAATTTTCTATTTTAACTTTAATAATTTTTTGATTACCATTTTGATAAGAATTTCTTCTTTTTTTATCCCCCAATTCATACAATAGAATGCTCCTTCAATTCCTTTATTTTCATATTTTTGGGAAATATTTATAATGCATTATCTATGAAGATTAATATACTTACTTCATATCCAAAGTGAATTAGAAACATGATTGATGATTTTTGTTGTTGTGATTAATCTCTTTGAGTCTTTTTAATTTGTGAAAATAATGAAATTTATGTTTTTGGCAAAATTGTGTAATGTTTCCATTTCAAAAGTTTTCATGGTGCCCCCTATTTTTCTCTTCATTTCTGGAATGGAGAGGCCCTCAACATTATTGCCCAAAGTTTAAAAAAATATCAACATGAGAACCATAATGGAGTGATTGTCTTTAAAAAGTGCCCCTGTCGCATGTCACTCAGCTGAAAATGGGTCGTGTCACCATGTCAAATTTAGGGGTCTAGACCCATATTTCTGGTTGCACCACTCAATAGGAACACCATTGCTTGGGGTTGACAACCATTTCTGACTGAACGAAGGCTGAGAATTTTAGCTCGACCCTAAATGAGTTCCCCCTTAAGATATTCTGAATACAGCGAATGTACCTTGGTAGATTTAGCAAGCAAATTAATGTCAGCGTACCTTATCAAATGTGTAGTTGATGATCTTAAATTCTTCTATTCCACTCCTCTTATTGTAGCAAGGTAAGTGAGTGAGTGTTGGATGTTTTACGCCGTACCGACAGCCAGGGTCACTTTCACGGCAAAATATTGTAGCCAAGTAGATCTGGAACAATCTCTTTTCAGGATACAGGGCACCCTGCCAACCAGGTCGTGACGGACGTATATATATATATATCTCACGACAATGTTTTAATAGTTGCATTTTTTGATCCATGTAAAGTCTTACAAAGAATCTCTGTTAACAAAGTTATGTCAACAAAGGCTACAATTATGTGTTCAGAGAGGGACCATAAGTATGGTATAAGTTTATTTACTTTGGTGATAAATGCCCATCAGACACATTTGAGGGGGATATTTTGAGAGATTTATGGTAGGGTAGAATGGCACACATGATACACAAATTCTGACTGGTTTACTTAATTTTCCATGTTAGGATGACATCATATCAGGAAGATTGAATATGCCACTTATAGTAGACTTATTTCTGTAGACCTACTTGATATAAAAAGTATAATTTATTACCAACGTGATTTCAGAGTATTTATGTTATCTAAGTAATTCAGCTACATTAATTGTCCGAAGAGGATAAATTGTACCCAGGGAAGTAGTTCTAGTGATAGGCCAGTGTCCCGGGAGTAGTTGTCCAATGGGTAGTTATCTCAATTATAATTGTCCCTGGGATGGTAACGTTGTTGCCAGCAGTACTGGGTTGTTATCCTAGGAGAAAGTTGTCCCTGTAGTAATCGTCTGGTGGTAGTTGTCCCAGTTATAGCTTGCTTAGTGGTACTTATCCCAGTTGTAGTTGTCCCATGTATAGTTGTCACCATCATAATTATCTCATGGTAATTGTCTGAGTCATAGTTTTCTCAGTAGTATCTATCCAAGTTGTAGTTGTCTGATTTATAGTTGTTCCTGGGTAGTTGTCCCAGGGGCAGTTGTCCCTCTGATAGTTGTCTCAATAATAGCTGTCTCAGTTGTACTTGTCCCATTGCTTTTCTCAGTAGTAGTTGTAGTGATGGTTGTCCCAGGGGTAGTTGTCCTGGTGGTAGTTGTCCCAGGGGTAGATGTCCCTGGGATGTCAGTTCAGTTGTAATTGTCACTGTAGTGATTGTCTGGTGGTAGTTGTCCTGTTGGTAGTTTTCTCAGTGGTACTCCCAGTTGTAGTTGTCCCATTTATAGTTATACCCATGGTAGTTGTCCCAGGAGCAGTTGTCCCTCTGATAGTTGTCTCAATAATAGCTGTCTCAGTTGTACTTGTCCCATTGCTTTTCTCAGTAGTAGTTGTAGTGATGGTTGTCCCAGGGGTAGTTGTCCTGGTGGTAGTTGTCCCAGGGGTAGATGTCCCTGGGATGTCAGTTCAGTTTTAATTGTCACTGTAGTGATTGTCTGGTGGTAGTTGTCCTGTTGGTAGTTTTCTCAGTGGTACTCCCAGTTGTAGTTGTCCCATTTATAGTTATACCCATGGTAGTTGTCCCAGGAGCAGTTGTCCTAGGGGCAGTTGTCCAAGGGGTTGTTGTCCCTCTGATAGTTGTCTCAGTGATAGCTGTCCAAGTTGTACTTGTCCCATTGCTTTTCTGAGTGGTAGTTGTAGTGATGGTTGTCCCAGGAGTAGTTGTCCAGTGGAAATTGATCCAGGGATTGGCTTGTTGTCCCAAGAGTAATTTTCCTTGTAGTAATCTGCTGGGAGTTGTCATCTATTTTGGGCTAGAAATAGGGGGTGCGAACCTGCTGCGCCCGCACCATGGATCCGCCATTGTAGTTAGTGCAGGTCACACAGAAAGAGGCACAAGTAAATGTAGGAATTAGCATTCGAATGGGATATAGTTAATTTAAGATAGGATAATACCACTTAACCTAATTGTACAGAATATATGGTAAAATAACATCATGTGAAGTTGGAATGGATCTGAGAAAGTTTGAGTCTGGAAACTGCCATCAGATATTGTGATACTCCTGCGCGTTTATCAACAATAAAATTCTGTACTTCTGTAATCAAGTGATCATATTCGTTTAGAGTTGAATTACCCAGATGATCATAGGGTCTATCCCTAAAGATGTAGAAAAACACAACCGGTTGATTTAAAGACATTTATCAAACCCAGTAGAAAGGATAATTAACATCACTAAATATGAGTATATAGCATCTCCAAAAAATGAATAGCAATTTACCAAATATACCCCTAGTATTCATATACACGCACAACAATCATAGTTCACTATATTCCAATTCAGATTTCAAAAAAATCATTGGTCTAGATATAAAACTAAATTGCTCAGAAAGAAAACGCTCATAAAGGAATGTACATAAAACTACATTTGCAAAAAATTACAATTGCCTCCAGCAACCTTAGTTCATTATTGACACCTTAATAGTTTTTTTTCTAAAAATCTTTTGTTATATGTAATATATAATGACACTCTAATGGACATCCAAGCTTGGATTCCCCATGGAGCTGATAAGATATTTACCCTAAATCATACCCAAAACATTTAGGCATGTCAAACTGATTTTATAGTGCATAGTGTCCTGTTTTACAGGTGAAGTTCATAGGAAAGTAAATGCTGAACAAAATGACTCACATAAGTCATACTAACTCAGGGATTCATATTCTGGACCCTCATATGTCTAATTCCAATGTTAGATGAATCCAACTGTTGCCATTTGAATAATTCTATGGTAAGTAATACAGCACTGTGTAAGATATCCTATTTCTAAAAATCAGTATAAAAAGATCATAGAATGTGTGGTTAAATGCTGTAAAATTGGCCAAGACAAGTAACATTACCTCTGGTGCCTCATGTCAAATTTTTTTCCAAGCCGAACTCTTTCCACACATAAATCTCTCTCAAAACTCACCCTCTTAGCTCCTGTTGCCCCTCTAATCCCCACTCCCATCGACCCCTCTATATGACTCCTTGTTGGCTCTCATCTTCTTGCTTCTGAAGTTCACAGTGTCCATCTCCAACCTTTCGCACCTTTAAGGGCCATACCCACTAGGCGATTATCCCTGAATCGGCCAACAGATCTGCCATAAAATCGGCCAATTCTGCCCTTAGAATCAGCCAATTTTAGGGCCGACTCAGATCAAACCTGCATATTTCAATATACCATACTGACCGGCGATCATAGGAATCAGCCGATTCTCCCAGTTGCCGGTCGCCAGTCACCGGTTAAAAACGCCTAGTTGGTATGGGGCTTTAAATACCCTTTTCCATTCTAATTGTAGTTCATCCGTACCTCTCATACCCCCAACCCCTATCTACACTATTATGTCCACCTTTTTCTCCACCTCATTAATTCATGAGTGAGACTCCCATAGTTACTGCTTTATTGTAACTTAGCATTTCCATTTTGTTCTAAGAATAACCACCTCTACTGCTGTGCAGTTATTGTGTAATCCATGGTTTTGTGTCACACACTTTGACTTGTCTAAAGTTAACACTGGTAGCACGTGGGGAGAGGCTGTAGTCCCGATTTGTACTAAGATGACAGGAGGCATCCCCCCAGTTATAGTCAAAGCCATAACAGAGTGAGCCATCCTTACTGTAATGATCACACTGAATCCTGCATTGATATATATTGGGTACCGAACCATCCTGAAGAATCCCTTGGCTGTCAGCTTGGATGAATGTCCTTAGTGGATACACATTACCACATAAACCTGAAATAAAGCGAGAATAATAATTTATTTTTATGACATTTTCAATAATTCAGGGTTAATAATTTTGGAAATTCAGATATATCCCCAGATGGGAATCAAAAAGTTAGAGCCACTGCACAAAAGTCATTGTGCATATAAAATATTAGTGAAAGTTCTTTTATGTGAGATATATTTTGTGTCATGAATGAGAATTTAGATGGAAGACAAAAGTCACCAGATGAGAAAGAAAAATTACAAAAGGAATTATTAAGAATATTCAAAATTACATAAATACGAAAATGGCAGATGCTGCTGGTAGGTGATATACCCGTATAACCACTGCAGACGGAAGGCACCTCCCAGTAAGCAGTGCTGCCTGGGTAAAAATCAATAATTGGGATAGTATATATTAGGCTGAACCGACAGGCAAAGCCAGAGAACACTACCTGATCGATACAAATCTATAGGATTCGGGGTTTGGTTTAGCTATGTATGCAGACATCGGGTGACTTGGATAGGAGTTTACCATTGTACTGCTGCGCTAAGACAAGCGGACTCTAAGGACGAAGCTAGCCTTGGGCAGTATTGAACAAGGGCCGGAAACTTGGGCCATAACGCACCAGCCACTGTATGCCTTTGGAATAAACACCAATAAACTTCCTCTCAGCCAAGCAGGATTCATGTTGTGGATATGAACACCCATTTCACGGATATAGTCTATCACTTGACTAGTGACACTAACCGAGGCTATACTAAACAGTCTGAGTAACAATTAACTGTAGCTTCCCCATATCAAGAAGTAACACCCAGAGCAACCACTACAGTTCACCACAAAGGATTCTTTGCAAATATATGCCAAATATCACATGAACAAGGACTAAAGGAGGAACGCAGTATAATATATATATATATATATATATACACATATATATATATATATGATGTTCAGTATCATTACCAAATGCTAAAAAATGTTTTCCTACCACAGGAAAATGGATGGATATGAGGGTAGTAATCAGTGCCATCTTCCACAACTAGTTGACCTGCGGGGTCCAGGGTTTTGTACACCACACACGATTTGGTCTGTTTGTTAAACGTGAAACCTTTGCAGTGTACATCTTCAGGCTTCATCTTCATGAACACACATCTATTAGCGCACAGTGGAAGTGTGTCAGCAGATAACTCAACCCCCATTGTTCTGCTAGTGGCCATTGGATGAGCATTCAACCACTTGTAGAACACATCTGAACAGCCTAAAGGGAAAATCAATATGTCAAATGTTACAAACTGCATATTTCGACTAACACTGAGGAGTTTTTTGTATTAATTAAAAGGTGTCTATATTGAACAGATTAATATGATATGTTGCATAGCTTTCAAAGTTTAATAACATCAGTTGCAGTTTCAGTGCTATGATTAAGCTGGCCTAAAGTCTGTGTTTTCCCATTTGTATTTTAATGCTGAATTTATGAAAAAAGAATTTGAATGTGCCTGTAAAACCAAAGGTACAAGTAGACCAAACCCTAAATAAGCTTCATCTAATGGATTTCTAACTAGAGTACAGGAATATCAACCCATCTAATAATATCTATTTCAATCAATATAGGTGGTTCAATTTCATTTTCTAATAAACTGAAAGGAGATTGCACCAATGATCTTTTTTTTCTTATTCCTGTAAACTATGAATTCTGAACAGAAGAAAAAATATAACATAAAAAAGCAGACAGAAACAAAACAGACCTTGAATGGAGGCTGGATAACACCTGTAGACAACAGCTACTGTCAGCCAGTCAACCCCTTTCTCAAGCCAAGGAAGAGAGTCAGACAAATAACATTTCTTCGTGTTTGTGTTAAATGAAGAAGTCTGACAAATGCGTCCCGATGGAAGGACCACAGCCCCAGCAGGCCCTAGACAAGCCTCTTTACATTTTTCCTCAGAGTTAATGTCTGCAGGTTGTTCTATAGTATTCACAGAACTTTGGAGTTTCTGGTCAAAGACTTCCCACATTTGGAATTCACACTTGGCTGAAATAATTATATTTACACATTTCACTTTAGATGTTTTCTATTTTTGGTATAACATGAAACATAGATAAATGATACAACAAGTGCTTCATCATAGATCATGTTTTTAATATTGTATCTAATTTAGACAAAATCTGACCAAGAAACATCACATTGTTTTGCCATAATTATTTGATACAATTTCACTTTAATCAAGTTACTTTTTCTTGAAGGAAAACAAGTGATATGTATAATGAGTAATACATGTCTGTATATGTCTTAGGTGACAGTAAAGTAGCGGGAAAATTGGTATTATGTTTACCATAATTATTTCATTATTGTATTTAGTTATAGAATTAGATACAGAAATACACTATCATTTATATTATGAAAAGAGTGCTAGACATATATTTGAAAATATGGTTCTTCAATTCTGTAATAGCAATTTATTTTTTAAAGATAACTTACTTTCTCTTTTTAGCATGTTTTTTGTTGCTGATTGACGTCCTTCTGGTTCTTTATCTGCAGTTTTGCATCACATCATTATATCAGTAAGAGGGAAATATTCCTTTATTTACCAAAAATTCACTCATTGTTAGAAATTGTTTTGGATATCAAGGTAATGGTCATAATGAAAATAATTTAGGAAATCATCATATAAAATTATTTAATTAAGCATTAGCAATCTAGAAAATTATTATGACATCCAAAATGTTAGCCAATAAAATTAATTGTCTAAATTGCCCAGAGCCCTTACCAAGGAAGTGGAACACCAGGAACACGGCAAGTGTACAGAGTACAGCCACCCCAATGGCCCCAAGCACCCAAGCCCACCATGGGGGGCAAGTGCAGCAGTTGTCGGCCTTAGAGCTGTTGGCTTTATTAGAATTCATGGTGGATTGGTGCGGTTCCCTCCTCTTTGGAACTGTGTACTCATGTTGAAGATTGGCTTCATGCTGAAGCTCCTCATAACCCAGACTTTCATCAGTATTGTAAGTTCTGCTCATGATGCGTTTCTGTAAAAGAAGTTGTGATATTTTTAGGTGGATGTCCATGATACAATTGAAATACAGTATTCCAGTATACTATGTATTCCCGCCACTTGTACCTAAATAAATATTTATATCATAAATATTTCAAAGATCCTGTTATTTTTACGTTCCTTTAGTTTTCAATTTTTTAGTAATATAAATAAGGGCCCTGTATTATGGATAATACAATTATCTTAACTCAAGGCTTAAAACATGTACATTTATTGTATATATTGTATGTCTTATACATGCGTGTTGACACCAAGTGACAATTAAGGTTCTTAATCTACAGATATTACCCAGAATTCCTAGCAGGAATAAAACTACTTCTAGAGCACATGCTTTTATATTCTGATTACTATCTACCCTCACCCTGATTAATAAGACATCATTTTGACGACATCATTTATCACCATGCTTCATTAATCCTTTGGTATTTCAAACATTATAAAACCTTAATCCAATAGTCTAATAATCCTTAAAATGCATATATATTACACTCTCTCCACCAATACACTCAAAGTAGAATATATTTTACAATGAAATGTGTAAAGTAGAGATCCGCTTGACAACCACTTCACTAAGAAGACCACTATTTGGTCAGTACCAAATATTTTCTTTTATTTCTTGTTTGATTTAACTTGCTTATGAGGGTCTCTCTTAGAGACCAACCAAAATTCAGTTGAAAAGGGTAACTACATTTGTCTCCCTATATTTTCCAAACAAAGGGTCCATACTTTATTGGAAAAGGTCCTATAAGATTTTAGTCTGTGGGAAATAGTTTTCACGAAATATCCCTGTCTATTCGATAATTATATAGATAATTAAATATATACTGTAAAATCCTCTGTTAACGCCATCTATGACCTCCAAGGACATGTCTGATACTTCTGAAGGCCACCCCTTTACTAAGGCAACCACGCATTTAAATTTTGGATAGTCATTAGGCAGTAAGTCAAAAGTAATGGAGAATCCATGCATTTTTCATCTGAATTTTCTTACCATTTTTGGATTAAAACATCTTCTGATTGGCTATCCTTGATTGGAAGAAAATAGTTATCAGAAATAAAATTATTATAATTTTTTGAAACCATAGCTGCTTGTGTATCACATATGTGGGTCTAAAAATACGCACAGCAAAATATCGCGGAAATCATGAATGGAGGTTGGGGGGGCTTTAAGCATAGGACCCTTTGCAGAAATGGCAAGGATATCGCTAACCGTTTTACTCCATGTAGGAGGTAAACACCATTGAAGGATGTCACTGATAACCCAGATGAGGTTGACTCATATTCATAAAGCGTTTTGATGGTTCCGGCCCTAATTTCTATTTTATCTTTTCTGACTAGCGAAAGGACAATACACCGCTGCCCATCAAAAACAATCAAGTTGTGGCTGTGCTGAGGAAAGAAGAAGATATACTAGACCAGAGTAAAGTATAGGTGCCAAAAACCATAATGTATAGTCAATCATCCATGATGTGCATTCCATGATAATATAAACTCTTACATGTGTACAATGGATATTCCCCCATATGGGATCGAATTAGCAAGAACTGTATGTCCAGTATGAAATGTGATGACAGTCATTATGACCGTATTATAATTGCACCTTTTGTTGGGTCTGCGTTTGCATTATTATGTAACATTGCCCAACATGACTGGTTCCTGTTAAGGCCATTTTTATGTCATATTGTACTATGCATCGGTTCACATTGGTATCAACTGGATCCAACGCAAAGCATATTATACAAGGCATTTTGGGGTCACATTGGGGGTTGTGTTGGCTCACATTGGGTCATGTTTGGGACCCAGTTCACATACGAATTTACACGCATGTCTATAAGATAATGCGAATTAGATGCATTGGGCTCCAAGGCCCAAAGCGAAAATAGACCTGGTGCATGGTGTAATATGGCCTTTAAGGTAATTGGCCTACAGAAACTGGCAGGGTTTGCAACTATCGCAACTTTCTGACTACTGAGGAGCCACTTTTTGTTGAAAGAATAGTTATATCTACCTTTTGCCATCCGCCTTCAAATCAAAATTTCAGAATAATATGGTGGACCACTAAAATTGACACAGCAACAGAGACATTCCTTAAATTTGACATGCAACATGGCAGCCTAGTGACGGCTGGAGTTATATACGCGGGCATAGCAGCAGATTGCCGCGCGCACAGAATTGCTTGTATACGCGGTTGTGAAGTCCGCACAAACAGAACTGCTTATGTACGCGGACGTTGTGTCCGCGTTTACAAGCACGGTAATATACGCGGACATACCTCATGGTGTCATCATAATATCATTAGTAAATCGGGGGCTGAGCCCCCGAAACCCCTTTTTCTTTTCTCATTTTTTAAGTTTTATCTAATTTCTGCACATATATAATTTCTGCAAATAGAATAATCGCCCCATTGACCTTTACTTTGTGTCCGCGTGTATAAGAAATTCTACATACGCGACGGCCGTATAGCCAGTCCCCCTAGTGACAAGACAGGGAGGGATAAATATAGCGACATGCAGCATGGCTATTTCTTAAATTCAACATGCAAAGTCGGGGCAAATAACCAACAACAACATGCAACATAGGGTTTTTCTTAAATTCAACAAGTGTCATTGACCCCCTCCCATCCAGAGCCCGAATAATTATTAATAATAGCGCTGGTCAAATGAGTTATCAAATTGTAAAACACATTATCTGGAAAAACATATGCTGGGGTAGAATCCATGAATAAGGTACCTCATTGGAAAGGAAGATTCATTTCTCACTTTTCGAAACTGTGGTAGGTGTCTACAAATAAATTCTATTTAAAAAAAAACAATGTTTCCACTTTGCAAATCCTGGGAAGGGGGTTGAGGGGAAACCCCCTGCCCCAAATGAATCCACCCTTTGAACTTCATTAAGCATGTATTAGACCACATGTATTAGAGTTGATACATTACTCTTTAGGCAAAAACAGTACATCACCTTATTCCTCATATTTACAAAATAGTCTTAATATGAGTAGGTCCATATGCATACCTTACTCACCTTTTTTTAAATATTATAGTTAGAATTAAATAATAGGTACATGCGCTTTGAGTATCACGACACCTCCTGTCCCTCTTTCCGCATGGCTTTATACTTCCTGCACCTCCCCATGCCTCCACCCCACCCACACCACCCCAACCAAGGTACCATTGCCTATTATTTACTTAATACACCATGAAGGTAAAAATGTCAATGATCTATCCACAGGCCTGTATACAGGTGGGGAGTGGCATGGCGGGCCAACTCCCCCACCCCCCAGCCCACCTCCTTTCTACAAAGGTCATTATTTCCTAATATTCCACCTTACCTTCCAAAATTCAATGTAGAAACAGTAGTAGGAAAATATGGAAAAGTGTGATTCTTTGCTTGGCCAGTCATATTTCTATGTGATGTACGTGTTCTATACAGTACAGATTCCTTGGAACACATATATTTCCATTACTAGACTCCTATTGTCCTATGTGGTCCTTTAAGGAAAAAGTCAAGGAATTCTACCAATGGGTATTGAAGAATCGTGACCAAAATTGTCCACAGTTATTCTTATACAGTTCACACCTGAGTATATGGCTTGCACAGTTTAGGTTAAAACGCATGAGGTTGTATATGGTTGAGTTTTTCGCTTGTAGTTGTATCTCTTGTACACCTGTCCTAGAATCTGGGGCAGTCGGCCAAGCAATACGCATTGGCTCTTTTCCAGAACAAAACTGCTTCACTGCCTCACTTTATCCTTATAGAAGAAAAACCTGACTGGGGCTCTCTGGTTCACAAAGCATGTATTTGATAGTCAGACATGTAAAAACCAGGGGGGACAGCGGATTTGTGAAACGGGGGTGTCAACATAAATGCTAAGTATTAAAATGGCGTGCATTCACGTGTACATGTGTGACATTTCCCTCCCTTTTTGTAATTTAGGGGTCCACCAAAATTGAGGGGTCAGGAGCCCCTTGACACACACCCCCTTGATCCATCCCTGAAAACTATTCACAGATTCTGTCCTCCAGACACCCTTGTAACTTAATCTTCAAAATAGTATGTCTTATCTTAAGAGTGTTACTGGATTTTTCAAAATGTTTTTTGCAAAGAAAGCATTGATACCGTTTTGACCGTAGAGTACCTGAATGAAGGTCTGTAAATATTGTGACTCAGAGACAAATGTCATTTGGTTCATGCACCACACAGAAAGAACTGAATACAAATTTGAATGCATCCACTTCATATATGTTTGTTATAATATTTCAAATGTGACACGTCAATTGGTGAAGACAAAGACAATCATGTATGGGGCCTTCCATTAAGTATGTACGCACCAAGGGGGGGGGGGGGTCCAAGATTTATGAAAATTTGCGTACATACCTGTACAAATCCTATGCGTATTTTAGTCCAAGAGGGGGTGGGGGGTCTAGAATTTCAGAAAATTTGCGTACGTACTAAATGGAAGGCCCCTATGGGTATCATGAAATAAAATGAGTACTGTTCAGTTGATTTTGTTGTTTTTATTGAAGCTAAGACATTACTCTCAGATTTTTTAGTTTTGAGGAAAAGGTAAAAGTGATGCACAACGTTACAGGCTGACTTCTTTGACAAGAGCAGAAAAGTCAAAAGAATCCCATGATGACTTAAGCCGGATTTCCAACGAATGATTTGACTGGTATAGGTTCATGATAAAGGTTACTGACCAAAATCAAAGGTCTTGAGTAAAAATCGTCAGGAAATATCTTAAGAAAGCTGTTTAGAAAGTGTTTCCACTGAACGACTAAAATACTGATAACTGAACGCCTCTTGGACAATCTGGACGACATTTTCAAATGACAGACAAAAAAGTCAGGTAACAATAGATTCAATAGATCTTAATTGCCCTTGGAAGAAATCATGAGTAACTGTGGTCTAGAAATATCAAACAGGTTACGTATTTGATCGTTGGTGAATCGTTCACTCTAGTCTTGAGTAAATGTCATTTGCAGTCATTAACAAAAGTATTAACCAACGATTTTGTGTTTCCACTAAAAGATTTACCAAACGACCATCAACAATTTCCAAATCTTGTCAAGTCTTAGGCTGTCTTGAGGAGTATGTCATCCAGTGGAAACAGGCCTTTATCTTCATTAATCAACATCCCATCATCATACACAAAACTTTGCTTGCTGTCGTAAACTATGAAAACCTTTTATCATATCAGCACTTAAAGGGTTTGTTTCAACACTAATTTTAGGTATTGTTATATACAAAGTCCCTTTTACCTTTATACCATAATTAGTTAGGACTGGGGTCTGAGCATTCCCATCTGTAGAAAACTCTGGTAAGTAACCTTTCAAAGTACCTGAAAATGGCTCAATGACTAAATGATCATTTGAAATTGTCCTATAGGATTTGGAAAAATACACTAAATAAAGAAAAAAAGATTCAAAATGCAGGATTAGATATCAAATTTTATTTAACCTTTTTGCAGAATCAATTGTGCTAAATATCCTAGCTAGTTCTTTGAATCCAAAGCAAGCTTGCTAAAGGAGGCAATCATAGGAATTCACAATACTGAATTCACACCTTTCAATGTATTGGTCCTTTAAGAGACCTTCTTTAGGTAGATATGTTAACATAGATATAGATATCATAAAATGGCTATGTTATACCATCAAATATAATTGTCTACTGTAAACCATATTTCAAGTTAGGTTGACATGATTTTTAAAATCAATAGGGGTGGGGGGCAGTTTCAAAATAAGGTAGAAGTATGCATCTTTATTACATTTCTCAGATTTACAGTCATATTTTACAAGTGAAATTCAGGGGAAAAGCTGCCAAACAAAACCAGTCATATAGAGTATGCTGAGTAAAACAAAATACTATTAGATATCCTATTTTAAAAACATATCAGAAACATAAGATGCTATACTCTGTTGAAAAATGCTGTGAGATGTGCCTTACCCAGCAAAGGTACAACGTAAAGGTCACGTTATGCAACCATACTTTTTTGGTTTGTCTGTTACTTACTTAAATGTCATGTAACTGTTATATTATTTTTCTGGGAGGTTGTGACCTAACCAAAACGAAATGAAATCATAACATTCTGGTGAGGTTTGGTCAATACCAAATTAGAATAGAATATCATCGTGACATTCTCATTAGGTGCGGTCCAGACCTCACTTCAACAGAACGTTGTTGTTACCTCCTCACCTAAACAGAATGTTATTGTGACATTCTGTTTATGTCAGGTCATAACCTAATCTAAATAGAATGTTACCGCGACCATCTTATTAGGTTGGGTGTCAACCTAACCTGAACAGAACGTTATTGTGACATTCTTACCAAGTCAGGTGACAATATTAACCTCATAAATAACATTGCAAGAACATTATCAAAGTGTCACAATGTATCATCTCAACAACTTGTTACAGCAACATTATTGGGAGTCATCAAAACAACATCACTGTAACCTAACAGTGTAACATAACAAGATCAAATCCAGAACATTGCTGCAATGTTATTAGAACGTCATGTTGGCTGGGTACATTCAATCTATAATCTCACATTTTACCCTCCTTCTATAGTTTTTCATGGTATATGAAATTGATCTATATGGCAATGTTATATTATAAGGAATATATGTATTATTATATACACTTTTTATTGTCTATAATGATATATACCGCAGGTTGGGAAGGATAGGGCACCACCTGGTGTTACTGGTCCACACTACTGCCCTGCTGTTGCCAGGGGTAACCAAACTGTTTACCTGCACTGCTCCCAACCTGTTAGGACCTATATGCTGGCTCTGCCAGAATGCCAAAATCTGTAATAAACAACTATGGCAGTCATCTTTGACGCCAGCATGAGCACTACTTGGGTTTGTTTATTTGTGACTGTACCATGCCTATTGATTTATATGCAATTGGATCATTTACAATGTGGAATATATAATGCATTTGTATAGCAGGTTAACAAACCACCTGAGGCCCTCGCTAATCCATAGTTGTTTGTGTAAAGTATGAACGAGTGAGGCCTTCAATGAGAGGAACCCATGTCGCAGCTCAATTTAGGAAAGATATTTATGTAAAGAACCTTAGGAAACCTACACTAAAAAATCAATTAAGTTACCATTATAGTATTATAGTACTTTTAGAAAAAGCCCATGCAGTCTAGCCAATGTCAGTGTGAATTGTCTAAATTCCTTTTAAGAATGTACCATGCATCAAGGTCATATAATGTTGAAATACTTTGTTGCAAGGCATTTGGCACTAAAAGGCCTAGGTCACCATTAGATGTTAGGGGTCGCAGGCTGTATATGAGATCTCGATAGACCTGGGGTGGCCTGTGGAAACGGGTACTTGGAGGCAACTAAACTATACAAAAAGTCACTCCTTCACCTGCTTAAGGTTGATTTTTTCATCCCTTTACAGCCATTTATGAAGCATGTAAACATATCATAGAAACTCTAAATTTATTTATGGCCCAGGCCTTTTAGTTCCAAATGCCTTGCAAGACATCATGGTGGTCATAGAACATTATAGGCCAGTTTTCCATGATTTGATGCACACAGCACCTTTCAAATCATGAAATAGCAGATTCAACAACCAAATCTTATGATAAATCCCTATAGGGAATCTCAAAAAATCAATTTTAGCACTTTTTGACCATTTTAAATTTTTATGGATTCAGCTGTAAAATTATAAAAAATACATAACAGCCACTAACATTATATACCATTGTAATCTTAAAGTCATGACAGATGTGCTAAATGTATTGAATTTGAGATATTGTTAGTATCTTCTTAATATTTCTGTTTCTGTTGCTGTTCTTCTGGGTAGGACTCCAGGTGTCACCTCCTGACTTCTGGCTAGTATATCTTTATGTTTAGCCTGGGGTTAGGGTTAACTCTGCCAATAATAGGTATTATTAAGGTGAGTTAGCCAGTTAGGTGTGGGATATATAGAATGGTTACTTGTTGTTTAATTTTCAGCCTGCATATTGCTGGAGTATACTTTATAAGATATCATGGAATTGTTATAATTTTTTAAGTTAGGAAGAGGTTAGTTAACCATGACCTGTATAAAGTGTTTAGTTATGCATTGTTTTTGATAGTAATAATTGGGAAGATTGAATAGGTATTTTAAAGGTATTTATGAGTATTTGTGAGTCAGGCATAAGGCCTCAGTGGTGTAATTAAACTAGCCCCAGTTCGAAGATGTACATATGGCAGACTGACCAATGTTACCATTATGTTATTATTAGTGTTATTATGGGCATCATTGCCAATCTATTGCTATCAATGCAAGTACCACCAAAAATGATTTCATATAGGTTTTCAGTAGAATTCTTGTGGGGTGGTATCCAACATGTTAGGATCTGAACCTTGAATAGCTAGCAGTGGCAAAATCAACCATTGCTAGTCAACCATTGCATTCATAGTGGAATATGGCATTTATTGTGAAATCCATGGTTTTGTGTCACAAACTTTGACTTGTCTAAAGTTAACACTGGTAGCACGTGGGGAGAGGCTGTAGTCCCGATTTGTGCTAAGATGACAGGAGGCATCCCCCCAGTTATAGTCAAAGCCATAACAAAGCGAGCCATCCTTACTGTAATGGTCACACTGAATCTTGCATTGATAAATATTGGGTACTGAACCATTCTGAAGAATCCCTTGGCTGTCAGCTTGGACGAAAGTCCTTAGGGGATACACATTACCACATAAACCTAAAATAAAGCGAGAATAATAATTTATTTTTATGAAATCTTCAATGATACAGGGTTACTTATCTTGGAAATTCAGACATATCCACAAATGGGAATCAAGTAATTAGGGCCATAAAGGAATTTTTGCAAATATAGGTCAAATATCACTTGAACAAGGACTTAATAGGTTTAAAAGGTATTTTCTAAAGGTGGAAAGCAGTAGGTCAGTGGATCAAAATGATGTTCAGTATCATTACCAAATACAAAAAGATGTTTTCCTACCACAGAATGGATGGATATGAGGGTAGTAATCAGTGCCATTCTCCACAACTAGTTGACCTGCGGGGTCCAGGGTTTTGTACACCACACAGGAGTTGGTCCGTTTGTTAAATGTGAAACCTTTGCAGTGTACATCTTCAGGCTCCATCTTCATGAAGACACATCTATTGGCACACAGTGGAAGTGTGTCAGCAAATAATTCAACCCCCATTGGTCTGCTAGTGATCATTGGACGACCATTCAACCACTTGTAGAACACATCTGAACAGCCTATTGGGGAAATCAACATATCAAATGTTACAAACTGCATAATTAGACTAGCAGTGAGTAGTTTTGTAACAATTAAAGGATGTCTATATTGGGGAAGTTTCAGTTCTATGATTTAGTCTCAGTTTTCCCATTAATTCTGTACTTTCCTTTAGAATTTCAGAAAGCAGATTTTAAATGTCCCTGCATTTTTCCATCATGTCAGTTATGCCTATATTTGCTATATTTACCGTATGCAACCAGACTGCACTGCAGTTGTAAAGCCAAAGAAACCAGTGAACCAAGTCCCAAAAGAGCTTCATGTAAAAGGATTTCTATCTAGAGTACAGGACTATTAAGTTATCTATTAATATCTATTTCAATCAATAAAGACTGTTTGATTTCATGTTCTTACATACTAAAACGAAAGTTCACCAACGGCATTTTCTATTCTTATTGCTTATACTATGAATTCTGAAAAGAAGAAATTATATAATATAAAAAAAAGCAGGCAGAAACAGAACAGACCTTGAACTGAGGCTGGATAACATCTGTAGACAACAACCACAGTCAGCCAGTCAACCCCTCTCTCCAGCCAAGGAAGAGAGTCAGACAAATAACACTTCTTTGTCTTTGTGTTAAATGAAGAAGTCTGACAATTGCGTCCTGAGGGAAGGACCACAGCCCTAGCAGGCCCTACACAAGCCTGTTTACATTTGTCCTCCGAGTTAATGTCCGCTGGTTGTTCTATAGTGTTCAGATTATTTTGGAGTTTCTGGTCTAAGAGTTCCCATATTTGGAATTCACACTTGGCTGAAATAAATTTACACATTGCGCATTAGATGTTTTCTATTTTTGGTATACCATGAAACATCGATTAAGTGCTTCACCATAGATCATACATTTGCTATTGTATCTTATTTAGACAAAACCTGACAGAGACACATTGCATTGCTTTGCTATATTTCATACAATTTCATTTTAATGTGGTTTATCCTGAAGGAAAACAAATGATATATGTAATGAATAATGATCACAGCCTTAGGTAACAGTAAAGTACAGGGAGAAGAATAGGTATTATGCTTACCATATTTTATTGTTGTAATTAGTTATAACCTATGCTAATTAGATACAGAAATACCCTAACATTTGTATTATGAAAAGGTGCCAGACGAATATAGTTCTTCAATTCTAGAATAGCAATTTATTTTTTGAAAATAACTTACTTTCTCTTTCCAGCACATTTTTGGTTGTTGATTGGTGTCTTTCAGGTTCTTTATCTGCAGTTTAGCAGCACATCATTTTATTGGTGAGAGGGAAATTTTCCTTTGATTAGCCAAAAACTCAATTATTTTCAAAAATGTTTTAGGCAAGGTAACATTTATAATGAAATCAGTCTAGGAAATTATTCTATAAAAATTTGTATATAGTATAGACAATCTAGAAAATTATTATAACATTCATAATGTTCACACATAAATGTAATCATGGAAAATAATTTGAAAACCTAACATATCTATTACAAAGTCTATTACAAAATATTTGTTTGAATATAATGAAAATGTTAAAGTTAGACAATTATGAGGTGATATGATTGTCTTACTTTCCCAGAGCCCTGAAGGTGATACAATGAATATCCATCCATACTCACCAAGGAAATGCAACACCAGGAACACAGCAAGTGTACAGAGTACAGCCACCCCAATGGCCCCGAGTACCCAAGCCCACCACGGGGGGCAAGTGCAGCCGTGGACAGACTTGGAGCTGTTGGCTTTATCAGAATTCATAGTGGTTTGGTGTGATTCCCTCCTATTTGGAACTGTGTAATCGGTTTGAAGATAGACCCCACGCTTACGCTCCTCATAACTCAGACTCTGACTTTCATTCTCTGACTTAAAATGCGGTTCCCTCTTATTTGGAACTGTGTACTCGTGTTGAAGACTGGCCTCATGCTGAAGCTCCTCATAACCTTGACTTTCATCTGTATTGTACGTTCTGCTCATGATCGGTGTCTGTAAAATAAGATGTGATTTTTTTTAGGTGAATGTCCATAATACAATTAAAATACAGTATACTAGTTTTCTGTGTAATTCTGATACGTCATCTTGAAGACATCATTTATCACCATGCTTCATCAATCTTTTGGTATAGCAAAGACATAAAACTTAAATCTAATTTCCTGATATTCCTAAAAATGCATATACAGAACAGCCCCTCTCCCAATACACACAGAGTAAAACATATTTTTAAGGAAATGCGTGCAATAGAGATCCATTTAACAACCACTTCACTAAGGAGACCACTCCACTTAAAGACCACTTTTTGGTCAGAACTTAAAATATTGTTTAAAATATATTGTAGATGCAAATTCCTGTTATGAATTATTTCATTTCATAATCTAAATTGTTTTAGGATTGATTACAAATCATTATGATAATCACATTGTACTATTTTGGTATTTCTAAAAGATTTATCTGATCTGTGTTTGACGTCACACACGAATAGATGCACTCTGCAAGGTGCACTAAATGCAGCCAGGAACCCATCAGTAAAATTTAGAAAATATCTTTTAAAAAAAGAAAATATAATGGGACATAAAAATTGGTACAAACAATTCCAGGACTGTAAGGATGTTGACAATGTATTATGATGTCACTGGCTCTTGGATTAGGATTAGGTTAGGATGAAACCAGAACAGAATGTTATAAGAACATTCTGTTGAAAGAATGTAACCAGAATGTTATATTAACACAGTAGTACATTGCAGCAACATTATTGGGAGCCATCAAAATACCATAACAAGAATGAATACAGAATGCTGCTGCCTTGTTATTGTAACATCACACCTCCAGCTGGGTATAGCTAGAATTGAAAGTTATGTACTTGCGCTTTGAATATCACGACATCCCCCGTTTTCTGCCCAGCTTGACACTACCTGCATCCCCTTGCCCCACACCCCCTCCGCTACCACCCCTAGCACAGTGGCATTACCCATTATCTACTTAACACTCTATGAAGGTAAATATGATCTGTTCATGTCCCCATATACCCGTATCAGGGCTAGACCTTTTTTGGCCACTGGTCCCAAAATACATTGCACTTGTACAACACTTAATGCCTTAAAGGCATAAAACAGGAGGGTTTTCAGACGATTTTGAAAATATTCTACAGAAATATCATTAAATGCAAGCAATAATCTGGCCCTTTATTTAAGCAAGCTCATGGCTGTCTACCCTTAAGGATACCCTTTAGGATAACTAATATTTGCACTAGCCCATCGGGCTAGCTGCTCCAAAAATGCACTAGCCCAATCTGATTTCCACTAGTGAAAGTACTAGTGGGCTAGTGCTAAGAACTAGTGCAAAGAAGGTTGTGGGTTGGCAGGTCACTACCCCCTCCCACCCCCCACCCCCCTTTTCCATGAATCACATATTTTCCTAAAGTTCCACCTTTCCTTCCAAAATTCAATGTAAAAATACCAAAAATATTGGAAAGATCCACTCTTTGCTGATCACCCTTTTTTAAGCTGAAATTATTGAAAATATATGCGCAAGTTCCACTTAAGGAACCTTACCATTCACGGCAGAACCTGTATATGGGCATGTAATCACTTAAGCCTGGTCCCCACTTGGACAACTAGAATTTTTAAGTCACTGATGACTAAGGTAGTTGGCTGCTTTGTGACTCACTAGCTAAGACACTGGTGCCGTGATGTCTGGTGACTAAACCACAAGTCACCTGGGTTTTCTGGCTAAGTATTCAACATGTTTGATATTTTCCAGCCATCTCTGGCAATTAGTGCAGTTAATCACAGGGCTATATGTGACAAAAGTGACCTCTAATTGCCGGCAATTTGATGGCAAGAGCGTCCCAACTTTTTTTTTGCCAGTGACTAACTAGTCATCCCACTATATTAATCCCTTAGTTGCCGGGCGACTAAAGTAAGTCCCTCCCTGGCATTAGTAACCAAGTAGGGACATGGCTTTACTGTCACTTACTGTATGCTGGGTGATGACAAACCAAGTTAATCAGTGGTCCTATTTAGAGTAAAGATGTCTATATCTGCTACACTTTGGTTCCATCAGTCGTATTTCTATGCAGTGTACATATCCCCCACAGTACAGATTCCTTGGAATGTATATATCAGTTGCTAGGGTCCTGCTGTCCCTGGTGGTCCACTAAGGAAAAGGTATTCAAATTTCATGGAATTCTGCTAGTCAGTATAGAAGAATTGTGACCAAAATTCTCCACAGTTTCTCTTATACATTCCGTACTTCAAACTTGCACAGTTCAGGTTAAAACCTCATGAGGCTGCTGTATATGGTTGAGGTTTACGCTAGTAGTTGTATTTCTTTTGCACCTGTCCTAGAATCCGGGGCAGTCGGCCAAGCAATACCGTCAGTCTAGCAAACATGTAAAATCCAGGGGTGGATACAGGAACTTTGAAAGGGGGTGTCAGCATAAGGGGGTTTTAAACAGCCTGATAAAATCCTTCCGATACGTTCCTGATAATATTTATTGTAAATGTTATGCTAGCCCCGATAATTTACGCAGCCTTACGATAGTCCAGACTTTTTGTCTTAAGGTATTTATTGTCTTAAGACTGTCTTAATTAAGGCTTAGGTAACTTGTCGGGGGCACATTCTTCCGAGAATGAATATTTCAGACAAGTTAGTTTTTTTTATTATTTATCCAGAACTTCATATACACAAAGGTTTATGTTCTTCCAGCTGTCCGTAAGTATTAAGTTTGAAACCTTTTTGAAAAAGCTTAGGTGCATGGGCTTACACCAATGAGATTGAGCTTATGACAATAATATTAGTTATCTTGAAAATGATTATCAGACTGTGTAAACCACTACCTATTATACCTGTCAGAGAACTACTTATATCTATTGAATACATCCATTGTCACAGCTTCTGTCAATTCTCCCTACCATGGATAGCATATTTACTGTGATTTACCTGCAGGGTAGGCTATAAAGGTGCATCATGGCTAATACATCAAGTATTAAGTATAGACATTTTTTATAATCATGGCATTATTTGTGCTTAAACATGATGGAGAACAATATCAACTATTTTTTCATTTAGTATCTATATAATATGTTGATATTTCTTAAGTTGGTTTGAAAATTCATTTATTACATATGGATATAGAGCAGTATTTTAATATAGATTCCCTTGTGTTTTTGTCAACAAAATTAGTCCAATTTAACTGCAGGTACTTAGAATACTAAAAATTACCTATCCGTGGTAGGGTTGAAATGCATCACATGCATCTTCTGATAATTGTTGTCGACATCCCCCAACAACAACCCATATAATAATTTATTTTCCCCCAATTTACTATTATTGTAAGGTTCAAGATGATAAGTTGTCAAAGGAAGACATTGACAGACTGTGTAAACAAGGCATAAAGGCTAAGTATTAAAACAACATGTATTCAGACACATGTGCATGACATTTTCCCCTCTTTTTGTAGTTTAGGGTCCACTGAAAGGGAGGGGGGGATTCAGGGCTCCCTGGAGCCCCTCCCCCCTGGATCTGCACCTTCAAACTATTTACAGCTTCTTACATCCTGACACCCTTGTAGCTTAATATGCAAAATCTAATCCTAAGAGTGTCACTGGATTTTCAAAATGTTTGTTTGCAAATAAAGCATTGAAAGCATTTCAACTATAATGTACCCCCAGATTCTGAATGAAGGTGCGCAAATGTGTTTAAAATGTTACACCTATGTATATAAGAACACTGATGAACTGACAGAAACATGGTCAGATATAACAAAATAAAAAAAATAGCTATTAAAGTACATGGCAATAGTAATAATGCTAAATGTGTTAATACACTACAAGAGCAATTACTTAGACATTACAAGTTAATTTTAAGACTCAATCTTATTTCAAAAAAGCATAAATGAATTGCAAAAAGTTAATTCTTTCACAAATGTAGAACATCTAGCACAAAACAAAATAGTATGGCAAATAAGTGAATACCCAGTATCATAGTTGGACCCCACCCACTACTGCCCAAACAAACAAACTGATTAGGATGATTTGCAACACACCACATTGTAGCTGTAGATAGGAATTGTAAATGTTGCATTTCATGTTTGATATAAGAAGATGGCAATCATCTTGATCACTGATTTCACTAGCCATGCATATGCTATGGCATGTCAATTCCGACATTCTGATGTTTCCTCTCAACATATTATTTGTTGACTTTCAAATGATATATATTTATTTATTTATTTTTAAGCTGTTTTTATTTGGTAAATGGGTTCAGCATAGTTGTTCTTCCACCCGCTCCCACTGTACAATCAAATTTACTAAACCAAGTGGGCGGGTACTTTAGCATAACACACACATCTGACCTATTCTAGCCATAAACATGGCATGATCAATGAGATGAGGTGAGGTGAAATGATGTTGCATCTGACAATTTTACAATATTTTTGCATATGGGTTCCAAATACTATTTTTAATACATTGTTTAAATTTTTCTTTCACCGCGATAAGGGAAACCGGAGCACTTAGGTTGTTCCATGCCACAATTGCACGATATATATATATATATATATATATATATATAATCAAACATAATAAACATGTAACGAGACAGAGGATACATTTGACAAAATTTAAAAAAAGCAAAACAAAAAACACAAGGCCTAGTCTCACCTGCTGCCAGCGTGCTGTGAAATAGGTCAGTTAGTTGTAACAGGTTGGTGACACAGAAATATACACACCAGGTGGCAGCAGGGGACAGGCTGAAACTCCTTCTAGGAATTTATATCCAGATAAACTGAATGATTTATCTGGCACATCTGGGAGGAAATAATTTTGAGTTCAAATGAGTTACATTTGAAGTCTTGAGGGTATGTTTTCATAGAAGATAATATCTTTGGGTTTCTTAAAGCCCCATATCCACAAGGCGATTCAAGCCTTGGCGATCTTATTTTCCCCTGGCCACCCATCAGTACGGTATATTAAAATATACATGTTTCATATGGATCACCAGGAAAATCACCCAACAGTTCACCTGATTTTATCAAACATGTCCATTTCAATATAGCATACTGACTGACAATTCGCCTAGTGGGTATCGGGCTTTAAGTTGCACAGCTTCTATATCATGAGCCTCATGGGGATAGATTTTAAAGATTCTGCTACTGTATCCTAAGGAAGGGGAATGTCCAAAAAGTCCAATCAATCCCATCAGGCTTACTAAAATTGAGTATCACTATACTCAGTCTTTGGGAATCATGAATCCAATCATTCATTACAAACATGCCTTAAGTGCTGCAAATGCCCATAGGTCTGGTAGGTAAATAGGGGACTTGGGCAGGTACCTATATTGTAGTTTCTTGTTCCTAATCAAGTTGATAAAAAGGCATCATGAGATACCAAAATTCACCTGCAAGGCGTAGTAAAATATCAATTTCTTTCAGAATGATGTAAAATATAAAAATAGGTTTTATGCTTGAAAGTAGACCATAGTTACATTTTGTAGCCTTATTTCTATCCTCATGCTGGCCTCATACAGGCAGTTTTTTGTTTGAAATCATCACAAATTATAATTTGGAACAATTTTGAAGTACAAATAATAAAACATTAACATTAGATTGAGTCTGGATGGAAGCCTAGAACAGTTCCAGCATCTAAACCCTGATATAATAGATTTTGTTTCACTGACCCAAGATTTTTCTGAATCTGTATTGCTAAATAAATCATTCTAGTGAGTTTGATAACACAAATATTGGATATTTACAATAATGCCCAAAAGTATGTTTTTTTTGTCGCTGAGTGACTGTAATATCAAGGAATTTTGATATTTTCCCACAGATTTGTGTGCCAATTCACATGCCTGCTGCCTTTTGCCCAGAAAGCACGCCATACCCATGGAGAATTGCCCAGCGATCCTTTGATAACTCAATTGTCCAGGGATTTTTATTGCAATTCTCCAAGTCACCTACCTCCCATCAACGGTCAAATTCTCTTGTGGATATGAGGATTTAGAATCCCATTTTTATTTTTGAGTATAATCTAGTGTTGTAATTAGGCTGGCCAAAGAATAAGTTTGTTTTTTGAACTTTTATTTTCAGGAGGTATCAACATATCAAAAGGGTTATGATAAGTCACTCTTCATGGTCATATATTGAATCTGAGTGTGACAATACTTATACTATTGGAAAGCTTGACTCAAGACAAGTTCATTGGTTTATAGTACAATAATTATTAAACTTGGGAACATACTCAAAACCAGGAATTTCTAAGGGTCATATTTAGTGAACTTTCAGATTTTGTCACATTGGGTCATTTATCTAAGACTAAAGAGGCCTTTTTAATTTCTCTTGCATTTTTGCAAAGCTCACAGGAGAAAATTCAGGTCTTGATATTTCCCCAAGGCTATGTCACTTTCTCAGATTTTGATGTTTTAGTTGAATAAAATATGAAGAGTGCATTTATTCATCTAAAAAATGTCAAAAACCCCTTAAGAATGGCAATGTTCAGGTTGTCCTCATATCATGAACATGCACTGAGTCTAAGCATGATAATGATAATGATTTTGCTAAACATTTAGTTTACTATTTTATAAGAGCTTTCGGCTCTAGATTATTGCAACAAACAACTTAACCTCATTGTTCAATCTCCCCAACAGCATAGGTGCTTACATACCTCTACATTGAGCACTAGATCGTGGACGTAGATCTACCAAATCATGATAGACTGTCAGTGTTAGATTGCACCACCAAGCTACACTCTCCAAGCAGACCAGGGTGTAAACTTATCTGAGCATTCTATCTGCTTGGAGAGTGACAACACTGATGTTGTGGGATCGTTGTCACTGATTGGCCGCATTGAAGTAATGCTTCTTCCACGTAATGCACTGAGTTTTTTTGGGGTTTTTTTAATTTCTTTATTTCTTTTGGAAATAAAGAAATTTTAAAAAAAACTCAGTGCATTACGTATTTCACAAATTAGGTCAATTAGCTTCTAAAATGTGTTTTAGATGGGTTGTAATGCGCTTCATGCATTATGTATGACATTCTTTCACTCATATCTGTACACATGATGGCAAAACTACACGACGTCACCATCGTGACCTCCCCAGCCAAGCTGCGACGTAACAGAAATGTTCTGCAACCGTACTCTTTAAGTCAGTCTGTTACTTACTAAGATGGCAAGTAACAGTTATGTTATTGTTTGTGAGGTTGAAACCTCACCAAATCAGAATGTTATTACAATGTTATTTTTTGGTGAGGTTAGGACAAAACCAAAACAGAATGTTATAAGAATGTCCTGATTAGGTTGAAGAATGTGACCAGAACGTTATAAGAACGTTGCAGTGACATGTCACAACAGTATGTTGCAGCAACGTTATTGGAAGCCATCAAAATAATGTAACAAGTACCAGTACAGAACCAAACAGAATGTTGCTGCAACGTTATAATAACGTCACATGCTTGCCTGGGTTGTCACTGGGACAATACTTGTTGCGTAACGTCATGGAAATGTCCTTTGTACAAAATAAATTTGATCTTGAACCTGTTTTTGGGATGGGAATGTAAATTGATAAATCTGTAGAGAAGCCTTAAAGAAAAGAAACAATTTTATAAATTCATATCTCATGTTCATGTGAGTTCCTCCTGCTGGATTGAAATTTTGTATGTCTATTATGTAGCAAAAGGGGTTGAAACCAGCAAAAAAACATGATGGCACATGGAAATACTATTTCCATAACGTTGGCCCTATCAGAATTATTTGGAAAGCCCATTCAGTTTCTCATAGCCAAAATAAATTCTAATGAGACAAAACTGATCAAAAAGTACTCACGTATAATCTGGGTTAGAACAAATAATAGATTGTGACACTATAGTGAAGTGATGTGTTGTGTCAGAGGGGAGCTGAGACTGCCATCCAAACTGATGTATGATAGGTGTCACCTGCCTGTAAGGGTACCATTATGGAGAGACAGAAATAGTCAATAAAGATTAATATAGAAGAGCTGTCACTACAGCATAGGGTTGGAGAGCAAGAACTGAAATCAACGGGATAGGACTGACTATACACAAGGTTGGTGGAACAAGTCTGTGCTGGAAGTATTCAAGTGTGACAAAAGTGATAGGTTAGATTAAGAATAACTGCGTGCAGCAGTATACCATGGAGCTGCGATATCTAAGGATTAAAGTTTGCAGCTGGACGTGATCTTGTATACTAGTGTGATCGTTGTTGGGATCTATTGGTATGAGGACAACCTGAGTAGCTGGACTATTGTATTGAACTATAGGTTTTTACTTTATGGTTATTCATTAGGTTATCAATTACTATTGTTCCATATACATCATTCCAGTATGCTAGCTTGCGTATAACCCAGCCTTCCTTCCTGTCTTGATGGCAGGTCATCTAAGAATATAGCTCTTCATTAAAAGGTGACAAGAACACTCATGTGAAAGGATAGCATTTATCAAATCCAAGACATGTAATATATGTTGCTGCACTCCCGTTGACACTATCAGTCCAGAGAGGCTTGTCCACTCATTCACATATAGCCAACGCCCCTTAGCCTTATCTGCCAGCCTGGCCCTGCTCACCCATCCAGTCAGTAACATGAGTTCACAGTGCCTCTTACTCCACAAGGATGTGCCTACTTGGCTTACTGATTACACTCTGAGACTGCCGGTGCAATATTCATCTACTTACCTTAACAATAACGAGGCCTCTACACTCTCTGTCCTATCACACAGAGAGTCAATCTTAGCCCTGATCTTTTCTTAAAGGTTAGCTAGGATTATATGCTATGGACTAACACCCACATCAGTCAAATATGACGAATATCTGTACTGCTACTGTCTGCAGTTATTTCAATAAACTTTAAACCTCTGCAAAGTGAGCCTCTTCATTCAGAATTAAACACCCTGGATGAAGAAGTGACCTTTACCTTTGGCTAGCATATGATGAATGATTGTCTTGGGATAATGAACAACTAACAATCGGAATGAAGTGAATTAATATCTTTATTAGATTCTCCAATATAGAAAGACTAATACACAACTCTCTTGTTCAATATGGGTTCTGAATAAGTATGAGGAACAGCATTTCAGCCAGTTACATAAGGACTAAGCTTGATAGTTAACAAACCACCTGAGGCCCTAATAATCCATAGTTTTTTGTGCAAAATAGGAACAAGTGGGCCTTCAACCAGAGGTACCCATGTCCCAGTTCAATTTAGGAAAAATACTTTATGTAAAGAACCTTAGGAATTCTATATTAACGATTCAGTTAAGTTACCATTATAATATTATAGTAATTTTAGAAAAGCCTACCCGGTCTAGCCAATTTTGGTATCAGTTTGAATTGTATAAATTGCTTTTAAGAATATACCATGCATCAAGGTATATATTGAAATACTCTGTTGCATGGCATTTGAAATTGAGAGACCTAGGTCACCGTTAGAAATTAGGGGTAGCAGGCCATATATTGTGAGACCTCGGCTGGCCTGTGGAAATGGGTAACTGGGAGGCAACCAAAATATGCAGAATTTCACTCCTTTACCTGTGTCTGGGCTATATATCCATCCACTGGGAAAGGTTGATTTTTTCATCCCGTTACAGCCATTAATTTTATGAAGCATGTAAAAATATCATAGGAACTCTAAATCTTTTTATTGGATGACTGAAGATGTAGAAGACATCATAGTTTCTTTTAGGTTGTAAATGAAAGCTCCTACACCTGTTGGTGTTTCTCTTAAGTGGTTATAGAATATTATAGGCCAGATTTCCATGAGTTGATGCTCAAAAAGACCTTTCAGATCATGAAATAGCATATTTAACGACCAAATCCTATAGTAAATCTCCATAACATTATAATTTATACCATTGTAATTTTAAAGTCATGACAGATGTGCTAAATGTTTTTATTTTGACATATCATAAAATATGACATTCTTTCTATATAGAGCCTCAAATCACTTTGTTGTAAAAACAATTTCCATTTATCAGATTTTGGTTCTACATAAGATGTTTTCATTCTATGATATGATTTGGAAAACCAGTCCAGATGGATTAATAAGTGTATTCTCAATACTATAATTTGTGAAATAGAACTGTATCTCATTTATCTACAAAGTTATAGTTGTTTGAAAAAAATGTTTTTTTCCATAACATTTAAGTCACCATTTCTTGGTGCATAGGTCTATAGACAGGCTTTAGCCCAACCATGCCTCCCCCAGGAGTCTTTCCTCTTCAACCTCACCCACTGACAGCAGAAATCAGACACTAGTGTACCCATATTTCTGTTACTATTGCTGTTTGCCTGGTTAGGGCTCCATGTGTCACCTCCTGACTTCTGGCTGTTATATCTTTATATTTAGCCTAGGGTTAACTTTGCCAATAATAGGCATTATTAAGGTGGGTTAGCCAATTAGTTATGGGATTTATAGAATGGTTATTTGTTGATTAATTTGTACCCTGCATATGGCTGGAGTATAGTATATCATGGAATAGCTATAATTTGTATATATATTGGAGTATATCATATCATGGAATTGTTATAATTTGTTAGGTTAGAAAGTGGTTAATTATGCATTACCTGTATAAAGTGGTTAGTTGTGCATTATTTCTGATAGTAATAATTAAGAAGGCTGAATTGGTATCTTAAAGGTATTTGTGAGTATTTGTGAGTCAGAATAAGGCCTGGGTGGTGTAAATAAGGTAGCCACCGGTTCTGAGATGTACATACCCAGGCAAGCATTAACGTAACAAGTGCTTTCTGTGACCATACTTTTTCGGTTCTATAATCTGCCTAATTTTCACGTAATAGTTAGGTTATACTTGGTTAAGTTGTGACTTACTAAAATATAGTGTTATAATAACGTTATATTCTGGTGATGTTGAGACCATACCAAAACAGAATGTTATAATAACATCATTTTTATGTGAAATAATGTAACTAGAGGGTTGTTATGTTATGTGCTAAACCACATGCCTTTATGATTCACAATATTATCTACCTTATTCCTGATTCATACTACATCATCAGAAGACAAAATTTATCAAAGGTTATAATAATGCCACTATGCAGCATCACAATATTGGGTGCCTTCAAAATAACATAACAAGAACCAAACCAGGACCAAATATGATGTTTTAATAATGTTATAATAACGTTACATTCTTGCCTGGATATGGCAGACTGACCAATATTACCCTTATATCATTATTAGTGTTATTATGTGCATTATTGCCAATTTCTTGCTATCAAATAGTGAGATTATTGTCATTGTTACAGTGTATAGACTGGAGCAATATGGATTTATGATTGAAATGCTATTGTGTTGTCTCTGTGCAATGTGTAGCTCTGAGTGCAACCTTGACACAATAGTAAGTCGGCTATATAAACGGTCCCCAATTACCTTCAGATATACTTTTGCCATAAAGTTATACATATATTCATACATTATACTTATATTCCCTTTTCGACAATAAGTTCTTGAGGTAACGGCAATACCTTAGCAACCAAAAACACAGTTTAAATCGACCCAACCTTTAATATAAAATATACCCCCCATTTACACTTCTACAATTCCCACTCCCTTTCTAACAGGTCTCCATCCCCATCATGCCTCGAATACCACTTCCCTTTGTCACTTCACTTCTTTATTTCTGAAGTATGGTCTTCCGCTCCAAACTTTCTCCCCTTCCAACAGTCATTTCCCTTCTACTGATATGGCTGCTATGCCTTCAATCCCATCTAGAATGTTATCATCCATTCATGACTTTAGAATTGAAACTCCCTCACTTACTGCTTTACCCTAACATACCACTTTTGGTTTACTTTTAGGATACCCATATCAAACACTGTAAAGTTAAGCTAATATTCCACAGTGCAGTATTTCATTTATACCTGCAGTGTTTCCCTTCAAATATGCAGTGTTTGAAGCACTGCAAGGTGGAATTATAGTAAATTGATTGCATTAGTACTGGCATTGAGGTGCAAGTACTACCACAAATGATCTTATATAGGTTTTCTATAGAATTCTTGTGGTGTGGTATCCAAAATGTTGGTATCTGAACCTCAAATAGCTTGCAGTGGCAAAATCAAGCATCGCAAATGGTCACCAACCTCAAAGTGGAATATGGCATTTATTGTGTAATCCATGGTTTTGTGTCACACACTTTGACTCGTCTAAAGTTAACGTTGGTAGCACGTGGGGAGAGGCTGTAGTCCTGGTTTGTGCTAAGATGACAGGAGTCATCATCCCAGTTATAGTCAAAGCCATAACAGAGTGAGCCATCCTTACTATAAAGATCACACTGACTCTGGCAACCATAAATGTTGATGAATGAACCATTCTGAAGAATCCCTTGGCTGTCAGCTTGGTCGAATGTCCTTAGTGGATACACATTACCACATAAACCTAAAATAGAGAAAGAATAATAGTATATTTTTATGACATTTTCCATAATTCAGGGTTACTAACTTTGGGAATTCAGATATATCCACAGATGGGAATTAAATAGTTAGGGCCATAAAGGGCTTTTTGCAAATGTAGGTTAAATATCACATGAACAAGCACTTAAAAGGTTTAAAAGGTTTTTTATGGAGGATTTTCTAAACTGAATCAACAGCATGAATATCATAAAGTCTCTATTCTAAAGTGATGTTCAGTATCATTACCAAATGTAAAAAGAAATGTTTTCCTACCACAGAATGGATGGATATGAGGGTAGTAATCAGTGCCATCTTCCACAACTAGTTGACCTGTGGGGTCCAGGGTTTTGTACACCACACATGATTTGGTCTGTTTGTTAAACGTGAAACCTTTGCAGTGTACATTGTCAGGCTCCATCTTCATGAACACACATCTATTAGCACACTGTGGAAGTGAGTCAGCAGATAACTCAACCCCCATTGTTCTGCTAGTGGTCATTGGACGACCATTCAACCACTTATAGAACACATCTGAACAGCCTATTGGGGAAATCAATATATCAAATATTACAAACTGCATAATAAGACTAATAGTGAGGAGTATTTGTACTTATTCGGTATCTATATTGGACAGATTGATATATGTTGCATAACTTTCAAAATACAAAAACATCACTGGCAGTTTCGGTCTCCCATTAAGTCTCAGTTTCCCATTAGCACTTTCCTTCAGAATTCAAGAAAGTAGATTTTGAATATCCCTGCATTTTTTCATCATGACAGTTATGCCTATATTTGAGACTTTTCCCACACCACCATTCTGCACTACAGTTGTAAAGCCAAAGGAACTAGTGAACCAAGTCCAAAAAGAGCTTCATATAAAAGGATTTCTAGCTAGAGTACAGGAATATCAAGCTATCTAATGATATCTGTTTCGATCAATAAAGACTGTTTAATTTCATGTTCTTACATACTAAAACAAAAGTTCACTGAAATGGTATTCTCTCTTCTTATTGCTATAAACTATGAATTCTGAAAAGAAGAAATTATCCAATATAAAAAAGCAGGCAGCAACAAAACAGACCTTGAATAGAGACTGGATAACACCTGTAGACAACAGTGACAGTCCGCCAATCAAACTCTCTCTCAAGCCAAGGAAGAGAGTCAGACAAATAACATTTTTTTGTTTCCTTGTTAAATGAAAAAGTCTGACAAGTGCGTCCTGATGGCAGGACCACAGCCCCAGCAAGTCCAAAACAAGCCTGTTTACATTTCTCCTCAGAGTTAATGTCTGTAGGTTGTTCTATGGTGTTCACAGAACTTTGCAGTCTGTAGTATACCAGTTCCCACATTAGGAATTCACATTTGGCTGAAATAAATTTACAAATTGCACATTAGATGTGTTCTATGTTTGGTACAACATGAAACAGAGATTAATTGTGCAGGAAGTAGTTCATCATAGCTCATGCTTTTGGTGTTGTATCTAATACAGACAAAATCTTATTGAGACACATTACATTGTTTTGCTGTATTTCATACACTTTTACTTTAATCAGAGCACTTTTTCCTGAAGGAAAACAAATTATATACATACATGTAATGAGTGATTCTTTTCTGTGCTTTAGGTAACAGTAAAGTGCAGTAAACTAAATTAGTATTATGCTTACCATATTTTATAATTGTAATTTTTTACAACCTATGCTAATTAGGTACATAAACGTCCTATCATTTGTATCATGAAAAGGGTGCCAAACATGTGTTTCAAAATGTGGTTCTTCAGTTTGATAATAAGTTGAAAATTGAATTGAAATTAACATACTTTCTTTTTTCGGCATGTTTTTTGTTGATGGGTGGCCTTCTGGTTCTTTATCTGCAGTTTAGTAGCACATCATTATATTAGTGAGAAGGGAAATATTCCTTTATTAAGTGAAAAAAAATCACTTATTGTTGGAAATTGTTTTGGAGAGACAACCCAGGCAAGCAGCGACGTAACAAGAACGTTCTGCGACTGTACTTTTTAAGTTAATCTGAAACCTATCCAATTGTCACGTAACAATAACGTTATTTTAGGTAAAGTTACAACTTATCAAAAAAGAACGTTATAATAACGTTATATCTTGGTTGAGTTGTGACCGAACTAATAAAGAATGTTATAATAACGTTAGTATAACGTGAAAGAACGTAACAACAACGTCACAATAATGTTATATTGCAACATCGCAATGTTAGGTTCTAATGACGTCTTTGGGTGCCATCAAAATAACGTAACAAGAACCAAAACATGACTCACCAGAACGTTATAATAACGTTATAATAACGTCATATTCTTGCCTGGGAATGTAATACTTATGACAAAATCAATCTAGGAAATTATGATATAAAATTATCTCATGCAGTATAATCAATTATTATGACATCCACAATGTTAGCACATAAATTTAACCATGGGATGTAATTTGAAAATCCAACATATTAGCAAGTCTATTTCAAACATCTGTCTGAATATAATTAGTTATAAAGTTAGACAGTTTTCTTAGTTGAGGCCTCAGTTATAAGCTGATATAATTGTCTAAATTGCCCAGAGCCCTTACCAAGGAAGTGGAACACCAGGAACACAGCAAGTGTACAGAGTACAGCCACCCCAACGGCCCCGAGCACCCAAGCCCACCACGGGGGGCATGTGCAGCCATGGACAGCCTTGGAGCTGTTGGCTTTATTAGAATTCATAGTGGTTCGGTGTGGTTTCCCCCTCCTTGGAACTGTGTACTCGTGTTGACGATTGGCTTCATGCTGAAGCTCCTCATAACCCAGACTTTCGTCAGAATTGTAATTTCCACTCATGATGGGTTTCTGTAGAAGAAGTTGTGATTTTGTTAGGTGGATGTCCATGATACATTTGAAATATAGTATTCCAGTTTGCTGTGTATTCCCACCACTTGTATCCATTACAGATATTTCAAAGATCATGTTATTTTTACATTCCTTTAGTTTTTCAAATCATAGGTAATATATGTATATTTATATATGTATATATATATATATATATATATACTTCTAAAGCACATGCTTTTATATTCAGATTACTATTTACCATCATCCTAATTATTGATTTTACATCATTCTGAAGATATCATTCATCACCATCTTTTAGTATTTCTAAGATATAAAACCTAAATAGATTATCTAATAATCCTTAAAATGCATATTCATTACTTCCTATGCCCCAATACACACAAAGTAGAACATATTGTAAAGTAGAGATCCACTTGACAAACACTTCACTAAAAAGACTTTTTGGTCAGAACCAAATAGTTTCCTCTATTTCTTGTTTGATTTAGCTTTGCTTATGAAACTGGTCTCGAATTAAGGGCCCCTCTTAGATACAAACCAAAATTCAGTCCAAAATGGTAATTACATTTGTCTCCCTATATAACTATAAGTATATCCCTATATAAAGGGACCATACTTAATGGGGAAAAGTCCAATATTTGTTCTGGAAATATCCCTGTCTGTTCAATAACTTTATTGAATTTATTATTAACAATGATTAAATATATACTATAAAACCCTCTGTAAATACCATTTATGACCTCAATGAGTATGTCTATCACTTCTGAAGGTAACCACCCAGTTTTAGCCAAGGCCCTGAGGTGGCTACGTTAGAGGATCTCTACTGTATATCTATTTAAATTCTGGATAGACATTAGAAAGAAAGTCAAAAGTTAACTTTTGCCAAAAGCAATGGAGAAGCCATGCATTTTATCTGAATTTTCTAAGAATTTTTGGGCTAATTCATTTTCTGATTGGTTATCCTAGATTAAAAGAAAATAGTCATTGGAAATAAAAATATTATAGTTTTTGGTAAATGCCATAACAATTGGCCTAAGGCTGTCGTTCTTTTCTTTTCTGACTAGTGGAAGGACATAACACCTGCCCACCAAACATAATCAAGTTGAGGCTGTGCTTAGGTAATACTAGATATACTAGATCAGAAAATCAAAGTAAAGGTGTCAGAAAACATAGTGTATAATCAATTATCTATGATGTGCATTTCATGATAATACAAATTCTTACATGCGTTCTGTACAATGGATAGTCTCCTACATGGGATCTAATTAGCAAGAACTGTATGTCAAATATGGGTGCATTAGATGTGATGACGGTCATGGCCATATTACACCTTGCATTGCTTTTGCATTGGTTTATCACACCATGCATTAAGTCTATGTTGGCTTTGGGTCATGGCGGCAAAAATATCTATATAAATAAACGTTCTAATAACGTTCTTATAACGTTGCTTATGAGGCTGATCCTTCATAAGAATGTCACAATAACATTCTGTTTAGGTGTCATTAAGACCTCAGTTAATGAAGATGTCACAATAACGTTCTGTTTAGGCTAGGTTAACACCTCACCTAACAAGATAGTCACCGTAACATTTTGTTGAGGTAAGGTTAAGACCTGATGTAATCAGAACATCACAAGAACATTTTGTTTAGGTGAAGTTGGGACCTCTCCTGGTCAGGAGATCACAGGAGATCACAGGAGATTGTTTAAGTGAGGCCTGCACCTCACATAATCAGAATGTCACAATGACGTTCTATTTTAAATTCATCCTGACCTAACCTCACCAGAACGTTATGAGAACATACTGTTATGGTTAGGTCTCAACCTCCCAGAAAAATAATGTAACAGTTATGTGACAATTTAGTAAGTAACATACAAACCAAAAAAGTACGGTCGCATAACGTCACCCTTACGTCGCACCTTGGCTGGGGTTCAGTAACATTACCCAATATAAATTTTCTTTGCAAAATTTGTATTTTATTGTTCACATTTGCACATTTGTGAATCCTATTCAGTGAAATTTCAAGTAAATCTTAGAATAAGAATAAAATCATACCAGGTGGCACTCCAGTGGTCACCTGTATTTACCTTTAAATCCGACAAGTTACATTGGGTCCCCCCACCCATCCACATCCCCAATAAAAATCATTCTGTTTTCTCTGGAGTCTTCTACAATTCACGGTGGTCAAATGGGATTGAATTGTATAATAAAGTATCTAGAAAAAATATGCTAGGGTGGAATTCATGAGTGAGATACTTTATTGGAAAGGAAGTTTCACTTCTCGCCTTTAAAAACAGTGTCGGGTGTCCACAAATAGATCCAATTCAAAAAGACAATGTTTCCTGTTTGCAAATCCTGGGTGGGGGATTGAGGGGATTTGGGCAAAATACATTGCCTTTTAAATAATTCCCCTAATTCCCCTTCGTTTTACAAAACAGTCTAGTTATGAGTAGGTCTATAGGCATACTTCACAAACCTGTATTTAACGTTATAGCTACAATTGAATGTTATGTACTTGTGCTATGAGTATCACGACACCTGCTGTCGCTCTTTCTGCATGGCTGGATACTTCCTGCACCTCCCCATGCCCCCATCCCATCCCCACCACCTCAACCACAGTATCATTGCCCATTATTTACTTATCAGACCATGAAGGTAAATATGTCAAGGATCTATCCGCAGGCCTGTATACAGATGGGGAATAACGGTTGTGGTGGGCCAACCCCCCCCCCCCCCACCTCCTTTCCACAAAGGACATTTTTTTCTTACATCCACATTACCTTCCAAAATTCAATGTGAAAACACCCAAAATTAGTAGCAAAATATGGAAAGGTGCCATTCTTTACTGTTTTCAACCTCCTTTTTTAAGTTCAAATCATTGAAAATACATGCAAAAGTTCCACTTAGGGAACCTGCCAACCCCACCCCCTAACCTCCCAACACCACAGCAGAACCTATATATATATGGGCATGTAATCACTTACTGTTATTATTTAGGCTAGTCAATGACAAATCCAGTTAACACAATGGTCCTATTTAGAGATGTCTATCTCGCTACCCTTTGGTCCTACCAGTCGTATTTGTATGTGATGTACATGTCCTATACCGTACAGATTCCTTGTAGCTAGACTCCTATCGTCCTATGCGGTCCTCTAAGGAAAAGGTTTTCCAATTCCATGGAATTCTGTCAATGGGTATCAAAGAAATTTTCCTAAGTTAATCTTAGTATATGGGATAATCAAATGGCTTGCGCAGATTAAAACTTATGAGGTTGTATATGAGGTTGAGTTTTTGGCTTGTAGTTGTATCTCTTGTACACTTATTCTATAATCTAGGGCAGTCGGCCAAGCATACACATTGGCTCTTTTCCAGAAATTATATAGCATGAACCTAAATGTAACACTTAATTTTAAGATGTATTCTCATTCATAAAAAGTATAAATGTATTGCAAGATTTTAATTCATTCACATATGTTGAATGTGTAGGACAAAACGAAATAGTATGGCAAAATAGTGAATAGTCAGTATCCCCCCATCCCCCGGACTGCCCAAACAAAGAACATAATTAGGATTATTTACAACATACTTCTCTTTAGCTTTACATAGGGAGTATAAACGTTGCATTTCGCATTTGATACAAGAAAATTGCAAACATATTGATCACCAATTCCCCTAGCCACATATACTATGGCATGTCAATTCTGACATCTGATGTTTCCTCAACAAATCTTTTCTGATTTATGCATTCTGCAGTGCATGTTTGCATTGAGGAGTAAACATATCCATAACTTCAGAAACTGGGACAGTTTCTGAGTCAAGTTATGTTCCCCACGAATAATGTTGGGATTGTCCAGGCATGTATGAGGTTACACTTTCACTCTGGTTTAGTATTCGCTAATATAGGAGCTACTATAGCAAAGTAACGAGCTATTATACGTTTATAAGAATTGAACCTTTCATGTGTATGTACTTATTAAGTGTATATTATACACTTGGAAAATCCCAACTATTTTGAATGTAGATGTATTTTTGTGTTCACATTTTTGGTTTATGTAATCCAAAATCTTGAATATATGTATAAATACTACTAAGGGAAAGAGAATTAAGCATAGTGAGATAAGTAAATCAAACACGGTGAATACAATTTTGGGGCAAGAGTTGAGCAAAACAGGCCCCTATTTAATTAAACATAATAAACATATAATGAGACAGAGGTTACATTTGACAAAAATGAAAAATACACAAGGCCTAGTCTCACCTGCTGCTAGCGTGCTATGAAATAGATCAGTTAGTTGTAACAGGTTAGTGCCACAGTAATGTACACCATGTGGCAGCAGGGAACAGGCTGAGACTCCTTCTAGGAACTTATATCCAGATAAACTAAATGATTTATCTGGCACATCTTGGAGGAATTGATTTTGAGTTCCAATGAGTTACATTTGAAGTCTTGAGGGTATGTTTTCATAGAAGATAATATCTTTGGGTTTCTTAAAGCCCCATACCCACAAGGCGATTTGGGCCTTGGAAATCGTATTTTCCCCTGGTCACACATCAGTATGGTATATTAAGATATGCATGTTTCATATGGATCGCTGAGAAAATCACTCGACGATTGGCCTGACGCTTTTATCAAATATGTCCATTTCAATATAGCATACTGACTGACAATTCACCTAGTGGGTATGGGGCTTTATGTTGCACAGCCTCTATATCATGAGGCTCATGGGGATAGATATTAAAGATTCTGCTACTGCATCCTAAGGAAGGGGAATGTCCAAAAAGCCCAATCAATCCCATCAGGCTTACTAAAATTGAGTATCACTATACTCAGTCTTTGGGAATCATGAATCCAATCATTCAGTACAAACAGGCTTTAACTGCTGTAAATGCCCTTAGGTCTGGTAGGCAAATAGGGGACTTGAGCAGGTACCTATTTTGTAATTTCTTATTCCTAATCAAGTTGATAAAAAGGCACCATAACATACTAAAATTCACCTACAAGGTGTAGTAGAATATCAATTTCCTTCAGAATGATGTAAAATATAAAAATAGGTGTTTCATGCTGAAAAGAAGACCATATAGTTACATTTTGTAGTCTTATTTCTAGCCTCATTCTAGCCTCATACAGGCAATATTTTGTTTGAAATCACCACAAATTATAATTTGGAACAATTTTGAAATAAAAATAATAAAACATTAAAATTAGATTGAGGCTGGATGGAAGCCTAGGACAGTTCCAGTATTTACTGACCCAAAAATTTTCTGAATCTGTATTGCTAAATAAGTCATTCTAGTGAGTTTGATAACACACATATTGGATATTTACAATAATGCCCAAAAGTATGCTTTTTATGTCACTGAGTGACTGTGATATCAAGGAATTTTATTTTTTTCCCACAGATTTTTGTGCCTATTCACATGCCTGTTGCCTTTTGCTCAGAAAGCATGCCATACCCATAGAGAATTGCCCAGCGATCCTTTGATAACTCAATTGCACAGGGATTTAAATGGCAATTCTCCAAGTCCTCCATCTCCCATCAATGGTCAGGTTCTCTAGTGGGTATGAGGATTTAGAATCCCATTTTTATTTTTGAGTATAATCTAGTGTTGTAATTAGGCTGGCCAAAGAAAAAGTTAGTTTTTTCGAACTTTTATTTTCAGCAGGTATCAGGTAGCGACGTGATCGCTTTACCCCCTGTCCAAAATATAAGGGGAAGGCAGATCTCTAGGTCACAGAACATAAAGTTACAGTTTGTGTTTGAAAAAAGCAAATACGTCATTAATAATAATATTAAATTTAAAAGGGTCCAACATATTTGGCTGAAGAGAACTATCCGTTAAATTTACTTATCTGTGACATGGTTAGATTATTAGAATTTGATGTATAAATTTGTAAATAAAATGGTCACTTTGTGTCACAAAACCAATGTATGCGATATGTACACCTCATCTACCTCATATTTTGTATATAATTATGTTGTTTGTTTGCTTGTTTTCTTTTGTACTATTATTGGACAATACCTGAAATAATCACTGTAAATTCTCACTTGAAAACTGGTATCTGATGCAAACTAGCTTTAAGTAGCTAATCTGTATTCAAGATGAAATAAACGAATTAAAAAAAAAAATACAGGGTATTCTTCAACTGATCATAATTATAAAATTGTAGCTTAGAGTGTTTTTTTCTAAATGATTGTGAATATAAGTAAATAATATTTTCTTTGGTTTTATGCCATTTAGGTCTCACAATAATAAGAGCCTCGATTTGGTGGAGGCCTTTAGTGTTGCAGTTTGAGTTTCAGCTATCAGCAGTGAAAAAATTCCCCCAAAATCAAGTTGTTATCTGAATTCTGATTGGTTTGAAGTTATTGCAGCTATCAGTAGAGAACAAAATCCCCCAATCCTGTTGTTATCTGGACTCTGATTGGTATAAATCGTGATGGACGTTGTCATGGTGATGGACGTCGTCACGGTGACGGACGTCGCCAGGATCGGATCGCTTTTTTTCCGCGGATACTACGCATTTCTTAAAGACATATCAAAAGGGTTATGTTAAGTCACTCTTCGTGGCCATATACTGAATCTGAGTGTGACAATACTTATACTGTTGGAAAGCTTGACTCAAGACAAGTTCATTGGTATATAGTACAATAATTATTAAACTTGGGAACATACTCAAGACCAGGAGTTTCTAAGGGTCATATTTAGTGAACTTTCAGATTTTGTCACAGTGGGTCATTTATCTAAGACTAAAGAGGCCTTTTTAATTTCTCTTGCATTTTTGCAAAGCTCACAGGAGAAACTTTAGGTCTTGATATATCCCCAAGGCTATTTCACTTTCTCAGATTTGAGTCTAAGCATGATAATGATAATGATTTTTCTAACATTTAGTTTACTATTTCATAAGAGCTTCCAGCTCTAGATTCACGCAACAAACAACTTAACCACATTGTTCAATCTCCCCAACAGCAGAGGTGCTTTCATACTTCTACGTTGAGCACTAGATCGTGGACGTAGATCTACCAAATCATGATAGACTGTCAGTGTCAGATTGCACATTTTGGCGCCACCAAGCTCCGCTCTCGTTGACACTGATCGGCCGCATTGAAGTAATGGTTCATATTAGGGCAATTAGCCTCTAAAATGTGTTTTTAGATGGGTTGTAATGCCCTTCACGCATTATGTATAACATTCTTTCACTCATATCTGTACACATGATGGCAAAACTGCACTTGAAATGTCCTTTGTACAGATACATTTTTTAGGATGGGAATGTAGATTGATAAATCTGTACATAAGCCTTAAAGAAGAGAAACAATTTTATAAATTCATATCTCATGTTCATGTGAGTTTCTCCTGCTGGATTGAAGTTTGGTATGTCTATTATGTAGCAAAAGGGGTTGAAACCAGCAAAAAAAACATGGTGGCACATGGAGCAAATCTCGTTTCAACAGCGTTAATTAAGAAGGGGGAAATAGAAGTTGCTTGTGGCTAAGTGATATATTTAGGATATATTTAGTTTGTAAAAACAGATGAAAGAAATGGTCACTGAATGTTGTCGGCATTGACATAAGAAGATATTGACCCAGATTTTCTTTTCCATGTTATTTTTTAGATATTTTATGCAAATGCGTCAAGTTTTCAAAACATACGGTCTAATATGTTTGGAAAGGATTCTTAGTGCTGGTAATGTCATGGACAACACTTATATTTTTGTTAGATTACATTATAGAAGAATTCAGTTTGTTTGATATCCTTCTTGATACAACTTATTTTGTCTTATTACACTGATTATAAATTAAGAGATTTTAATTCAGAAATTAACAGGAATAAGTCTGAACGTCAGAACGTCATCTTTCTGATGTCATAACTCACATTTAATAAACTTCATAGGGATTTTGATGGTTTCTGATTTTTATTTATTACAAGATACTTTAATTTCCAAAATGTTGGCCCTATCAGGAATATTTGGAAAATTCTTTCAATTTCAGATAGCCAAGATAAATTCTAATGAGACAAAAATGATCAAAAAGTACTTACGTATAATCTGGGTTAAAGGGATTTGGGATTGACCCCACCAGCTCCACCTGGTGTAAAAATCTTAGGGGCTTGAAACTGTATTTACTTATAAAATATCTCTTATTTTCAAAGAAATACCAACTTTTTCGAAAAGATTTTAACGTAAAATGGGATAATGAGAGATTTAAAGATAATTTATTTACATAGGAATATAAAGGAATTACCATATTATTCTGTTTTTAAGGCTTGAAGCTCTTTAATTAGCACTGTGACCCTCACTTTTCTTCGCTGAAATATATTGGTACAGGTCCACAGATGATATTCAACCATATTGATTAATATATGCTGGTTGAATTTTTCAGGAGATGAAAAACTAGGGTTTTCCCATAGAAACCTATAGTAAAACCTAATTTTTGCAAGTGCATATATTGATTTTGAAAACGAATTTGGTGACATATGATTTTTATCACGGTTATTTATTCCCATGGTATTGGTCTTACCTCACAAACAATATCAAGACTATATGCTGGTTCATTTAGAAACCTGCTAGACAGTCCTTAATCCCTTTAAAACAAATAATAGATTGTGACACTATAGTGAAGTGATGTTCGGTGTCAGAGGGGAGCTGAGACTGCCATCGAAGCTGATGTATGACAGTGTCACCTGCCTGTAAGGGTACTATTATGAAGAGATATAAATAGTCAATACAGATTAATAAAGAAGAGCTGTTGCTACAGCATAGGGTCGGAGAGCAAGAACTGAAGTCAACGGGATAGGACTATTCGCGAGGTTGGTGGAACAAGTCTGTGCTGGTGATATTCAAGTGTGACAAAGTGATAGGTTGGATTATGAATAACTGCATGCAGTTTACCGTGGGGTTATGATATCTAAGGATTAAAGCTTGAGGCCAGATGAAATCTTGTACATCAGTGTTATCGTTGTTACTGTTGGGATCCATTGGTAGTTCACAGTGCCTCTTACTCCACAAGGATGTGCCTACTTTGCTTATCAATTACACTCTGAGACTGCCGGCGCAATATGCATCTATTTCCCTTAACAATAAAGTGGCCTCTAAACTCTCTGTCCTAGCACACAGAGTCAATCTTAGCCATGATCCTTTCTTAAAAGTTAGCTGGGATTATATGCTGTGGACTAACACCCACATCAGTAGAGTATAATGAATACCTGTACAGCTACTGTCTGCAGTTATTTCAATAAACTTTAAACCTCTCTTCATTCAGAATCAAATACCCTGCATTAAGAGATGATCTCTACCTTTGGTTAGTATATGATGAATGATTGTCTTGGAATAATGAACAATTAACTATCAGAATGAAGTGAATTAATATATTTATTAAATTCTCCAACATGGAAACACTAATACACAACACTCTTGGTCAATATAATGGATTGGTATAGCAGGTAGAAATAGGTTATGAATAAGTATGGGGGACAGCATTTCAGCCAGATACAAAAGGACTAAGCTTGATAGTTAACAAACCACCTGAGGCCCACACTAATCCTGAGTTGTTTGTGTGAAATAGGGACAAGTGGGCCTTCAACTAGAGGGACCCATGTCCCAGCTCAATTTGGGAAAAATATAATATGTAAAGAACCTTAGGAATTCTACATTAAAAAATCTATTAAATTACCGTCATAGTATTATAGTACTTTTAGAAAAGCCTACCCCGTCTAGCCAATTTTGGTATCAGTTTGAATTGTATAAATTGCTTTTAAGAATATACCATGCATCAAGGTGATATATATTGAAATACTCTGTTCTATGGCATTTGAAATTAAGAGGCCTAGGTTACCATTAGATGTCAGGGGTAGCAGGCCATACATGAGATCTCGTGAGACCTCGGGTGGCCTGTGGAAATGGGTAACCGGGAGGCAACCAAAATATACAAAAAGTCACACCTTTACCTGTGCCTGGGCTATATATCAACGCACTAAAGCCTGTATTCCATGATGGGTTCCCGTCACTTGCGGCGTCAGCTTGTGTTGTAACGCAAGTGAAACATTCCACAACGCAAGTGATGAGCGCAAATGGAGTGAAACGCAAGGTATATTCCATGATGCGTTGTACTTGTGTTGATGGAACGCAAGTATGAACGTAAGTAAAAACGCAAGTTTACTTACGATTTTACTTGCGTTCAGATACCAACATGATGGTATTTTACTTGCGTTTCTTAATCAATTGCTACGCAAGTGCCACTGAACGCATCGTGGAATATAGCCTTTACTGCCATTTATGAAACATGTAAAAATATCATAGGAACTCTAAATTTATTTATTGGATGACTGAAGATGTAGAAGACAAAAAATGAAAGCGCGTACAGCTGTTGGTGTTTCTTTTACATGGTTATAGGACATTATAGGCTAGGTTTCTTGAGTTGATCATGAAATAGCATACTTAACGACCAAATCCTATAGTAAATCTCCATAAGAAATCTCATAAAATCATCAATTTTAACACTTTTTGACCATTTTAAATTTGTATCGATATAGCTGTAAAATTAGAAAAAATACATAAGAGCCTCTTACATTATATACCATTGTAATTTTTTCACCCCTCTGTGTTTCTCCCAGTGGCAACAACTAGGTTATCAAAGGTCCCTAGAGGACCATCGGCTGTTGTGTGTAGGGCCCTGCCTACGGGACCCTGCACATTAAAGAACACCTACCTCGGTAAAAGTGTAGGGGTACGGTCTCTACCTTCTCATAGATTCGATCACCATCACCACCCTTGATATGACCCAGCAGTTAATTAGGGTGTAAAGCAACCAATAACCAACCAACCAACCATTGTAATTTTAAAGTCATGACAGATGTGCTAAATGTATCGATTTTGACATATCATACAATTCAACTATATTCTTTCTATAGAGCCTCAAATCAGATTGTACCACTTTGATGTAAATATCTTTTCCATTTTTCAGATTTTGGTTCTACATAAAATGATTTCATTCTAGGATCAAGGATATGACTTGGAAAACCAGTCCAGATGGATTGATTAGTATATTCTCAATCCTATGATAAATTAAATAGATCTGTATCTCATTTATCTACAAAGTTATGGTTGTTTGACGAAAATGCCCTTTTCCATAACTTTTAATGTGACCCTTTCTTGGTGCACAGGTTTATAGACAGGCTTTGGCTTAACCATGCCTCCCCCAGGAGTCTTTCCTCTTCAACCTCACCCACTGACTGCAGAATTCAGGGACTGTACCCATATTACTGTTTTTATTGCTGTTCATCTGGTTAGGCTCCAGGTATCACCTCCTGACTTCTGGCTATTATCTTTATGTTTAGCCTAGGGTTAGGGTTGATCATGGTTTTGTACATAGGCATTATTAAGGTGGGTTAGCCAGTTTGGTGTGGCATTTATAGAATAGTTATTTCTTTATTAATTTGTAGCCTGTATATGGCTGGAATATGATGTATAAGGTACCATGGAATCGTTATAATTTATCAGGTTGTGAAGTGGTTAGTTATCGATTACCTATATGAAGTGGTTAGTTGTGCATTATTTCTGATAGTTATAATTAAGAAGGTTGGATTGATATCATAAAGGTATTTATTAGTATTTGTGAGTCAGAATAAGGCTTGGGTGGTGTAACTAAGGTAGCCACCAGTTCTGAGATGTACATACCCCAGCAACCATTTACGTAACAAGTACGTTCTGTGACCATACTTCTTTGGTCAGTCCATAACCTGCCTAATTTTCACGTAATAAGTTATACTTGGTTAAGTTGTGACTTACTAAAATATAGTGTTATAATAACGTTATATTCTGGTGATGTTGAGACCTTACCACAACAGAATGTTATAATAACATCCTTTTTATGTGATATAATGTAACTAGAAGGTTATAATAATGTCACAATGCAACATCGCGATATTGGGTGCCATCAAAATAACGTAACAAGAACCAAACCAGGACCAAATATGATGTTATAATAATGTTATAATAACTTTACATTCTTGCCTGGGTATGGCAGACTATGTGGTGTGGTATCCAAAATGTTGGTATCTGAACCTCAAATAGCTTGCGGTGGTAAAATCAAGCATCACAAATGGTCCCCAACCTCATAGTGGAATATGGCATTTATTGTGTAATCCATGGTTTTGTGTCACACACTTTGACTCGTCTAAAGTTAAGACTGGTAGCACGTGGGGAGAGGCTGTAGTCCTGCTTTGTGCTAAGATGACAGGAGGAATCCCCCCAGTTATAGTCAAAGCCATAACAGAGTGAGCCATCCTGACTGTAAAGATCACACTGAATCTCGCAACCATAAATGTTGACTACTGAACCATTCTGGAGAATCCCTTGGCTGTCAGCTTGGTTGGATGTCCTTAGTGGATACACATTACCACATAAACCTAAAATAGAGAAAGAATAATAGTATATTTGTATGACATTTTCAATAGTGAGGGGTTACTAATTTTGGGAATTCAGACATATCCACAGATGGGAATTAAGTAGTTAGGGCCATAAAGGGCTTTTTACAAATGTAGGTTAAATATCACATGAACAAGCACTTAAAAGGTTTAAAAGGCTTTTTATAAAGGATTTTCTAAACTGAATCTACAGCCTGAATATCATTGTGTCTCTATTCTAAAGTGATGTTCAGTATCATTACCAAATGTAAAAAGAAATGTTTTCCTACCACAGAATGGATGGATATGAGGGTAGTAATCAGTGCCATCCTCCACAACTAGTTGACCTGCGGGGTCCAGGGTTTTGTACACCACACATGACTTGGTCTGTTTGTTAAATGTGAAACCTTTGCAGTGTACATCTTCAGGCTCCATCTTCATGAACACACATCTATTAGCACACTGTGAAAGGGAGTCAGTAAATAACTCAACCCCAATTGTTCTGCTAGTGGTCATTGGACGACCATTCAACCACTTGAAGAACGCCTCTGAACAGCCTATTGTGGAAATCAATATATCAAATGTTACAAACTGCATAATTAGACTACCAGTGAGGAGTATTTGTACTAATTAGGTAAAGGTATCTATATTGACCAGATTGATATAATATTATGTTGCATAACTTTCAAAGTACCAAAACATCACTGGCAGTTTTGGTTCTATAATTAAGTCTCGGTTTCCCATTAGCACTTTCCTACAGAATTTAAGAAAGCAGATTTTGAATATCCCTGCATTTTTTCATCATGACAGTTATGCCTATATTTGAGACTTTTCCCCATGTAACCATTCTGCACTACAGTTGTAAAGCCAAACGAACTAGTGAACCAAGTCCCAAAAGAGCTTCATGTAAAAGGATTTCTAGCTAGAGTACAGGAATATTAAGCTATCTAATAATATCTATTTCAATCAATAAAGACTGTTTGATTTCATGTTCTTACATACTAAAACAAAAGTTCACTGAAATGGTATTTTCTATTCTTATTGCTATAAACTATGAATTCTGGAATATAAAAAAAGCAGGCAGCAACAAAGCAGACCTTGAATGGAGGTTGGATAACACCTGTAGACAACAGCCACGGTCAGCCAGTCAAACCCTCTCTCCAGCCAAGGAAGTGAGTCAGACAAATAACACTTTTTTGTGTTCATGTTAAATGAAAAAGTCTGACAAGTGCGTCCTGATGGCAGGACCACAGCCCCAGCAGGTGTGAAACACGCCTGTTTACATTTCTCCTCAGAGTTAATGTCTGCAGGTTGTTCTATAGTGTTCACGGACCTTTGGAGTCTGTGGTATAGCAGTTCCCACATTTGGAATTCACAGTTGGCTGAAATACATTTACGCATTGCACATTAGATGTTTTCTATATTTGGTACAACATGAAACAGAGATTAATTGTACATGAGATCATAGATCATGCTTTTGGTGTTGTATCAAGTTCTGATTGAGACACATTACATTGTTTTGCTATATTTCATACACTTTAACTTTAATCAGAGCACTTTTTCCTGAAGGAAAACAAATGATGTACATATACATGTAACGAGTGACACATGTCTGTATGTGCTTTAGGTAACAGTAAAATAACAGTAAGAAAATGGGCATCATTCTTACCAATTTTTACAATTGTAATTAGTTACAACCTATGCTAATTAGGTACATAAACGTCCTATCATTTGTATCATGAAAAGGGTGCCAAACATGTGTTTCAAAATGTGGTTCTTCAGTTTGATAATAAGTTGAAAATTGAATTGAAATTAACGTACTTTCTTTTTTCGGCATGTTTTTTGTTGATGGGTGGCCTTCTGGTTCTTTATCTGCAGTTTAGTCGCACATCATTATATTAGTGAGTGGGAAATATTCCTTTATTTAGTGAAAAAATCACTTATTGTCGGAAATTGTTTTGGAGAGACAAGGTAATACTTATGACAAAATCAATCTAGGAAATTATGATATCAAATTATCTTATGCAGTATAATCATTATTATGACATCCACAATGTTAGCACATAAATTTAACCATGGGATGTAATTTGAAAATCCAACATATTAGCAAGTCTATTTCAAACATCTGTCTGAATATAATTAGGATGTTAAAGTTATAAAGTTAGACAGTTTTCCTAGTTGAGGCCTCAGTTATAAGCTGATATAATTGTCTAAATTGCCCAGAGCCCTTACCAAGGAAGTGGAACACCAGGAACACAGCAAGTGTACAGAGTACAGCCACCCCAATGGCCCCAAGCACCCAAGCCCACCACGGGGGGCACGTGCAGCAGTTGTCGGCCTTGGAGCTGTTGGCTTTTTTAGAATTCATAGTGGTTGGGTGTGGTTCCCCCCTCCTTGGAACTGTGTACTCGTGTTGAAGTTTGGCTTCATGCTGAAGCTCCTCATAACCCAGACTTTCGTCAGTATTGTAAGTTCCACTCATGATGGGTTTCTGTAGAAGAAGTTGTGATTTTGTTAGGTGGATGTCCATGATACATTTGAAATACAGTATTCCAGTTTGCTATGTATTCCTGCCAATTGTAACCACTACAGTGTAATATATATATATATATATATATATATATTATATATATATATATATGGGCCCTGTTTTTACTTTTTAAGAATCCCCAATATTGAGGTACAAAAGTCTGGAACAGGCCATCTCTTGAGCAGCAAAAGGCTACCACCAAAATTAAGTTCAAGAGGCTGCTAATGGTCTGTGTCCAGACTGACTAAAACATAGAAGTGCCATTTAGAACTTAGGATATGCCCAGCCTTCTGATGCCATCACGTAACATACCACACACCATTGCACATCACAAAATTATCATATCCTAATTCCATTCAACTATGTTATATAAACTGTGACACAACTGGAAGATCATATGAATCTGCAATAAACACATATTTAAAAAAAAAAAATGCATGTTTTAGTTTGAGTCGATACATGTTTCTTTGAGCAAAAACAGTGCCTCTTAACTACATCACCCTATTCCCCTTCATTTTACAAAATACTCATGATATGAGTAGGTCCATAGGCATACCTCACAAACCTTTTTTGAAATATTATAGTTACAATTGAATGTTATGTACTTGCGCTATGAGTATCACGACACCTCCTGTCCCTCTTTCTGCATGGCTGGATACTGCACCTCCCCATGCCCCCATCCCATCCCCACCACCTCATCCACAGTATCATTGCCCGTTACTTACTTAACACACCATGAAGGTAAATATGTCAATGATGTGTCCACAGGCCTGTATACAGGTGGGGAGTGATGGTAGTGGGGGGGCCAACACCCCCCCCCCCTCCTTTCAACAAAGGACATTTTTTCCTTACATCCAAATTACCCTCCAAAATTCAATATAAAAACACCTAAAAAAAAAAAGTAGGAAAATATGGAAAAGTGCTATTCTTTATTGTTCACCACCCCCTTATATAAGTTTAAATTATTGAAAATACATGCAAAAGTTCCACTTAGGGAACCTGCCAACCCCAGCCCCTAACCCCCCACACCACAGCAGAACCTTTATACGGGTCTGTACTCACTTACTGTCATTATGTATGCTAGTCAATGACAAATCCAGCTAACACAATGGTCCTATTTAGAGTAAAGATGTCGTATTTCTATGTGATGTACATGTCCTATACTGTACAGATTCCTTGGAATGCATATTACCGTAGCTAGACTCCTATTGTCCTATGTGGTCCTCTAAAGACAAGGTCTTCGAATTCCATAGAATTCTGTCAATGGGTATCGAAGAATTATGACCAAAATTGTCCAATGTTAATCTTGTACCGTTTGTACCCCAGTATATGGGTTAATCATATGGTTTGCACAGATTAGGTTAAAACTTATGAGGTTTTATATGGTTGAGTTTTTCACTTGTAATTGTATCTCTTGTACACTTGACCTAGAATCTGGGGCAGTCGGCCAAGCGATACACATTGGCTGTTTTCCAGAAATTATATAGCATAACCCTAAATGTTACACTTAATTTTAAGACTTATTCTCATTCATAAGAAGTATTAATATATTGCAAAATTTTAATAGACATATTTCATAGTTGTGATTCACATATCAATGAAAAGATGAAGTTCTGCACTATTCATCTATTGTTATAGCATTCTTCAAGCTTGTGTGTACACAAAGTTGCAGGTAGTTGAAAGTAACCAATTTAAACATGCTCAAAGAGAAAATAGCCTGAGGCTTGTCTGACCAGCACCTCTGTAGCTGAGTTACCCACTAGGTGGCGTGGTCTTGAATCCCATTTATTCATTCACAACTGTTGAATGTGTAGGACAAAACAAAATAGTATGGCAAAAAAGTGAACAGTCAGTATCCCCCCATCCCCCGGACTGCCCAAACAAAAAACATAATTACAATTATTTGCAACATACTTCACTTTAGCTTTAGTCAGGGGGTATAAACTTTGCCTTTCACATTTGGTAAGAAAATGTATATGCTATGGCATGTCAATTCTGACACTCTGATGTTTCCTTTAAATATATCATTTGTTCATTTTCAAATGGTATATATGCATCAACAAATTCTTTCTGATTTATGCATTCTGCAGTGGATGTTTGCATTGAGGAGTAAAAATTGATCCATAACTTTAGGTTTAGTATTTGCTAATCTAGCAGCTACTATAGCAAAGTAATTTGCTCTTGTACTTTAATAAGAATTGAACCTCTGTATGTACTTATCAAGGTTATATTATACACTTGGCAAATCCCAACTATTTTGAAAGTATATGTATCTTTGTGTTTACATTTGTGGTTAATGTAATCCTAAATCTTAAATATATGTATCAATACTACTAAGGAAAAGAGAATTAAGCATAGCGACATAAGTAATACAAACACAGTGAATACAAGTTTGGGCAAGAGTCAAGCCAAACAGGCCCCTATTTAATTAAACATAATAAACATATATAATGGACAGAGGTTACATTAATATTTTGACAAAATAAAAAAATAAAAATACACAAGGCCTAGTCTCACCGGTTGCCTGCGTGCTGTGAAATAGGTCAGGTAGTTGTAACAGGTTGGTGACACAGAAATATACACCAGGTGGCAGCAGGGGATAGGCTGAGACTCCTCCTAGGAATTTATATCCAGATAAATTAAATGATCTGGGAGGAATTAATTTTAAGTTCCAATGAGTTACATTTGAAGTCTTGAGGGTATGTTTTCATAGAAGATAATATCTTTGGGTTTCTTAAAGCCCCATACCCACAAGGTGATTTGGGCCTTGGCAATCGTATTTTCCCATGGTCACCCATCAGTACGGTATATTAAAATATACATGTTTCATATGGATCGCCGGGGAAATCACCCGATGGTTCACCTGATTTTATCAAACATGTCCATTTCAATATAGCATACTGACTGAGAATTCGCCTAGTGGGTATGGGGCTTTCCGTTGCACAGCTTCCATATCATGAGGCTCATGGGGATAGATATTAAAGATTCTGCTATTGTATCCTAAGGAAGGGGAATGTCCAAAAAGTCCAATCAATCCCATCAGGCTTACTAAAATTGAGTATCATTATACTCAGTCTTTGGGAATCATGAATCCAATCATTCAGTACAAACAGGCTTTAACTGATGTAAATGCCCATAGGTCTTGTAGGCAAATAGGGGATTTGAGCAGGTACCTATTTTGTAGTTTCTTATTCCTAATCAAGTTGATAAAAAGGCACCATAACATACCAAAATTCACTTACAAGGTGTAGTAAAATATCAATTTCCTTCAGAGAAATAGGTGTTTTATGCCCAAAGAAGACCATAGTTACATTTTGGAGCCTTATTTCTAGCCTCATTCTAGCCTCATACAGGCAATATTTTGTTTGAAATCACCACAAATCTGAAATAAAAATAATAAAACATTCATGTTAGATTGGATCTGGATGAAAGCCTAGGACAGTTACAGCATTTATGCCCTGCTAGAATAGATATTGTTTCACTGACCCAAGATTTTATGAATCTGTATTTTAGATATTGTTTCGCTGACCCAAGATTTTATGAATCTGTATTTTAGCATCACATGCTAAATAACTCATTCTAGTGAGTTTGTAAATACAAATATTGGATATTTACAATGCCCAAAAGTACCCGTTGTTGTAGCTGAGTGACTGTAATATTAAGGAATTTTGATATTTTTTCACCAATTTTCATGCACCCCATAACCCATGGAGAATTGCCCAGCGATCTTTTGATAACTCAATCGCCCAGGTATTTCAGTTGTTCGTCTCCCATTAACGGTCAAGTTCTCTAGTATGTATGAGGATTTAGAATCCCATTTTCATTTTGGAGTATAAATTAGTGTTCTAATTAGGCTGGCCAAAGAACCAAACTTTTATTTTCAGCAGGTATCACGGAGAGTGGTGTGAGAAATGTTAAAAACACATGAAAAGGGTTATGTTAAGTCACCCTGCATGGCCATATACTGAATCTGAGTATGACAATACTTATACTGTTGGAAAGCTTGACTCAAGACAAGTTCAATGGTATATATTACAATAATTATTAAACTTGGGAACATACTCAAAACCAGAAGTTTCTTAGGGTCATATTTTGTCACATCGGGTCTAAGACTAAAGAGGCCTTTCTAATTTCTCTTGCATTTTCACGAAGTTCACAGGAGAACCTTCAGTTCTTGATATATCCCCACGGCTATGTCACTTTCTCAGATGTTGATGTTTTCGTTGAATAAATTGTGTAGAGTGAATTTCTTTATCTGAAAAAATTCAAAATACCCATAAGAATGGCAATGTTCAGGCATTCCTCATATCATGAACATCTACTGAGTCTGAGCATGATAATGCTAATTAGTTTACTATTTTAATAGAAGTTGCTTGTGGGTAATTGATATATTTAGGATATATTTAGTTTATAAAATCAGGTGAAAGAGATGGTGACTGAATTATGTCAGCAGTGACATAAGAAGATATTGACCCAGATTATACTGACATCTTCTGGTAGGACGTTTTACAGTGGGTTTTCTTTTCCATGTTATTTTTTAAATATTTTATGCAAATGCATCAAGTTTTCAAAACATACAGTCTGATATGTTGGGAAAGGTTTCTTAGAGCTGGTAATGTAATGGACAACACTTATATTTTTTTTAAATTACATTATAGAAGAATTCAGAAAGGTTGTTTGATATCCTTCTTGATATAACTTATCTTGTCTGATTACCCTGATTAGAAATTAAAAGATTTTAATTCAAAAATTAAGAGGAATGACAAAGTCTGAATGTCAGAACATCATCTTTCTGATGTCATAACTCATTGAACAACCTTCATAAGAATTCCGATGGTTTCTGACATTTTATATATTACAAAATACTATAATTTCCATACCGTCAGGATATATTTGGAATATTCTTTCAGTTTCTGATAGCCAACATAGATTCTAATGAGACAAAAATGATCAAAAAGTACTCACGTATAATCTGGGTCAAAACAAATAATAGATTGTGACACTATATTGAAGTGATGTATGGTGGCAGAGGGGAGCTGAGACTGCCATCCAAACTGATGTATGACAGTCACCTGTCTCTAAAGCCTGTATTCCACGATGCGTTTCTGTCACTTGCGTTGTCAGCTTGCGTAGAAACGCAAGAGAAACATTCCATAACGCAAGTGATCAACGCAACTGGGCAGGAACGCAAGATATATTGATGCGTTGTAGTTGCGTTCATGCAACGCAAGTACATTGAAGTGATGGGTGTCTCAAAATTTTGATTTAGGTCCTAGTTCTCTTTTTATGTAATGTTGAAAATTGTATTTTAAAAAAATCTAAAAAAGTTTCCCGTTTTTTGCCTTTCTTGACCATAAAATCAAATCTAGGGCCTAAAGCAAAATTCTAAGACACCTTTCCCTGCATATGATTCTTATAAAGGTGGGTGTAAAAGCTCTTTCATGTTATCTGAATATTGAGCAAAATAATTATGCATGTTCAAAAAATAAAACTGGAAAAATCAGATAAAAAAAATTATCATATCTACATTTATCATTTCTTTTAAGTTTTATTAATATCAATGGATAGAGAAAAATAGTTCTTTTAAAAGATGTAAAGTACATTAAGATCAGAGCACTATTAAGGGATTTATGGATGGTTTCCTGAAAATGCCGTCCATCACTGGGGTCTATCCTTAAGAATAACTGATCATTGTGATCATTGTGATCGTTGTTACTGTTGGGATCCATTGGTATGAGGACAACCTGAGTAGCTGGACTATTGTATTGAACTATAGGGTTTTACTTTATGGTTATTCATTTGGTTGCCAATTACTATTGTCCCGTATTTATCATTCCAGTATGCTAGCTCGCATATATTACAGTCTTCCTTCCTGTCTCGACTGCAGGTCATCTAAGAATGTAGCTCTTCATTAAAAGGTGACAAGAACACTTGTGTGAAAGGATAGCATTTATTAAATCCAAGACATGTAATATTATGTCGCTGCACTCCCATAAACAATATCAGGCCAGAGAGGCTTGTCCACTCAATCACGTACAGCCAACACCCCTTAGCCTAATCCACCAGCCTGGCCCTGCTCACCCATCCAGTCAGTAACCTGAGTTCACAGTACCTCTTACTCTACAAGGATGTGCCTACTTGGCACTCCGAGACTGCCGGCGCAATATACATCTATTCCCCTTAACAATAATGTGGCCTCTACACTCTCTGTCCTAGCACACAGAGAGTCAATTTTAGCCATGATCCTTTCTTAAAAGTTAGCTAGAATTATATGCTGTGGACTAACACCCACATCAGTAGAGTATGACAAATACCTGTACAGCTACTGTCCGCGGTTATTTCGATAAACTTTAAAGAGAGGGGCCAGTGAAATTTTAAATTTTCGAAATTCTCATGTAATACATTTGATATTATTCTGAAAAAGAGATATATCACTTTCATAGAGAAATGGTACATTTTTTATGTATAAGATAGGACCATCTTTATCATGACAAGTCTTGGCTTGTGTGCACACCTGACAAAGGACGTCTGTATGTGACGTCATACAAAATGACAGTTATATTCCAATTTTAAATTCCTAAATTCCATAAAAACTCATTTTTGTCCCATTTTCTTTTATAGATCAATTAATTTTGTTAATTTAATCTCCTTTAGACTTATAAAGAGCATTTAATAAATTTCTTATTGCATTCTTTTTCAATTTTATGATTTTTCAACTGTTCTGCTTGTGACGTCACAAACAGATAAATGCTCTGTGCAGGCATTGTCAGATGCAGGCAGAGAAACTAAGTTTGATACACAAAAAGGTGCATAAAATAAAAACTATTAGAGATAAAAGTATAAAATTTTGTATGATTATTCCCTGGATGGTAAGGATCACGACAGTATACTATTTTTTGGTCACTGGCCCCTCCCTTTAAAACTCTGCAAAGTGAGTCTCTTCATTCAGAATTAAACACCCTGCATGAAGGAATGAACTATCGGAATGAAGTGAATTAATATCTTTATTAGATTCTCCAATATAGAAACACTAATACACAACACTCTTGTTCAATATAATGGATTTGTATAGCAGGTAGGAATGGGTTCTGAATAAGTATGGGGGACAGCATTTCAGCCAGTTATATAAGGGTTTGGTAGTTAACAAACCACCTGAGGCCTGCACTAATCTGGAGTTATATATGTGAAATAGGAATGGTGCACCATTGGACCTCCAACTAGAGGGACCCATGTCCCAGCTCAATTTAGGAAAAATATACTATGTAAAGAAACTTAGGAATTCTACATTAAAAAATTTAACAACCAAATCCTATTGTAAATCTCCATAGTGAATCTCCAAAAATCATCAATTTTAGCACTTTTTTACCATTTTAAATTTTTATGGATTTAGCTGTAGAATTATAAAAATACATAACAGCCTCTAACAATATATTGTAATTTTAAAGTCATGACAGGTGTGCCAAATGTATTAATTTTGACATATCATAAAATACGACATTCTTTCTGCCTCAAATCAGATTGAACCACATTCTTGTAAAACTCTTTTCCATTTTTCAGACTTTAGTTCTTCATGAATTATTTTCATTCTATGATATGATTTGGAGTCCAGATGGATTGATTAGTTTATTCTCAATCCTATGATATATGAAATAGGACTGTATCCCATTTATCTACAAAGTTATGGTTGTTTGAAAACAATGCATTTTTCTATAACTTTTAATGTTAATTCTTGGTGCATAGGCCCAACCATGCCTCCTCAGGGAGTCTTTTCCTCCTCAACCTCATCCACTGACTGCAGAATTCTGGCATTGTACCCATATTACTGTTTCTATTGATGTTCGTCTGTTTAGGGCTCCAGGTATCACCTCCTTACTTCTGGCTATTATATCTTTATGTTTAGCCTAGGGTTAGGGTTAGCTTTGCCAATAATAGGCATTATTAAGGTGGGTTATTTCTCTATTAATTTGTAGTCTGTATATGGCTGGAGTATATTGTATAAAGTACCATCAAATTGTTATAATTTTTTAGATCAAGAAGTGGTTAGTTATGCATTACTTGTATGAATTGGTTAGTATCTTTTATATCAATAATCAAGAAGGTTGAAAAGGTATTTTAAAGGTATTTATGAGTATTTGTGAGTAAGGCATAAGGCCTGGGTGGTGTAACTAAGGTGGCCACCAGTTCTGTGATGTACATATGGCAGACTAACCAATGTTACCCTTATATTATTATTAGTGTTATCATGGGAATTATAACCAATCTATTGCTATGAAGTAGCGAGATAATTATCATGGTTACAGTGTGTAGAATGGAATAAAATATGATTTATGATTGAAAAACTATTGTATTGTGGAATGTGTACCTCTAGGTGCTTAGCAACCTTGACACAATCGTAAGTAGGCTTTATCAATGATGCCCAGTTACCTTCAGATATCACAACTTAAACCTTAAAATCTCTCAAAATGTACCTTTGCGATAAAAACATATATTCATACATTATAATTATATTCCCTTTTTTGACAATAAGTTTTTGAGATAACCGCAACGCCTTAGCAACCAAAAACAAAGTTTAAATCAACCCAACCTTTAATATAAAATAACCCCCCCCCCCCTTTTTTACACTTCTTTAAATCCCACTCCCTTTCAAAACCTCCACCCTCATCATCCCTCAGATACTACTTCCCTTTGTCCCTTCACTTCTTTATTATTGAAGTCTGGTCTTCCGCTCCAACTTTTCTCCGTTTCCAACAGTCATTTCTCTTCTACTGATATTGCTGCTATGCATTCAATCCCATCTAGAATGTTATCATCCATTCACTTCTTTAGAATTGAAACTCCCTCAGTTACCACTTTACTCTAACAATACTACGTTTGGTTTAATATAAGGATACCCACTTCAACCACTGTAGAGTTAAGCCAATATTCCACTATGCCGTGTTTCATTTGTATTTGCAGTGTTTCTCTTCAAACATGGTGTGTTTGAAGCACCGCAAGTTAGAATAATTATATTAAATGGGTACTTCCATTGGTACTTGCATTGGAGCAATGCAAGTATCACCACAAATACTTTTATATAGGTTTTCTCTAGTATTCTTATGGTTTGGTATCCAACACATTGGTTTCTGAACCTCAAATAGCTTGCGATGGCAAAATCAAGCATCGCAAATTGTTTCCCACCTCATAGTGGAACATGGCATTTATTGTGAAATCCATGGTTTTGTGTCACACACTTTGACTTGTCTAAAGTTAACATTGTTAGCACGAGGGGAGAGGCTATAGTCCTGATTTGTGCTAAGATGACAGGAGGAATCCCCCCAGTTATAGTCAAAGCCATAACAGAGTGAGCCATCCTTACTGTAATGGTCACACTGTATCAAGCATTTATAAATAAAGGGGACTGAACCATTCTGAAGAATCCCTTGGCTATCAGCTTGGCTGAATGTCCTTAGTGGATATTGAGTACCACTTAAACCTGAAATAAAGGGAGAATAATGATAAATTTTTTCATATTCATTCATTTTCAATGATTTGGGGTTACCAATTTGCAAAATTTGGATATATCCACAGATGGAAGTCAAATAGAGCCACAAAGGACTGCAAATATACGTCAAATATCCTATGAAAAAGGACTTAGGTTTAGAATGTATTTTCTAAAAGAGGAAAGCAGTATAAAACTGAATCAATAGCATTGTGTCTCTATTCTAAAACGATGTTCAGTATCATTACCGAATGGATGGACATGAGGGTAGTAATCAGTGCCATCCTCCACAACTAGTTGACTTGCAGGATCCAGGGTTCTGTACACCACACATGATTTGGTCCATTTGTTAAACGTGAAGCCCTTGCAGTGTACATCTTCAGGCTCCATCTTGAACACACATTTATTAGCACACTGTTGAAGGGAGTCAGCAGATAATTCAACCCCCTTTGTTTTGCTGGTGGTCATTGGACGACCATTCCACCACTTGAAGAACACATCTGAACAGCCTATAGGGGAAATCAATTATCAAATGTTACAACCTACATAATTAGACTAACAGTGAGGAGTTTTTGTATTAATCAAAAGGTGTCTATATTAGACAGATCGATATGATATGCTGCATAACCTTCAAAGTACAATAACATCAGTGGCAGTTTCAGTTCTATGATTAAGCTTGCCTAAAGTCTGTGTTTTCTCATTTGTACTTTCCTTCTGAATCTAAGAAAATCTAATTTGAATGTGCCTGTAAAACCAAAGGAAATAGTAGACCAAACCCTAACTAAGCTTCATCTAAAGGATTTTTAGCAGGAATACCAAGGATTTTAGTACAGGAATATCAAGCCGTCTAGTAATATATTGTAACATTCATAAGATGTTATTGTCCCTAAAATACCTGTTTCCGCGCGTAATTCGCGCGCGGCCGCGTGCAATTGATTCAGAAAGGCAGGAGATGTGTGCAGTCCAAAGTTTATTGGTCAAATGACAAAGATGCGCGTACCGCGCTCCTATTTATAGACTTTTGGGGCCTCTGGCGGCGGCGGCGTGCCAGAGGCGGCGGCGCGTGAGTGGCACGCGGCGGCGGCGGCGCGCGAGAGGTGTAACATTGCCCCCTCCTTAGTTCTTAGCTTGTCCTCAAGCTAGTGTCCAATAGTGAATATCAGGATAATTTTGGTTGTCGGATAATTGTAAACAGTAACAATTGACTGGATAACTATGCCAGTACAGGCTTATTTACAAGTATTATTAACTTTTTAGTGAATAAGATGACTTATGGCCAAAGCGGCATAAGACGGTATTAAAATTGCCCAGTAGGGTTTACAAATTCTGGGTGTAGTGAGCGTAGTAAGACTTTAAAGATTTTACACCCTTTAGATTGTATCAACATGAATATAGGAAATTATTTACAGTTATACAACAAATTGCTTAAATTTGATAGCCATTATATGCAGCTTGAAATTGATAACAATTATATGCAGCTTGAAGATCCAGGTAGGTTGGTATGGTCTGGACTTCGCTGCTCCCGTCTGTTCCCATAGTGACAGCTATCTGTTGCCCTGGTTTGGTGGATGGTTGTTACACGACCGGCCCCATCTCCATGCTAGAGGAAGCCGGCGATGCTGCCACCCACAGCAAGCTCACCATAGTGGGAGGTGCTTGGGTGGTCATGCAATCGTTGCATGACTTCTCAGATGCAACCGCAATCTGAGGGTTTCAACACGACCGGCCCCATCTCCATGCTGGAGACCGCCGGCGTTGCTGCCACCCACAGCAAGCTCACCATAGTGGGAGGTGCTTGGGTGGTCATGCAGTCGTTGCATGACTTCTCAGATGCAACCGCAAACTGAGGGTTCATCTACAGGACCGGCCCCATCTCCATACTGGAGACCGCCGGCGTTGCTGCCACCCACAGCAAGCTCACCATAGTGGGAAGTGCTTGGGTGGTCATGCAATCGTTGCATGACTTCTCAGATGCAACCACAATCTGAGGGTCCAAAATATAGGGGATGTGCCCCATCCTTAGACTAGTTGATCCAGATTAAATATCCCAGGTTTGAAAATAGGGGCTTAAGCCCAATGCTGGATCAATTAGTAGAACATGAATATAACAGCTTATTTACAAGGAACGTCTTAAACTTTTAGGTTGAAACAGGAAGAGATTTCCTGTTCTATAATAAACATTTGGTAGCGTGGTGATTATTTTATAGCCTAAAAGTCAACCGATTCCTTTACGACGATGCAACCCATTACCCAAGCAAACTTGTGGACCAATGGATTTACACCCTTTGCCAACACCTTGCAAAAGTCCTTCCTTTTGATTTTTCTTTTCTTCTGGGTCACTATGCTTCAGTCTGACCCATGGTTTCCTCTTCTGAAACTCGTCTATCCTGGAAGTATGGCCTTTGACATCACACAAAGGGCTGTTCTCATCCATCACCCTCCTGGTGACTTCCGGGATGTCCCTCCAACCACACTCTGATATCTCTCGCACCATCTCCCCAGGAGTATGGCCTTTGATGTCACGCAATGGACTGTTCTCATCCGTCACCCTCCTGGTGACATCCAGGATGTCCCTCCAGCCACATTCTGACACCTTTCGCACCATCTCCCTCCCACTCTGAGTTTCTTCTATAGTGAAACCTGCGACTTTTATGTCACCTGTTGGACTCTCCACATCCACTTCTTTACCTCTGGCTTCTGGCAAGTCCTGTAAGTCTCTGTCTGGCATCTCCAAAACCACCTTTCTTTGTTCTTCCGAAGACTCACCCAAGGTGAGGTTATGGCCCTCTATGCCATGCACTGGATCCCTAACATCCATCGCCCTCTCAGCGACTTCCAGGATGTCTCTCCCATCACAGCCTGACATTTCTAGCACCATCTCCCTCTCCCCTCTCTCTGGATGACCTATCTCCTCACTACCATGCCAATGCTGATCCTCAGCACTCATCACAGCCAAGCTATGGCTTCTCAAGTTAAGCACTGTGTCCTTGTTGCCCATTGCTCTCCCCGCAATGTCCATGACACTCTCAGAGTCACAGTTTAACACTGTCTCAACCATCCCTTTATTAACTTCGTTCTCCAGGTTCACCTGATTGACAGCAGTGTACACAGTCTCAACCCTGACTGATTGACTCTCCCTAGTCATTCCACTCGTACTGGTCTCAGTCTCTTTACCCAGAACCTTATTCTCTACTTCCAACTCCATCTTCTTAAAGTTCACATGTACTCCCCAGGTAGTCATAGCATCCATTCCCAGTATGGCCTCTGGTTGCATTTCAACTACCATCACTCTCAATGGTAGGCAACATCCATTGAAATCAACCATTACCTCCACTGTTCCATGGGTAACCATCTCCTTTCCAGCTGCAGTCTTCATTTGGGATTCAGTAGGATCCAAGATTTTATCCCCATTCAAGGATCTCCAAACATCCAAGGATAGCAGTGAAGTTAAAGCCCCAGTGTCAACCCTCCACTGGACTTTCCGGCCACAACAACTTCCTAACACATTCATGCCCAATGTGTCTGCATCCCTGACCACCGGAATCCTACGAATCACTCTAACTTCATCATATTTCTTTTCCTGGGCCCCTTCCTGCTGTGCTGAAGAAGCCCCTGTTAGTTTTCCTGCGTCTTATTTTCTGAAACCCTAATTCCCAGACATTCATGAGCAAAATGTCCTAACTCATTACAGGAATAACACCTCATCCTTGACTTGTCAAAGGGAGTCCTGGAAGGATTGTCCAATTCTGCTAGAGCCTTCCTTGTCAATTCTATAACTCTTTCTTCTGTGAGTCCACCACTGGTGCCTCTGGCTTGTCCTCTGACCATTGCCACATGCTGAACATCTGAGAATCCATATTCCTCATTCCGATACTCAGGCCACTGACACTGAGCCAGCTGATCAACTTCATGGTCAGCTCTGACCATTCTAGTCTTGTGAACTGTCCTTAAATCTTCACCTTTGAAATAAGCTTCAGCTTGTAAGGCAAGGGCCACAGCATCTCGAAGGTTCCTGGGGCCCCGTAAATGCACCCACTGTCTAACTCGCCGGTCCCAGACTGCACTTAGAAAGTGTTCAGTTGCCAGCTGCTCAACTGTAGCTCTATCTGCATAGGGGTATGCCTTCTCTACTGCAATTTCAACCTCCTCAGCCAGTATCCTCAGAGACTCCTCTTTACCCTGGCGACGGTTCTTGAGGGTGGCCCGGTACAACTCCTCTTGATGGCGTGGTGCATATCGTTCCTGCAGTGCCATTAGTAGTTGGTCATATCCATTTGCAGAGTACACATCCACTCTGGTAAGTATTCGTTGGGCAGATCCAGTCAAACTAGCTGCCAGGTAAAGTCCCTTTTCCATGTCACCCCAGCGGTTCACGGACGCAACCACTCTAAAGTGTCTTAAGTACTCCATAAGTGGCTTACTGCCATCATATTGCTGCGGTTTCAGGTTTGGCCGATGGCCATCTCTTTCAAATTGACCTGACCTGGCATCGGAATCTCTACGGACACTGGAATACCCATGGTCATTCCTGGGTGCTAGACCCAAATAATCACCAGTCGGTCTTGGAACCCCGGTACGTGCCCGATCACGTTCCGCATGTTGACGTACCATAGGCTCATGAGTTGGGTCCCTCTGCATATTGCTGGTCCCCATAGGCTGCCATTTGGCTTCCTGACAGTCTCCAGATCCCTTATAGATACTCTCTTCCAGGAGGGTGCCCCTCGGGGCTGGAGGTCTCTGTCCCAGAGGGTCATAGAGGCCTTTGGGTTGTCCCCCGCTAGCAGCAGCACCCATAGACTTTGTTTCTGTGGGCCCTTTTGCCTCTAAGCGGGTCATGTCAACTTGGTATCCCTGTCGGTCCAACTTCTCCCATGCTGACTGGGAGAGTGTCACCTCTCCTGTTGGAGAGAAGGGGAGACCACGGTTCTCCTCTCCAGGTGACATATCCATTTGCTCAGGCCTTGAAGTAGCCCTCGGCCGTGCCCCGTCTTGAGATGCGTCCATCATCTTGGGCTAATTCTGAATACTCAGCAAAATTATCCCCTTTTTTTTTTTATCAGGATGGATTCCTGTCCTCCAGTGGACATGCAGTTTCCTTCCTAAGGTACTAAATAACCAGCAGGTAGCGTGGTGAATCACTAGTGCTCTAGTCAGAAGATTGGTAACAGATAGGCCTACAATTATTTTCCCAACTGTATTTCATCAAATTCAAAGGCAGTGGTGAGACAGAGTTGTCAGTTTAGTCCCACACTCTATCTGCACTGTTTCCTATAAGGGTCCAAAGCAGTGTCAGAATGAATTCCCAGTAGTGCACTCTCTACCAGAGCATAGCTTTACGAAGTGAACACTGTGCAGAATGTCCCTGGTAAAACTCATGAAACTATTTGCTTAGGACTCCTTCAGAAACTAGGTAAATTCAATTCAAATCCGAGTGGCATATGCTAAGCAAAGACCAACTAAGTATTCTTTCTTTCCTCCTTGCGCTAAGTTTACTACTAGAGTATCAATGGGATATCTTAGCATCAAATCCTTGCCATATTTAGCTAGTAACTTGTGTTTCAAAACTGGTTGAAGCCTGGAATTCCATTAAAAGCTGTTTGCGTGCATTCTCTACCAGAGCGTCGCTATGAAAATGAGCAGGGCGCAGAATGTCTGTACCGAAACGTCATGAAAGTCTACAGGTCTCCTTGGTGACCAACTGTTTTATTTCCATCCCAACTTTACAAAATCCTAGAAACATTAGGTAAATATACCTCAGCAGAGTAAAGGGGGGTGTCTAGACATCCAATTCTTGCACATTTCCTTCAAACCAGAGAGTTTGGGGCCTGGAATCCACCGAAACACTGTTCGCGTGTGCCGCGCATTCTGCGTCGAGTCAAAGTTCGAATTTTCTTATCCTTTTAGTGTGAGAACACTCACGCTGCAGAGTGGTCCGCGGACTTTTCGGCGGCGAGTGATGATGTGTTTTCCATGGAAGAAATCCCCCCAAAAGCTATGAAATTTCGAAAAGCATCCAAGAACAAGACTACTACATGAACCATGAAGGTTTGCAGCATTAACTCATCGAAAGATTTAGTCAGAAAAGTGACTTTTGATGGAGTTTCTTCGGTGTTGAACATGGATCACTGAGTGGTTCTCACTCACCGGGTAGCCATTCACACACGGCGGATTTCAACTCGGATTTTCCAACAGAAATCGGGACAAATGTGAATTTAATCGAAGGACACTGTCATTACCAGACAGAGGATGGTTCCTGGCCTAGGATTAAAACTTTATTTTGTGGAGGAGATACCATTTCCATCGTTTTCCAGGGGGGAACTCGGCCGTCCTCCAACTCCGCCGTGATGCGTCCGTGACGAAACGGAAGTCGGAACCACAGTGGGCGTCCGTCCGTTGCACGGCAGAAACTTCCACCGAAAACAGGTTAGTTTTTAGGGAAATTGGGTCTTTTATTGGAAGTTATTTCATCCAATCCCACCGCTGCCACCAGTGTAACATTCATAAGATGTTATTGTCCCTAAAATACCTGTTTCCGCGCGTAATTCGCGCGCGGCCGCGTGCAATTGATTCAGAAAGGCAGGAGATGTGTGCAGTCCAAAGTTTATTGGTCAAATGACAAAGATGCGCGTACCGCGCTCCTATTTATAGACTTTTGGGGCCTCTGGCGGCGGCGGCGTGCCAGAGGCGGCGGCGCGTGAGTGGCACGCGGCGGCGGCGGCGCGCGAGAGGCGTAACAATATATTTTAATAAATATAGGTGTTTAGGTTCATTTTCTTACAAAGTAAAAGGAAATTTCACCAATTGTATTTTTCTGTTCTTATTCCTGTAATCTATACATTCTGAACAGAAGAAAAAATAGAATATAAAAAAACGCAGGTAGCAACAAAACAGACCTTGAATGGAGGCTGGATAACACCTGTAGACAACAGCTACTGTCAGCCAATCCGTCCATCCCTCCAGCCAAGGAAGAGAGTCAGACAAATAACACTTCCCTGGGTTTCCTCCAAATGAAAATGTCTGACAAGTGTGTCCTGATGGTAAGACCACTCCCCCAGCAGGTCCTAGACAAGCCTCTTTACATTTGTCCGGGGAGTTAATGTCTGCAGGTTGTTCTATAGCATTCACAGATTTTTGCAGTTTCCGGTCCAAGAGTTCCCACATTTGGAATTCACACTTGACTGAAAAATGTTTACACATTGCACATTAGATTTTTTTCCCATTTTTGGTATAACATGAAACAAAGATAAATCATACAACAAGTGTTTCATCATAGATCATGTTTTTAGTTTCTAATTCAGACAAAATCTGACCGACCACATCACATTGTTTTGTTATAATTATTTCATACAATTTTACTTTAATCAAAGTAATGTTTCCTGAAGGAAAACAGATGATATGTATAATGAGTAATACATATCTGTAAATGTCTTAGGTGAAAATATAGTACGGGGGAAAAATGGGTATAATGCTTAACATAATCATTTTATTATTGTGAAAAGGGTGCTACCCAGCCAGCGGTGTGACATTATAATAATGTTGCAGCAAAGTTCTGGATAGGTCTTTGTTACGTTACATTGTAACATTGCAGCAATGTTAATTTGATGACACCCAATAACCTCACTGCAACCAACTGTTGCAACGTTTTATTGTGACTTTCTGCTAACCACAGTTACGTTCTTTATAGGTAAGGTTAAGACCTGACCTAATCAGAACATCACAATAACATTCTGTTTAGGTTAGGTTGAGACCTCCCCTAGTGAGGAAGTTACAGTAATTTTTTTTGAGAGAGAGGTCTGACCTCACGGAATCCGAATGTCAAGTATGGGTGCATAACGTCCATTACGACACTCCGGCTGGGTAGACATATGTTATGGTTCTTCAATTCCATAATAGCAATTCATTTTTTTTAAATAACTTACTTTCACTTTTCGGCATGTATTTTGATGTTGATGGGTGGCCTTCAGGCTCTTTATCTGCAGTTTATCAGCAGCACATCATTATATTAGTAAGAGGGAAATATTCCTTTATTTAGTGAAAAACTCACTGATTGACAAAACATGTTTTGGATAGTCAAAACAATGGTTATAATGAAAACAATCTATTTAAGAAATTAATAGATAAAACCATTTTATTTAGTATAAGCAATCTAGAAAATTTGAAAACCCAACATAACAAGTCTATTTCAAACAAATGAAATGAATTACAATAAACAATTCAATGTCACAACACAATTAAGGTTAAAAGACAAGTAAATGTTCACTGGTAAACTTATGGTTAAAGTTATATGTTTGGCATGATCACAAAGTACACGAGATCGTGTAGTCGAGCTCGTATGGTACGAGCTGCACAAAAAATGTATGCACGAGTTATGAAACACGAAGTTGTAAAACACAATATATAAGTGACTGGAAGTGACCCCAGCAAAAGGTCAGAGTAACCACCTGATGTTATGTAACCAAGCAGGAGTCAGGTTATGGCTATATGAGAGAGTGATTGCACGAAAATAAACGGTCCTGTCTTGGTACTCACTGTTATCACACCTCTTTTCTTCCCAGGAATGGACCGCAAAAGACTAAGAAGAGTAGGGCAGCTGGAGATAAAGGTCCATGAGATAGAATTAGACTAAAGTTTAGCCAAAAAGGGGAAGTTGGACAAGGAGGTATGAACTCGGTTGTACGGAAATGGGGACGAACTGACCAGAAGCACAAGCACGGGCTTCGATCAGCTTTAGGGATGAAAACATGGGACATCTGCCTATACGCTACAACCTTTAAAATGTATTCCCCGTTTTGAGCCTAGAATCGTCATTCAGAAGATGGCCGTAAGACATTCTGCACGAGACCCTGTCCCCGGTCTGGTTTAAACCATGACATCTGCCTCATGCTAACCCATCCTGGATCGAAGGCCCTGATGCCTCAACTGTGAGTATCACAAACTGTATTCCACCCACCACCGACCCCCTGTGCACAGGGCACGTTTCTGAGAACCATACGACCACTTGCCCGCCCTGTAGCTTCAGAGGCTCGGATGAGTGCTTGGGTGATTCATCCTGCTTGAGCTTTCGAGAAATTTAGCGCAACTTGGATGAGAACAGTCAAGAGTACGAATATCTTAGCAGGGAAACCGTGCAAGAGTCACTCGCTCGTCCCAGCTCCTAACTTTCCCTGAGAACATCACACAAATGTCTGTCTGAATATGATTAGGATGTTCAAGTTATAAAGCATTTTTAGCTGAGGCCTCAGTTATAAGTTGATATAATTGTCTAAATCACCCAGAGCCCTAAAGGTGAGACAATGGAAATTTCATCCAAACTCACGAAGGAAGTGGAACACCAGAAACACAGCAAGTGTACAGAGTCCAGCCATCCCAATGGCCCCGAATACCCAAGCCCACCATGGGGGGCATGTGCAGCAGTTGACAGCCTTGGAGCTGTTGGCTTTATTAGAATTCATGGTGGTTCGGTGCCGTTCCCTCCTCTTTGGAACTGTGTGCTCTTGTTGAAGTTTGCCTTCATGCTGAAGCTCTTCATAACCGAGACTTTCATCTGTATTGTAAGTTCCGCTCATGATGGGTTATCTGTAAAAGAAGTTGTGAATTTTTTAGGTGGATGTCCATGATAAAATTGAAATATAGAAGTCCAGTTTACTATGTATTCCTAATACTTGTACCCATTAAAGATATTTCAAAGATCATGTTTTTTTCTACATACCCTTAGTTTTTTAAATTATAAGTAATATATATATATATATATATATATATATGCCTGAACTATGGATAAACAGTTGTCTTGACCCAGAGCTTAAAAGTTGTTGTATGCTGACATGTATTGTATATTTCTTATACATGTGTGTTGACACCTAGTGACAACTAAGGTTCTATAACTACAAATATCACCCAGAGTTCTCTTGTTTCTGTTTCTGTTTAGGCTGGAGCCTCCCCAGCCAAGGATATGACGTTCTAATAACATTCTAATAACGTTCTGGATTGGTTCTTGTTATGTCACCCTGTCAGGTTACAGCGACGTTCTTTTGATGACTCCCAATTACGTCGCTGCAACCGACTGTTGCAACGTGACATTGTGACATTCTGTGAACGTTCTTGTCATGTTTTTTATAAGGCTGAGACTTAATAAGAATGTCACAATAACATTCTATTTAGGTGTGGTTGAGACCTCACTGAATGAGGATGTCGCAATAACATTCTGTTTAGGTTAGGGTGACACCTAACCTAATAAGATGGTTACAGTAACCTTCTGTTTAGGTAAGGTTAAGACCTGACATAATCAGAACTTCACAATAATGTTCTGTTTAGGTAAGATGGGGGCCTCCACTGGTCAGGAGGTGACAACAATGTTCTGTTTAAGTCAGGTCTAGACCTTACCTAATCAGAATGTCACATTAACATTCTATTTCAATTTGATCTTGACCTAACCTCACCAGAACGTTGTAATAACATTATGTTTTGGTTAGATCACAACCTCACAGAAAAATAATGTAACAGTTACATGACATTTTAGTAAGTAACAGACAAACCGAAAAGTATGGTCGCTTAACTTGAGCGTTATGTCACGCCTTGGCTGGGTCTACATTATACGCGGTGGTAAAATGTGTTATCAATTGCATAACATAGTCTCTGCAAAACATATGCTGACGTCTCAGGGGAAAGGAAGATTCATTTTTCACTTTTTGAAACGGTGGCAGGTCTACAAATAGATTCAATTAAAAAAGAATGTTTCCTGTTTGCAATTCGTGGGAGTGGGGTTGAGGGGAACACCCCCCTCCAAATGAATCCACCTCTTGAATGCTCTACATTATGCATGTATTAGTCTGACTGTATTAGAGTTGATACTTGTTTCTTTGGGGAAAAATAGTGCCTTTTAACTACATCACCTAATTCCCCTTCATTTTACAAAATAGTCTTGTTATGAGTGGGTACATAGGCATACTTCACAAACTTCTTTTTTAAATAATATAGTTATTATTTAGAACGTTTTGCACTTGCTTTATGTAGTATCACGACACCTCCTGTCCCTCTTTCTGCATGGCTGAAACTTCCTGCATCTCCCCATGCCCCCATCCCATCCCTACCCCAACCACAGTATCATTGCCTATCAATGATTAATGTGTCTACAGGCCTATATACCATTGGGGAGTGATGGTGGTGGCGAACCGAACTCCCCCCCCTTCACCTCCTTTCCACAAAGGACATTTTTTCCTCACATTCCACCTTACCTTTCAAAATTTAATGTAAAAATACCTAACAATAGTAGGAAAATATCGAAAAGTGCCACTCTTTACTGCCCAGCACCCTGCTTTTGAAGTTCAAATTATTGAAAAGCCCTGCAAAAGTTCCACCTAGGGAACTTCGCTGAGATATAAGATTGTTGATAGCAAGAGTCGGCCATGTTGGTTTTTGGGCCCCCACATCCGTGCTATTGGTATTTCCAGGTGGCTCTCCTTCCAGATTTGATAGTTATGCCTCAGAGGTGACTCATACCAAATTTGGTGCTTTTAACCGCCCGGTTACGATTTCACTAAAAAATGACCTTAACAGATCCCACTAACAGCAGAACCTGTATATGGACCTATAATCACTTACTGTAATTACTTATGCTGGTTGATGAATGACAAATCCAGTTAACACAGTGGTCTTATTTAGAGTAAAGATGTCTACAACTGGTACCCTTTGGTTCCATCAGTAAAATTCCAAGCAGTGTACATATCCTCCACAATTAAGATTCCTTGGAACGTTTATTTCAGTCGCTAGGCTCCTGCTGTCGTAGGTGGTCCACTAAGGAAAACTGAATTCAGCTAGTCGGTATAGAAGAAATGTGACCTAAATTGTCAGCAGTTTTTCTTATGCACTTCGAATTTCAACCTTGCAGGTCTTATTTTAAAATATCACGCGGCAGCTGTATATAGTTGAATCTTTTGCTAGTAGTTCTATTTCTTGTGCACTGGTCTTAAAATCTGGGGCAGTCAGCCAAGTAATACCGTTTCCTGTAAAAACTACTTCCTCACATTACCTTTTACTGATAGATCAACCTGATGGGGGCTGTCTGGTTTACAAAGAATGTGTTTGATAGTCAGACTATAGGCCAAGCGTGAGTTTTCCTGTTGGCGCCCCCATTATCGTGGGACACAAGGATGAAGGTGAGAAGAAGCACCAGAATTAAAACACTTGTCAAAATGCAATAAATAGAAGGAAAAATTTCAAATTTGGCAAGAGGGGAGATGAGGTAATTCTATGGTCATATACTATTTTTTCAGATTTTTTCTGTCATAGAATGAAATTTACTGATTTCTTAAAGTATGATCTACTATGTAGAGTACCAAGAGCCTCAATCACGCTATTCTCCCTGACCCAGTTTACCTATTACATAATGTGTCATGCAGCTTGTTCACCAGTTGCGGTGAACTCACGCTAGGCCTATAAGGTTTTACTTTATGTTAATTCATTAGGTTGCCAATTACCTTTGTTCCTTATTTATTATTCCAGTGTGCTATCTCGCGTATATCGCAGTCTCCCTTCCTGTCTTGACTGCAGGTCATCCAAGAATTTACCCAGCCAAGGATATGACTGCAAAATTATGTTGCAGGAACGTTCTAGATTGATTCTTGTTATGTCACACTGCTAGGTTGCAGCGATGTTCTTTTGATGACTCCCAATTACGTAGCTGCAACCAACTCTTGCGACCTTTCATTGTGATGTTCTGATAACATTCTTGTAACATTATTTATGAGGCCGCGACTTAATAAGAATGTCACAATAACATTCTGTTTAGGTGTGGTTGAGACCTCACTGAATGAGGATGTCACAATACTATTCCATCAAGGTTAGGGTGACACCTAACCTAATAAGATGGTCACTTTAACATTCTGTTTAGGTAAGGTCAAGACCTAAAATAATCAGACCATTACAATAATTTTCTGTTAAGGTAAGGTTGGAACCTCCCCTGGTCAGGAGGTCACAACAACGTTCAGTTTAAGTCAGGTCAAGACCTCACCTAATCAGAATGTCATGATGACATTCTATTCTATTTCAATCTTGACCTAGCCTCACCAGATCGTTATGATAATATTCTGTTTTGGTTAGGTCTTAACATCACAGAAAAATGATGTAATAGTTACATGACATGTTAGTTAGTAGCTGACAAACCAAAAAAGTATGGTTGCATAACGTGACCATGACGTCACACCGTGGCTGGGTAGCTCTTCATTAAGAGGTGACAAGAACATGTGTGTGAAAGGATAGTATTTATCAAAACCAAGACATGTACTATATGTCGCTCTTATTGACACTATCAGTCCAGAGAGCCTTGTCCACTCTACTACATACAGCCAACTCCCCTTAGCCTAATCCACCAGCCTGGCCCTGCTCACATATCAAGTCAGTAACCTGAGTTCACAGTGCCTCTTACTCCATGAGGATGTACCTACTTGGCTTACCAATTACACTCTTAGACTGCTGGTACATTACGCATCTTTTTACTTTATCAATGACTTGGGCTCTACACTCTCTGCCCACAGAGAGTCAATGTTAGCCCTGATTCTTTCTCAAAAGTTAGCTAAGATTATATGCAATGGCTAACACCCGCGTCAGTACAGTATGACAAATACCTGTACTTCTACTGTCTGCAGTTATTTGAATAAACTTTAAACCTCTGCAAAGTGAGTCTCTTCATTCAGAGTTGAACGCCCTGCATGAAGAAGTATACTCTACCCATGGCTAGCATATATAATTTCTATCATCTAGGAATAATAACAACTAACTATTAGAATGAAGTAAATTAACATCTTTATTATATTCCACAATATATCAACATTAATACACAGCACTCTTATTCACTAATATTGTTGGAAAGCTTGATTCAAGAGGAGTTCAATGGTATATAATAAAATAATGACATGTTCAAACATGGTAGTTTGTTATATGATCTGTCAGATTGTTGCAAATTGGTCATAATTGTTATTTATGACTTTTACTGATTTTCCTTGCACATTCACCATGCTAGATGGGGGTGATGATGGCTTGAGAAAGATCTGGTATTGAGTTATAAACTCTGTATATATATGGACAATTTTTAGATTTAGATATAGAAACACTAATACACAACACTCTTTTCAATATAATGGATTTGTATAGCAGGTAGGAATGGGTTATGAATAATGAATAAGTATGGGGGACAGCATTTCAGCCAGTTACATAAGGAGTTGTTTGTGTGAAGCAGGAACAAGCAGGAACAGGAACCCATGTCCCAGCCCAATTTAGGAAAGATATTTTATATAAAGAACCTTAGGAATTCTACATGAAAAGGTCAATTAAGTTACAATTATAGTATTGTTGTACTTTTAGAAAAGCCCATCCAATCTAGGCAATTTTAGCCCAGGGTTAGGGTTAACTTTGCCAATAATAGGCATTATTAAGGTGTATAGTCGGGTTAGGTATTGGATGTATAGAATGGTTATTTCTTTATTAATTTACAGTCTGCATATGACTGAAGTACATTGTATAAGGTACCATGGAATTGTTAAAAGTGTTAGTCATGCATTACCTGTATGAAGTGGTTAGTATTATTTTTGTAGTAACAATTAAAAAGGTTGAACAGGTGTTCTATAGGTATTTACGAGTATTTATGAGTCAGGCATGAGGCCTGGGTGGTGTAACTAAGGGAGCAACCGGTTCTGAGTAGTACATATGGCACACTCACCAATGTAACCTTTATATTATTATTAGTGTTATTATGGGAATTATAACCAATCTATTGCTATCAAGTAGTGGGTTTATGTGTGTAGAATGGAATAAAATAGGATTTATGATTGAAATGCTATTGTGTTGTGGAATGTGTACCTCTAGGTGCTTAGCAACCTTGACACAATAGTAAGTAGGCTGTATCAACGATCCAGAGTTACCTTCAGATATCACAACCTAAACCTTGAAATATCTTAAAATGTACCTTTGCAATAAAAACATATATTCATACATTATATATTCCCTTTTTTGACAATAAGTTGTTGAGATAATGGTAATGCCTTAGCTACCCAAAAACTAAGTTTAAATCAACCCAACCTTTAATTTAAAAAATGCATCCCCCACCTTTATACTTCTCTAATTCCCACTCTCTTTCCAACCTCCACCCCCAATATGTCTTGCATTCCATTTCCCTTTGTCCCTTCACTTCTTCATTTCTGAAGTCTGGTCTTCCCCTCCAACCTTTCTCCCCTTCCAACAATCATTTCTCTTCTACTGCTATGGCTGCTATGCCTTCAATACCATTTAGAATGTTATCATCCATTCACTTCTTTAGAATTGAAACTCCCTCAGTTACTGCTTTACTCTCTAACATACTAATTTTGGTTTACTATAAGGATACCCACTACAACCACTGTACAGTTAAACCAATATTCCACCATGCAGTGTTTCATTTGTATTTGCAGGGTTTCTCTTCAAACATGGTGTGTTTGAAGCACCGCAAGTTAAAATTTTTTTGTTAATTATAGTAAATTGGTACTTGCAATGGGGCAATGCAAGTACCACCACAAATACTTTTATATAGGTTTTCTGTAGATTTCTTATGGTGTGGTATCCAACATGTTGGTATCTGAACCTCGAATCGCGGGCGGTGGCAAAATCAAGCATCGCAAATTGTCTCCCACCTCATAGTGAAATATGGCATTTATTGTGAAATCCATGGTTTTGTGTCACACACTTTGACTCGTCTAAAGTTAACATTGTTAGCACGTGGGGAGAGGCTGTAGTTCGGATTTGTGCTAAAATGACAGGAGGAATCCCCCAAGTTATAGTCGAAGCCATAACAGACTGAGCCATCCTTACTGTACTGACGGCGACTGTACTCTTCACACTGAATCATGCAATTATAATCATAGGGAACTGAACCATTCTGAAGAATTGCTTGGCTGTCAGCTTGGTTGGATGTCTTAAGTGGATACACATTACCACGTAAACCTAAAATAATGTGAGAATAATAATATATTTAAGACATTTTCTATAATTTGAAATTACTAATTTTGGAAATTCAGATACATCCACAGATGGGAATTAAAAAGTTAGAGCCACAAAGGACTTTTTGGAAATATATGTCAAATATCACATGAACAAAGACTTAAAAGGTTTAGAACGTATTTTCTAAAGGAGGAATGCAGTATAAAACTGAATCAACAGCATGAATATCATTGTGTCTATATTCTAAAAGGATGTTCAGTATCATTACCAAATGGATGAATATGAGGGTAGTAATCAGTGCCATCCTCCACAACTAGTTGACCTGCAGGATCCAGGGTTCTGTACACCACACATGATTTGGTCTGTTTATTAAACGTGAAACCTTTGCAGTGTACATCTTCAGGCTCCATCTTGAACACGCATCTATCAGCGCACTGTGGAAGGGAGTCAGCAGACAACTTAACCCCCATTGTTCTGCTAGTGGTCATTGGACGACCATTCCACCACTTGAAGAACACATCTGAACAGCCTATTGGGAAAATCAATGTGTCAAATGTTACAAACTGCATAATTAGACTAACAGCGAGGAGTTTGTGTATTAGTTTAATTAAAAGGTGTCTATATTAAACAGATCAATATGATATGTTGCATAAACTTCAAAGTACAAAACATCAGTGGCAGTTTCAGTTCTATGATTAAGCGGGCCTAAAGTCTATGTTTTCCTATTTGTTCTTTCCTTCTGAACTTAAGAAAATAGAATTTGAATGTGACTGTAAAGCCAAAGGAAAAAGTAGACCAAACCCTAACTAAGCTTCATCTAAAGGTTTTCTAGCTAGAGTACAGGAATATTAAGATGTCTAATAATATCTATTTCAATCAATATAGGTGGTTCAACTTCATTTTCTTACAAATTAAAAGGAAAATTCACAAATAGTATTTTTCTGTTCATATTCCTGTAATCTACAATGTAAAAAAGCAGGCAGCAACAAAACAAACCTTGAATGGAGGCTGGATAACACCTGTAGACAACTGCTACTGTCATCCAATTACCCGCTCCCTCCAGCCAAGGAAGAGAGTCAGACAAATAACACTTCTTTGTGTTTCCATCGAATGAAAAAGTCTGACAAGTTTGTCCTGATGGCAAGACCACAGCCCCAGCAGGCCCTAGACAAGCCTGTTCACATTTGTACTGGGAGTTAATGTCTGCAGCTTGCTCTATGGTGTTCACAGAATTTTGCAGTTTCTTTCCTGAGAGTTCCCACATTTGGAATTCACACTTGGCTGAAATATATTTATACATTGCACATTTGATTTTTTTTCTATTTTTGGTATAAAATGAAACAAAGATAAATGATACAACAAGTGCTTCATCATAGATCATGTTTTTAGTATTGTATCTAATTCTGACAAAATCTGACTTTGTTTTGCTACAATTATTTCATACAATTTCACTTTAATCAAAGTACTTTTTCCTGAAGGAAAATAAGTGACATATATAATGAGTAATACATATCTGTATATGTCTTAGGTTACAGTAAAGTACGGAGGAAAAATGGGTTTTATGCTTACCATAATTATTCTATATTTTATTTTTGGTTATAACCTATGTTAATTAGATACAGAAATACCCTTTCATTTATATTATGAAAAGGGTGCTACCCAGCCAGCGGTGTGACATTATAATAATGTTCTCGATTGATTCCTGTTACGTCACACTGTTATGGTGCAGTGATGTGATGACTCCCAATTAAGTCACTGCAACCAACCCTTGCAACGTTACATTGTGACATTCTGACCACATTCTTGTAACGCTATTTATGAGGCTGAGACTTAATAAGAATGTCACAATAACATTCTGTTTAGGTGTGGTTGAGACCTGACTAAAATGAAATGTCACAATAACTTTCTCTTTAGGTTACGTTGACACCTGACCTAATAAGATAGTCACAGTTACGTTCTGTATGGGTAACTGTATGATAAGTTACCTTATCAGAACATCACAATAACATTCTGTTTAGGTTAGGTTGAGACCTCCCCTGGTGAGGACATTACAATAATGTTTTTTTAAGAGAGGTCTGACCTCACCGAATTAACGTCACTATATCGTTCTGTTTGGATTTGGTCACTGCTTCTTTAAAACGTTATGGTAAGATTCTTTTTTGGTTAGGTCTCAACCTCTCAGAAAAATAAAGGTATGGCTATCTGCTTTTTTAGTAAGTAACGGACTAACCAAAAAAAAAAGGTTGCATAACATGACCATTACGTCACACTCTAGCTAAGTAGACGTATGTTTTAAAATATGGTTCTTCAATTCTATAATAGCAATTTATTTGTTGAAAATAACTTACTTTTACTTTTTGGCATGTTTTTTGTTGTTGCTAGGTGGCCTTCTGGTTCTTTGTCTGCAGGTTATCAGCAGCAAATCATTATATCAGTAAGAGGGAAATATTTCTTTATTAAGTGAAAAACTCACTTATTGTCCAAAAATGTTTTTAATAGTCAAGGTAATAGTTATGAAGAAAACAATTTAGGAAATTAGTATATAAAATCATTTTATCTATTATAAAAAATCTAGAAAATTATTTTGACATCCGCAGCACATAAAATTAATCATGGAATGTAATTTGAAAACCCAACATATCATCAAGTCTATTACAAACATCTGTCTGAACATGATTCGGGCGTTAAAGTTAGACAGCTTTCTTAGCTTATGCCTCAGTTATAAGTTGATATAGTTGTCTAAATCTCGAGAGCCCTAAAGGTGATACAATGGATATTCTATCGGAACTCACCAAGGAAGTGGAACACCAGAAACACAGCAAGTGTACAGAATACAGCCACCCAGATGGCCCCAAGAACCCAAGCCCACCACGGGGGGCATGCCTTAGAGCTGTTGGCTTTATTAGAATTCATGGCGGTTCGGTGCCGTTCCCTCCTCTTTGGAACTGTGTACTCATGTTGAAGATTGGCTTCATGCTGAAGCTCCTCATAACCCAGACTTTCATCTGTATTGTAAGTTCTGCTCATGACAGGTTTTCTGTAAAACAAGTTGTGATATTTTTTGGTGGATGTCCATGATAAAATTAAAATATAGTATTCCGGTTAACTATGTATTCCTGTACTTGTACACATTAAAGATATTTCAAAGATCATATCATTTCTACATTCCATTAGTTTTTCAAATTACAAGTAATATATATGGGCCCTGTACTATGGATAAACCAGGTGTCTTGACTCAAAGCTTAAAACTTGTATGCTGACATTGATTTTATTTTTGTATGTCTTATTCATGTGTTTGAGAATGGTGCAGGCTTTTTGTGGTGTCTATATGGGATACTTGTTGGCCACATATAAGTGTGCAGACAGGGGTGGGTAGGCACCACTTGGCATGTTGTTGTAAAGAAAAGCCTGTGTCACATGTTATATATCTTTCAGACTGTTTTTGTATGTTCATGTTGGCACCTCCATGTAAAGACCCAGTTTTTTTTCAATTTTGTTGACTTGTGTAACACTTATAGTTGCTCCCAGCACCTATACCTTTTCAACAGAAATTGTGTATTTGTGGGCCCACAAGTCCTTTTTTCCACAGGTTGGAGAAGCCATTTCCAAATGTCTGATATTTGTTCCACAAGTGACTGATACATTGGAAAATTCCACATTTGATAAACAAATGTCATCCCAGTCAAGGTGTGATGTAACGGTCATGTTATGCAACCATACTTTTTGGGTTTGTCTGTTACTTACTAAAATGTCACATAACTGTTACATTATTCAACCTTACCTGAATAGAATGTTACTGTGACCATCTTATCATGTTAGGTGTCAACAAAACCTAAACAGAATGTTATTGTGACAGCCTTTTTAAGTGAGATCTCAACCACACCTAAACAGAACGTTATTTTGATATTCTTATAAAGTAAGGTCACAATAATAGCCTCATAAATAACATCACAAGAACATTATCAGAAAATCACAATGGAACATTGCAACAGTTGGTCGCAGCGACTTTATTGGGAGTCATCAAAAGAACGTCGCTGTAACCTAACAGTGTAACGTAACAAGAATCAAACCAGAACGTTGCAACAACGTTATTAGAACATCATGTCCGTGGCTGGGATGTGACTATCTGCAATACCATATTTGTCCCACAATTGTAGCTTACACCACAAGTTTGAAAGGTTAACCATTCAACCCCTCTCTCCCCCCCCCCCTCCCCAATGAATCCACCTCGTCAACTCTGTACATTATGCATGTATTAGTCCAACTGTATTAGAGTTGATACATGTTTCAAAATATTGATATGAGTAGGTCCATAGTCATACCTCACAAACCTTTATTTAAATGTTATAGTTGCAATTGAATGTTATGTACTTGCGCTATGAGTATCACGACACCTCCTGTCCCTCTTTCTGCATGGCTTTATACTTCCTGCACCTCCCCATGTCCCCATCCCTCCCCACCACCCCAACCACAGTATCATTGCCCATTTACTTAATACTCCATGAAGGTCAATGATGTGTCCACAGACCTGTATACGGGTGGGGAGTGATGGCGGTGGCGAGCCAACCCCCCAACCCCCCCCCCCCCCCACACCTCCTTTCCACAAAGGACATCTTTTCCTAACTTTCCAGCTTACCTTCCAAAATTGTAAAAACACCTAACAATAGTAGGAAAATATGGAAAAGTGCCACTCTTTACTGCCCAGCACCCTGCTTTTTAAGTTCAAATTATTGAAAATACCTGCAAAAGTTCCAACTAGGGAACTTCGCTTTGGATTTCCGCATTGAATCCCCTGACCCATAATCTCCCAATTTTGACACCAACCCTGTCTCTTTAGTCATTTTAGAAGCTGAGATATAAGATTGTTAATAGCAAAAGTCAGCCATGTTGGTTTTGGGGCCCCCACATCCGTCCTAACGATATTTCAAGGTGGCTCCCCTTCCAGATTTGATAGTTATGCCTCAGAGGTGTCTCATACCAAATTTGGTGCTTTTAACCGCCGTGTAACGATTTCACTGAAAAATGACCTTAACAGACCCCACTAACAGCAGAACCTGTATATGGGCCTGTAATCACTTACTGTAATTACTTATGCTGGTTGACAAATGACAAATCCAGTTAACACAGTGGTCCTATTTAGAGTAAAGATGTCTAGATCTGGTACCCTTTGGTTCCATCAGTCATATTTCTATGCAGTGTACATATCCTCCACAGTTAAGATTCCTTGGAACATTTATTTCAGTCGCTAGGCTTCTGCTGTCATATGTGGTCCACTAAGGAAAATGAAATTCGGCTAGTTGGTATAAAAGAATTGCGACCTAAATTGTCCGCAGTTTTTTTATGCAGTTCATACTTTAAACTTGCACAGCTTACGTTAAAACCTCATGAGGCTGCTGTATATAGTTCAGTTTTTTGCTAGTAGTTCTATTTCTTATACACCTGTCTTAAAATCTGGGGCAGTCAGCTAAGCGAAAAAAACAAACTTCATCACATTCCCAGCCGGAGTGCGACGTAATGGGCATGTTAAGCAACCATACTTTTTTGGTTAGTCTATTACTTACCAAAATAGCACGTAACCATTACATTATTTTTCTGAGGGGTTGAGACCTAACCAAAAAAGAATGTTATCATAACGTTCTGGTGAAGTAATGTCTAGACCAAATCCAAAAAGAACGTTACAGCGACGTTCTGATTAGGTGAGGTCTCGACCTCACTTAAAAATAGCATTGTTGTGACTTCCTCACCAGGGTAGGTCACAACCTAACCTATACAGAATGTTATTGTGATGTTCTGATTAGGTCACGTCTTAGCCTCATCTAAACAGAACGTAACTATGACTATCTTATTAGGTCAGGTGTCAATGAGGAATGTTATTGTGACATTCCATTTTAGTCAGGTCTCAACCACACCTAAACAGAGTGTTATTGTGATGTTCTTATTGGGTAATGTCCCAATATTACCCTCATAATAAGGTGACAAGAACTTTACCAGAATGTCACAATATAACTAGCAAAATTGGTTGCAGCAACATTATTGGGAGTCATCAAAATAACGTTCTTGCAACATTACAATGTATTGTAACAGACACCAATCCAGAACGTTGCTGCAACGTTAACGTAATTATAATGTCACACCGCCGGCTGGGTTACTTTCTTCTGATAAAAGGAAAAGCTGACGGGGGTTGTCTGGGTCACAAAGAATGTGTGTGATAGTCAGACATGTAACAAGAAATGCGTAGTGTCCGCGGAAAAAAAGCGATCCGTACGTCCGTCGCCGTGACGACGTCCGTCGCCGTGACGACGTCCGTCGCCGTGACGACGTCCGTCGTCATGAGACGTCAAATGCATAGTGTCCGTGGGAAAAAAAGTGACCCGTGATTTTCTTTCACATAGTGGTAGCAAACTAAACATATATCCCTCTCTTCTGATACATATCTGGAATTCATACCCAAAAGGCATACTCGTCCCTATTCCACAGTTTGTGTAACGGAGCAGTTGTCTGCCTTACGATGCCACTTCACTTCGCTCAGTGGCAGCTTCGCTGCAAATTTCTTATTTGCAATTTCAAGACATCCTGCACACTCTACATGTTGTTTGATACCTTTAGGCCTATATAATTTTTCAAATTTTCTTATTTACCATATCATAATATCCCGCACACCCAACATGTTGTTTAATACCTTTACATAATTTTCTAAAATTTCTTTTTTACCATTTCATAATATCCCGCACACCATACATGTTGTTTAATACCTTTAAATATATTTTTTTTAATGTCTTATTTACCATTTCATAATATCCCACACACCCAACATGCTGTTTAATACCTTTACATAATTTTTCAAAATTGCTTTTTTACTATTTCATAATATCCCGCACACCCAACATGTTGTTTAGTACCTTTCCATAATTTTCTAAAATTTCTTATATATTATTTCATAACATCCCGCACACCCTACATGTTCTTAAATACCTTTACATAATTTTTTTTGAATTTCTTATTTACCATTTCATAATATCCCGCACACCCAACATGCTGTTTAATACCTTGACATAATTTTTCAAAATTTCTTTTTTACCATTTCATAATATCCCGCACACCCAACATGTTGTTTAGTACCTTTCCATAATTTTCTTAAATTTCTTATATATTATTTCGTAACATCCCGCACACCCTACATGTTCTTTAATACCTTTACATAATTTTTTGAATTTCTTATTTACCATTTCATAATATCCCGCACACCCAACATGCTGTTTAATACCTTGACATAATTTTTCAAAATTTCTTTTTTACCATTTCATAATATCCCGCACACCCAACATGTTGTTTAGTACCTTTCCATAATTTTCTTAAATTTCTTATATATTATTTCATAACATCCCGCACACCCTACATGTTCTTTAATAGGCCTACCTTTACATAATTTTTTTTGAATTTCTTATTTACCATTTCATTATATCCCGCACACCCAACATGCTGTTTAATACCTTTACAAAAAAAATTCAAATTTCTTTTTAACCATTTCATAATATCCCGCCCACCCACAATTAATTTCAAATGTTGTAAATATTTTTATTTCGTTTCATAATCCCGCCGGGCTGTTCTGTTTGTTAGATGTTTCCATGACATGATGTCAAGGACAAGGGCCAATCAGAGTGGAGCTTACAACCAGCTTTGGCCGACCAGCCTCACTCTGGTTTTTCTAAGGGGAGCCAAAACTCCAACAAACTGGAACATTTTGCAGCATAAAGAGGGAGATTATTGATGAAATCCTTTGACCAAAAGCCACAATATGGATTAATCTAAGCAGGGAATGAACTAAAAAAAGGTATGTTGACAGTTTAGGGCAGTGACATGGGAGGATTAGGTTGTTTCAGAGGATTTGTTGTTGTGAAAGTAAGGACAGAACCTATCAGAACATTGCCCATGGATTTTGGACAGGGGGTAAAGCGATCACGTCGCTACACTCCGTTGCGCCTTCGGCGCGGATCGCTTTAAAAAACCAGGGACAGATACAGGATACAGGATTTTCAAAAGGGGGGTGTCAGCATAAAGGGGGGTTTACACAGCCTGATAAAATCCTTACGATATGTTCCCAATAACATTATTGTAAGTCTAACTATAGACCCGATAATTTACATAAGCCTTACGATAGTCCCAACAGCCTTATCAGTCTGTGTAAACACTTTTAATCTTAGGGTTTTCATTGTCTTTAGACTGTCTGAAGGCTTAGGTTACAGCCCTTTTGGATTCATGGCTTTATGATAACCGTCTCCTTGCTTATTATCTTAAGGAAATTGTGTAAACCCTCCAGATTGTGAAAGCCCTCCAGAACACATGCATCTTCTGATAATTTTATTGACATCCCCGAACAATGACCTATATAATAATTGATTTCCCCCAATTTACTATTATTGTAAGGTTCAAGACGATAGGTTGTAAGAAGATGTCAACAGACTGTGTACACCAGGCATAAATTCTAAGTATTAAAACGGCATGCATACATGCACACACACTGTAAAAATGATGTTTAGAATTTAAACATGTTAGGGGGCTAAACATGTTTATAATCTAAACACACGAAGTCTCATGTATTTAAAAGCTAAACACTTGCAATTCCTAAACATGTATGGATTGGATATGTTTAGAATATAAACATGTGAAATTGCAGGTGTTTAAAATCTAAACACTTTCTACTTTTAAATATGTATGGAATAGATAAGCATAGAATGTAAACACATGAAATTGCAGGTGTTTAAAACCTAAACACTTTTTACCTCTAAACATGTACTGGATTTACCATATGTGTAGTTAAACTGTACTCCACCAGGTGACACTGTATGCCAATGCTCTGTAGTTCTTAAAGATTTCTTCTAAATGTTGATATAAATTAATTATAAAAAGATATAAGAATTTTCTAGTTACTGCATAGTGTTTAAGAAATGTATATGTAATACGTTAGAAGTATTTTGAGTTTAAGGAAAATTATCTTGGTTGAGGTTTTGAGGATGTACTTTGTTTAGACACCTTTTCCATATGCAGACATACATATGGACTAGGGTATGCGTCTAAAGGTTCTGGGACCCACTAGAGGTACCTAAGTGCTATCTCAGTTCACAGGTCAATTATGCATTTCTCCATGCATAATGTTGGAAGAGGTTTAACTGTAGGCCAGAATTTTTGTTGATCAATTTAGATCAGGGAACATGTTTTCCTCTCTGAATTGTAGGTGCATGATATTCCAAAATAATATAAGTGAAAAGTACCTAAGAAATTGGTTTTATTGGCTTAAATGCCATATAGCCTAAATACTTTGAAGGTAAAAATGATTTGCTAAACAGCAATTAAATCCTAAGCATTTAGACTACAAACACACTGAAGACCTAAACACTTCAAGGTAAACACCTAAACATCACACATTTCTTAACACTTAGCCCTAAACACCAATAATTTAAACATGTTTAGGAAAATAAAGTGTTCCAAAACTGGATGCACCGAAGTGTTTAGGAAAGTGTTTAGGTTCTAAACACCTGTTTTAACAGTGCATGCATGACATTTTCTTCTCTTTTTGTAGTTTAGGGTCCATTAAAAGGGGGGGGGGGGGACTCAGGACTCCCTGGAACACCACCCCTCCTCAGGATCCTCAAGACCCTTAAAACTATTCACAGATTCTGACCTCCAGACACCCTTGTAACTTAATATCCAAAATCTTACCCGAAGAGTGTTACTGGGTTTTCAAAATGTTTGTTTGCAAAGAAAGCATTGAGACCATTTCAACCATATTGTATCCCCAGATTCTGAATGAAGGTGCGCAAATATGTCTTTTGGTTCGTGCAACACACAGAAAACATGAGTCTTCATGAGTTAACATAACAACATGTGCCGCTTCAAAAGCCCTACTGCAATGTCTATTTGATAAGAAGTCGCTTTGAAATGATTGGATACAGATTTATATGAGTCCATTTCATATATGTTTGTTTTAACATGTAAAATATGACACCTATGTATATAAGAACACTGATGAACTGACAGAAATATGGTCAGATTGGAGAGCTTTCTAGATATAAGAAAATAAAAAGTATTAGCTATTGAAGTTCATGCCAAAAAAGTATAAATGTATTGCAAAATATTAATTCATTCACAAAACAAAATAATATGGCAAATCAGTGAATACCTAGTATCATGGTTGGACCCCACCCCACTACTGCCCAAACAAACAAAAAATAATTAGGATGATTTGCAACACACTACATTGTAGTTTAGATAGGGCTTATAAATGCTTCATTTCATGTTTGATATAAGAAAACGGCAATCATCGTCACCACCAATTCCTCTAGCCGTTCTTGTATATGCTATGGCATGTCAATTCTGACATATAAAAACTGAAGGTTCCTCTCAATACATTATTTGTTCATTTTTAAATGATATGCAGTGGTCAACTGTGTTTAACCCTTTCCAGACTGCCAATGCAAATTTGGTACATATATGTACCATGAATGGTTTTCTTCACCCTACAGTCAATATTTAATGAATTCTCTTAATCTTTTTGGTCTAATTTGAAGAACGAGTGGTACATACAGCCCTAAAACAATATTTTTCTCCAAATGAAATTATTAATATATTTTATTAACCCTTAAACGCATGTACTTTAGTTTTTTTTAGCATTATCTAGATGTAAATCCATATTTGGGAAGCATAATAATGTCAATTACATTGCATTATCATGACATAATTTCACAAATTTTGAAATATACATAAGTGTCATACTGGAAAAGCATATTCTGTTGATACTTCAAGGATATTGTAGCATGTACTATTGAATATTTTAATTTCAATGGACTAATTATGACATGAAAGGCACCACTATAAATATACAAATGGGGTAAATTGGTCAAAACCTCACTGAAAGTGCAAAAATGACATGACGCTATGCATAGTCATCATTCTAATCCAAATTTTACCAAAATATTCAATTACAAACCATTCAAAATGAATTGGTGTGTTGCTAAATTATGTTCCTCTTCACAAAAGTTCCTTTGATATGAAAAAATCATACTTTTTTCAAATTTTGGGGGGTTTTGTTGCCTATAATTGAAAAAATGCAGAATAATCATGATATTTTTGCCCATTTCATGTCGGACCTACATTCTTTCACTGATCAATATTTTCATATTTCCTCTACTTATGAAAGAAATGTATGCATCATTTTCTTTCATTTCTCATAAACTTTATTTCCTCAATTCAAAATTTTGTTACAAAATCAATATTTAACCCTTTTTTCTTCAATTATCTGAAAAATAGCCTAAAATTTGTCATTTTTCCTGAAAATTTGGAGGTCACATGACCTTGGTCACATGACACACATATTAGAATTTTTAAAATCAAGTCATACATTCATAATGTATAAGTAATAAGCTTTTTAATGATGTACAATATGTCCAATATCTACATGGAATACCAGCTATAATAAGCATTTCCTTTTCATATGTCAATATCAAAAGTGAAAAAAACGGCTTCTCCTCAGTCTGGAAAGGGTTAACCTTAAATCTCATTTAAAGTGTAAATACATGCCTCTGGTAAATAAGATGCAATACCAAAACTTGAAAGGGGATTTGTATTTGTTTATCCTGTAAGTGTTTTTCAAAGGGAAATACAAATTACTATAGAAACATGCACCATAACACCTAGTCAGGCTTGACATGTTTTCTGCCAGAAATATGTTACGGATTATTCCCAGATGATTTTACCTTCACTGTGTTCAATGCAGGGCCTTGATTGGGAGTCTGGAGAGACTAAATCTGGACCAAAATGCACTAGGGGCCTTCCATTTAGTATGTTGAGCTAGACTGGTGTTTATTTTCCTTTCGTTAATGTTGGGGGGTATATGTTTGATGTTTCATTACACTGTGTCGTGTTACTAACTAGTCTTTTACTCACTTGCAGTATTGACGATGGTTAATAAAGATATTATGATAATTACTGGGGAGATTTGTCTTTGTTATTCATTATTGTAGCTAGCTCTTCGATGATTTACTTGAATAAGTCTTTGTTCAGTTATTCATTTGTTCATAAGTGATAGAGACACTAAGTATGGGGCTTATTCCCATACAAAGAACACACACTTGGCAAGAGGTAAGTTAATTATAGCTATTGAAACATACTGAAGATACAAGTAAATAGTCAATTACATCCATACATTTTATGGAATTCATCTTGTAAGCAAGCAACATCAGTTACATTCATACCAGGTATAGCCGTCGATACGCTTCCCCCTTCTAGGACCATTGATACTTAAACGGCTAGTGGGAGCATCATCTCCCGTTAAACCAACACTGGAGATCATCGGTGGGATCTCCATGTTATCCTAGTACTCCGTCCATAAGGCTAAGTCCTAAGCTTTCTGATCCTTACAGTTCACCTATCTCAAACTGTACATCGTGAATAGCACAAACACTGTGACAATATTTTGTTCAATTAAAAAAAAGAAAACTGTTGTTACTCCTACTAACACTACCCGTGTATTCTGGCTTTTGCTCCTGTGTGTTCGTTGTGAAGTCTATGATGGTCTGCTCACTCACCCTAAGTCTCATACCATTATATAGTGTCAGCCGTAGGCTACACATTATACTCAGATACTTCGACTCTTATCTGATTCTCACTCATTTCATACACACCTCATTCACACTACCCCTAAAAGATAATCTTATTATTAGCTCTATACTAAAGTCATTGTAAATAGTAAGAAGCAGTTGGTTTCATAATGTCCTTCTACTCTGGCTTCTCCAGCTTTCACGCAGTGTAAGCATAACATTAACTAACTGTCTTCTTATTGCACCTATATCCTATATATACCTGTGCATACCTGTCTAAGAACGAGCTAAACCCAGTTACTGCTATCTCTGCTCGGAGGCGCCAATGCCTACCCAGCCAAGCTGCGGGTTAACAGAAACGTTCTCCAACTATACTTTCTTAGTAAGTCTGGTACTTACTAAGGTGGCACGTAACAACTAGGTTATTTCTGGTTAGGTCGAAACCTGACCAAATAAGAATGTTATTAAAACATCATTTTTGGTGAGGTTAGGACAAAACCAAAACAGAACATTATAAGAATATTCTGTTTAGGTTGAACAACATTACCAGAACGTTATGAAAACGTCCCAGTGTAACGTCACAGCAGTATGTTGCAGCAATGTTACTGGGAGCCATCAAAATAACGCAACAAGAACCAAAACAGAACCAAACAGAATGTTGCTGCAACGTGATAATAACATCACATGCTTGCCTGGGTATGCTGTCTACTATATCTAGCCACAATACAGGAGCGCCACTCAGTGCTTTGCTACAACACTAGCTCACCACATCACAATGTCCCCTGCCAGACGTTAAGAGAGTTTACAAGATATATGATATTTCATGTATTAAGAATATACTCTTTTGCCCTGTGCTTCAGTGCAATGTTCACACATTTGAAAAAAAATCTCCCTGCCCCTCCTTAAGAAAAAATATGCGTTGGATTTGAACTGGAACATATATTCACATTTTCAAAAATCTCAGATCCCCTGCCCCACTTGATGCATACATACTTAATGGAAGGCCCCCTGGTCAACAGCAATTTCTAATTCTTATTTCCTGTGTTACCCTTTTATGTCATAAGGGTTACAGTAGATCCAAATCAAGTTTTACATGTTTATAATTTTGAGAGTATGTTATTATTACTTTTGACTTTCTTTAAGTGCAGGTACAGTCACGGTGTTCAGGGGTTAGTAACTGTCCTACTGTATTCTAAACATGTTAATGTCCAGAGACAAAGAAATCCAATCAATCTCATTAGACTAACTAAATATGTTGAGCTTTTCAGTCACCATAAATCATCCAGAACAATCATTTAGTGGAAACAGGCCTTTATTTGCCACCACAAATGGTACCCCACCACACAGTGGAATGTGGGCTTAAAGGGCCATAACCACTAGGCAATTCTACCATCACTGGCCAATGGGCAACTGGGAGAATCAGGGGTGACGTCGCCTGGCAACGAAATTATCAATGGATCACTGGGCAATTCTCTGTGGGTATGGTGTGCGTTTTGGGCGACGGACAGTGGACAGAAGGATCACTGGGAAAATTGCCAGGAGAATTGCTCGGAAAATATCAAACTTGCTTAATATTACAGTTGCCCAGCAATTTCGATGCTGATTCTCCCAGTCGTTTGTTGCCCAGCAACAGTAAAATTGCTTAGTGGGTATGGGGCTTTAGTGTGGGATCCATGTTTGTGTGTCACAGACCTTTTCCCGTCTATAGTTGACACTGGTAGGCTGTGGGGAGAGGGTGTAATTCCTCACAGCGCTAAGATGACAGGTATGTTTCCCCCAGTTGAAGTCAAATCCATGACAGACTGAGTCGTTCTTGCTGTAGTTCTGACACTGAGTCTGGCATTCATATGGATTGGACACGAGACCATTCTGAAGAATCCCTCGGTCATCAGCTTGGAGGTATGTCCTGATAGGATACACATCTTTGCATAGATCTACAAATGAGGGAATATAATGGATGACTTCATGAAATTGTCATTAAATCTAAAATATTGTAAATATTCCCAAAAAGAATACAGGTGTAATAAATAATTCCCAACACTAATATGAATAATCCTTCAAAGATGTATGCCAATCAAATACACATCATCATGCGCAGGATATAGTTTTGGTGAGTTTATTGCTTGCGTACTTCCTTGGAAATGATCCCAAGGTAAAATTACTGTTTAGTAAAGAGAGTGATTAGAAGCTGATCAGGCATTGACTATGCAATCTCTGTGCAAAATATGAAATGGCAAGATAATCAGTGAAAAATAAGATTTGTAAACAATGTTCAATGAATTCTTTATCGTTATGCATGTGTGGCAAAAATTGAAACCGGTAAACCATTGTTTGCATTAGACTGATTTTATATGAGACGCATTTGCATGTTGTTACGCTGAAATAATGTTTAGTGTTACATCTGAGCTTAGAATCATGTTGTCTCACCGAAAAAGGCATAGATGTGAGACTAATAGTGTGTAGTATCCTGAATCAATAGCATGAATATCTTTGTGCCACTATTCAAAGACAAAAAACAATAGTTGTATTCAGGTTTATTGACCAAAAAAATAGGGTAGGTGGGTCGGAACTCTTTTTTTTATTTTGTTTTTTTTTAAATATCACTAACAGACTCAAATTGATTAGACATAATGATGAACATTAATTTGTTTTTCCAAACAACTTCAATAATAGTTCTTTTGATATAGAATGAGTTTTCTGATGTAATAAATGTCATTTTCTGTCGACTGGATAAATTTTATTGAATTTTAGAAAAATTTAGGGTGAAAAAATCTTTGGGTTGGTCAGGATACCTGAACACACGATTGTTTGTCTTTTAGGCCTAAAGTGATGTTCAGTATCATTACTAGATGCAAAAAAATGTTTTCCTACCACAGAATGGATGGATATGAGGGTAGTAATCAGTGCCATCCTCCACAACTAGTTGACCTGCGGGGTCCAGGGCTCTGTACACCACACACGATTTGGTCTGTTTGTTAAATGTGAAACCTTTGCAGTGTACATCGTCAGGCTCCATCTTCATGAACACACATCTCTCGGCACACACAGGAAGAGTGTCAGCAGCTGACTCAACCTCAATTGTTCTATTTGTGACCAATGGACGTCCATCCAACCACTTATAGAACACATCTGAACATGCTGTTAGACAATTTGAAATTTCAAGACTTTTATATTTGTTTCTTATACTGTTACAGGTAGTATTAAATCAACATCTACTGTATATAGTGACATCATACATGTACTTGACAATACAGAGAAGAATAAATTAAGAGAGATTTGTTATGTATATCATTATTTTGACAGCAATATTTTTTTTAAATATCTTGTGTATCTACGTCTGTGTGTTGGTGTGTGCATGCTGTAAATCGAGATGCTTTAATGTACCTACAAAATGTACAAGGTTTGAACTGAAATTTTAGACTGAATTAAAAGTGTTGTTTACCCACTGTCTTGTTTGACATTCTTATTACAATGAGTCTTAAAGGAAAGCTTGTATGATATCAATCTTTCAGTGTCAGCATTATCCAATACAGTTTCTTTAGAACATTTTCATATAAATACCTGATATTTCTATGTAATGTACCAGAAAACGGATTTCAGTAAATCAAGCTTTCAAAGTTTTTTATCTGTGCCCTTCAATCTGAAAATCCCTGATATAAAAAGAGTGTGTCTTAAAGGGGTATGATACAACGATAATAAACGCATAGATAAGTTTGTAGCTCATTATCTTCTTGCTTATTTTTACTTATTAACTTTAAGCTTTTGCTTCTGGAGACCTTATTTTTCCTGTAGGTAAATCCCACTCTTTTGACAACACAAATGGGCACAAACTTAAGATTTAGTAATTGTAAACCTTTTATAAAATGAATAGTGAAGACAAAATGTCACAAACATATGCCCACTCTCCTTTAAGGGAGGAAAAGTAAATGCAGAGGACAAAAAATTAGAGGCATCAGAAAACTGACCTGGAGAAGAAGTAGGATAACACCTGTAGACAACAACCACGGTCAGCCAGTCATTCCCTCTCTCCAGCCATGGAAAGGAGTCGGACAATAAACACTTCTTTGTGTTTTTGCTAAATGAAGACGTTTGACAAATGCGTCCTGATGGAAGGACCACAGCCCCAGCAGGCCCTAGACAAGCCTCTTTACATTTTTCCTCAGAGTTTATGTCTTCAGGTTGTTCTATAGTGTTCACAGAGCTCTGGAGCTTTAGGTCTTCGAGTTCCCATTTCTGGAATTCACAGTTAGCTGAAACATATCATTTTATGCACATCACTATTGAACTATAATGGAATTAATTAGTAGCTCAACATATTTGTTATTATCACAGATGTTTTTTTTATTTAAACCACACTCATTTAACAATGATCTTCCGTGTAGGTAGTATATACAGTTTATGGAACTCAGCAAATATATAACTCATTTATCAAATACAGTTAGTTCATGTTAATAAAGTTAGTTCATGTTAATAAAGTATCTTCACCCATTCATTCCAGGAGTTCATCCAGAACAAACGAGAGGAACTTGTCTTTATTTGATCTCAGACTAACTAGTCACAAAGCCACTCAATTAAACTCAACAAGATGGTAAACACTCCACTCAAAGAATCACTAACACATATATGTTCCTTTTACACCACGGCAATAGTTCACGCTTCTAACAAGATCCATATGCAGACCTTACATGAAGACTGCAATGTGCACTCTAATTGATACCACAACCAGCAGCTCTTAACATTTAGGTTGTCCTTAGCTTTTGTGTTACCTTACACTTATTTGAAACAGCTAAGATCATGTCACCTACTAGAAACAGACATTGCCTCTCTCTGTACATTACATACCATACAGTTGTTACTATGTTTGTTGGAAGAGCACATGTATGTGAAAGTGGTTAAAGATTTAAAAAGTAATATAAGCTAGTACCCATTCTTCAACAAGTGTAATATCATTACAACTGTACACTATCCTATGGTTCCTTCTTTGCTATTACATGTGCCAGAGATTATATTCTATGATAGAGACTTGATGCAGACAATGTGTCTTTGTCTAAACACAATTATCGAAATTAGTTTTCTCATCATGATGAAACATTTACAGAAATTACAGAGAATTCAGCAGGGAGATTAGTGAACATTAAGAAGTCATTTAGTAATAATGTCAAATAGGGAGATGTTATCTTCTGGAATGATGTCATTGTTCTAAAGATTACTTACTTCTTATTTCTTGGCCAGCTTTTGTAGTTTTGTCTTTTGGAGTTGGAGCACTGTTCTCTGACCCTCCTACAATGCACCAGTGAAGTATGGGATAGACATTTTCCGTGTATTTCAATTTCTTTCTTTTGCTTTGAATATATTTGTTGATATGTAATCAGTTCCACAGAAAGGTTCTTTTATAGAAATGATAAGCTATAATATTTACAACAATTTATAAAACAATTTAGCTTGTTTTACTTTTTATCCCCTTCATCAATATTCTTTTTTCTTTCCTTGTCAAAATATTTCTGTTTACTTTCCGCATCATTTTAATACACAGACACCATTACTGATGTGCAACTCTGATTTAGCAAAAAAAAAGTGTATGGATCGAATCTTATGGGTATCGTTATTATATAATAAATTAGAAAAACATAAATAGTTTAACTTCGTATTTCTATGTCCCTTAAATTAATCAGAATTAGAATGACATTAGGGAAAGAAATATCATCATGCACATATTACTGAGTCATTCCAGATTGGGTCTCTTAAATTGATGTTAAAAAGTTTTTTATTGGTGTGTGACTAGAGTATTATATGGTTTGAGATCTTGTCCCAAAGATTTTGCAAGGCTAGAACATTTGCAACATGACTATTCAAATAGCGGTTTTTTATTGACCTATTTATTTCTTTAGCCCAGATTATAGCAAACACAATTAAATGAGAGTCTATAGAGTACTCTTTCCTCAGCTTGTGGCATTTAAAGCATCCAAAGCAGCATGGAGGGTTTGAAATAATTGTTTTCTACATGATAGGGGAAAACTTTATTTCTGTCTAAATAAGACTATAGCAACGAAACTTACAACGACTTCTTAAGGAATCTGACCATAATCATAGCCATTACAAAAGAAATTTGGATGCATAAATATTATTGGTGTGCCTATTATGCGTCAATATTCTCCATAATTATAATGTCAGTTAAATCAAAAGCTATACAAGCTATACAAGAAGTACATCATACCTTGGAATACTGTGACTTGCTGTGATTTTTGTTTCTACAATACATTTGATACGATTTTGAATTATTATCATAATTATGATGATTTTAATTGGCAACTTGTCCTGGATCCTTCAATTCCGTATGTGATAGATATGTGAAGGAAGAACTTGTGTAAACAGGATTTTGAATAAATAAAAAAAAAAAAAAAAAAAAAAAATATTGTCATTTCAATAATTCAGCATGGTAACCTTGGGGTTGGTGTGGCTTTGCCGCAGGGACATTGTGCATAATGGACTCGATGCCACATTGGTGATAAATTTAGAATAATTGTTTTTCACATAAAAAAAAACTACATTATATAGTGGTGCTAGATAAACTGACATTAGCTCATGAATATATCATTAACAATATTGTTATCCCATAGCTACATGGTTCTAGTGACACAAACATTCTCACGTGACCATGTCTGCACATAGAGAACTTAATGGTCTTCCTTCACCTGTCTGTGGCCTGACAATGACTGATGATAATTACAACTTATATATATATATATATATATATATATATATGTGTGGTTACAGTTACAGCTTATATATACCATTCTATTTGTTTTTTGGGGTCTCAAAAATGGCCAAAAAATGACCCAGCAACAATAATTCTGAACAAGGAGAGGGTACAAGAATAGTTTTGAACAAGGAGAGGGTAGGGCAAAACTCACCAAGGAAATGAAGCACCAGGAACACAGTAATTGTACAGAGAACAGCTACACCAATGACCCCCAGCACCCAAGCCCACCACGGGGGGCACGTGCAGCACTTCTTGTGGCATGACTTCTTCTGCTCAGGAGGTTGTGATGTGGGTTGGCCAGTTCCCATCTCATTTATAGGAATCATGTATCCACTGTGAAGATATTGCCCAACATCTCCATAATGCCAGTTACTGTTATCTTCACTATTGATGACGCTTTCATAATCATTCTCTCCATTTAGGTAAGAATGATCCATGATGGTAAGTCTGAAATTAAAACAATTTAGATACTGTCAGGCTAAATCATATAGAAATATGACCCCTTGCTATTGAAAAGAAAAATGAGTGATAAAGTTCAACGTCAGGCATCGCTCAAATTAGAAAAAAATGATCTCTAGATTTTCTTCGTGTCGAGCAATTATAGTGACGTGATTAATAAAATTATTCCTATGCTAAAGCCTTGTGCATGATGTCTTGACATATTACCCAGCATGCACCCAAATCCAGCCTAACCTCCAGGTAAAAGTAAAAAGAAAAAGGTTATCCACCATGATAGGATGAATTACCTGTCAGTCAACATTCGTTTATAAGTTCTCTAAATGTACAATAAGGAAGGTTTTTTGTAGCCCGTCACTGTGCATCTTTCTGCATTTGATAATACACAATCAGACTTACCTTCTTCTGATCTGGTTTGAAAAGATGTCCAGGGACTTTCTGTATTATGATATTGAATCAACACATTGAAGGAAGTACCTCTCTGAAACCTTTTGAACGGGGAAGGGGGCGAGGGGGGAGGGGGTACTCCGTATTTGAGAGCAGATCCCAAGAGTGAACACCCCCTATTTTGGGATTTGACAGCCCAAAGACCAATTACCATTATGCTGACAGCCCCCCCCCCCCCCCCAAATAATATAAATTAAAGCTAGGGTAGCGTCCATGGGTTTGAAGGTTAGGGGCTCCACCCCTTAACCTAGTGATGTCATTGCCAGCGATTTGGCAAGCTCATCAGAAAGTTACAACAAATATAATTATGACTCTCGTGGATGATACCATTTTTTATCCTATGCTTGATAGATTTAGGGTTTTATCTTTATCACATAGCTAGCTTCTTAATGATTTCATGAATAGACAGACATGACCATCTACTTGTTAGGTTTTAGATGATTCTTTCACACGTGATAAAAACTCTCCATACCAGTACTCGCACTATGGGAGGGGAGGAGGAAAAAATATAATATTGTTTTTTTTCAGAAAGTGGGCCTGGCTCAGCTTGAGGGGGGCGCATGATGCATGCCCAACGTCACCCACCCTGGCTACAGGCTTGATTAACCAGCGATTTCTCAGTTCCAATCTAATTTCAGAACTCATGGTTAGTTTTAGAGGCATGGAAAAGTAACTCATTTTCACATTTTTTACTTTCAACCTTGTATCAAAGAAAAGTGATTTTTGGCATCTCTCCTAAAAGGGGGTGTAAATATCTGACACCCCCACCCCCCACCACCACCACCACCATTTGAAGCAACATTGGCAATCAACAGCTATAGTTCCTTGAGGGTATGACTACAGTTGGTACCCATTTTTGGACTGAGTACCCCCAGGCCATGGCAGTTGGGGATCTATGTTCCTAATGAAAAGAGTGTGTTGGGATTTCCCAGGTAAGGTTTGTATGTGAGGGATGCGCCGTGACTTTGGTTTGGTGTTTGTAAATATAGGTGCAGCTATAGCAAACAAATAGAGTATTACTATAAACATATTCATTTTCGTGCTGTGTGTATTTTCGCACATTTCATGCATTCGTAACAATGGGTGAAAATATGATTCGAGTGAAAAAAAATTTTATCATGGATCAAATAAAAATGACCACAACATGCACGGAATTATGAAAGCATGCAAAGTCACTTTGTTTCAGTTACGTAAATAACTAGCAGCGTGAAAAGATATATATGATAAAGAGATATATGAAAAAAGACTATTTCTTGACAAACAAATAATGTAAGATGTTGGTGCATCCACCGCATGATGTCATAACTCCAGCCAGTCTGTTTGGTCAGCGTCAACATAAGCACGAAGATTTAGGCAATATCAGACACCGTTTGCCCGGCCTAGTCTGCAATGTGCTAGGCTTTGGGCTGGGCTTATAGAGAGATGTTGTGTGCGGATGTGGACATGTTTTTGTTTTTCAAAAACTAATAACTGTCGGAAAAAAGTATAGCTGAAATAAAGATAAAGCAAAGTATACCCTTCTTTACCCTTTCTAGCCTCCACCTAACCGAACCCCAATTTTTCCCCCTTTCTAGTTTCTTTTCATTTTCCCCCTTTATTTATGTAGATAATTATTTATTAAATATTTATCATCGATCTGGGTAACCCCTGTTCATCCGACGTCAAAAACACAACGTATAGGCCTAGGCATATGTAAGCTAATATATAAACTATGAACAATTGTCAATTCATAATACATCATTTATAGGGGGCACCCCTCCACATCACCCCCCCCCCCCTCCTCCCCCCCCCCCCCTCCCCCCGCAGGGGCGCGTACCCAGCCCTAAAATCTGAGGGGGTTCCGTGTAAATTCAGGGGGTCTATACTAAACTGAGGGGTTTCTGACTAAATATTTGCATCCCCATCTTTTCAACAAGCTGGATCCGCCACTTCTTCTATTACAACTGAAAGAATCCCTTTCTTCGCGCACCGCTCAGCCCTGACCAGCGGGGCGGGAAACAGGTGCTTCGGCCTCCACTCTCCCAGCAGAGTCCGTCACAGAGGCCACTCTCCTCGGGGGGGGAGACTTCCGGCCCGTCGACCAATCAGAGCCCGCCGTCACGGAGTGTTTCGCGCCACAAGCCGAGGAGAAGGGACACTTTGTGGACGTGGATTTAAAGGGACAAAACTCGGCCAAAAGTTGACATCCAGCCCAAAAACACACCGGACGATGTAGCGTGCATCGTCTGGGACACACTGTGACGGATTTACGTTCAGACACTCATTTTTTGCGACATTTTGGTGGTTGCATTCCGATACGCATCGAGGAGAAAGTTATTGTTGAGACGCAGAAGTTTTTGTGTTTACAAGATGATGACAACAATGATGTTCACCCCTCGGAGGGCCGTCCTGGGGGAATTATCCTCCATCCCGCTGACTGCAAGAGGTAAATTACAGTATTTCGTTGGCAATTCATCATAAAGTTGGTGTTGTTTTAAACTTACGGTTGAGTTTTGAGTAATTAAAGGTTGTCAACTTGTTGAGCCGTCACCTGTTGCTGAAACTTGGCGTGGTGCCAAAGTGACAAATGTCGGCTGACACTGTGACAGTAAAAAATTATGACAGCTGACTCTTCTCAGGAGTCAGCGCTTCTTAATTTTGCGCTGCAAATCAGACTTTATTTTAATGCATGCTTCTGAGATGACACTTCTTATGTGTAATTGCCCTATCTACATCTTAAGAATAATGCAGACTTTAAGTGAAATGACCAGCTTTTGCAAAGTTTTGAAGTGTTTTGTTTGGTGACATGCGCTGTCACTTGTCAGTGTCACATTGTCAATGTTGCTGTCAGTGACCATGCATCCAGCTCTTTGATGTTTTCTTATAATTTATTTCAATTAAATTTGTTTCTATAAATCTGTCATTTGATAATGTTAACTTTATAACTGGAATAAGATTATTTCAATCCCAGCTGTCCCCATTTGTTAATGTCATATGAATTTAATTATAAGTTGTAACTTTTTACTTGTTTTTCTCGAATTCCTTACACTTGTAAAAGCCTCTAAAAGACTGCGAATTGAAATATGATGCAATTTTTCCTACATTTTATGAGATTTCCTAGTTTTTCTTAGTGATTTTCAGGCCTCAAAGCAGGACCTTTAAAACATGTGTTTGCCTCTGGGACCTTTAAAACTTTTATTTTCCTCTCAGCGACCTTGAAATTACTTCTTTTTTTCATCTGAAGTGATCGATAACAAGTTAGCTAGTCTAAAGTTTTGTAAAAAGCACGAGAGATTCATGAAATTATCAAATTTGTTATTTTGTCAAATTTTAACATAAGGCCAAAAATTTAAAAAAAGTTGTATTCAGGTTTCATTGATTAACCACAAAAAAATAGTGTAGGTTGGTTGAATTCTTTTTGTTAAACATGATAAACAGCCTCGAATGGATGACACATAGTGATGACCATTGGTATTTTCTTCTTAACATCTTTTACCATAATTGTTTTGATATAGAATGGGGTTTTTGATAAAATACATGTCATTTTCTGCTCATTGGGTCGATTTTATTAAATTCTACAGAAATTTCGAAGAAAGATCAAAATCTTCGAAAGAAAATTAGGGTAGATCAATGGAGGTTGACCAGTAAATTCAACAGGGCGACGAGCAATTCTTAAATTTGACGTGCGACATGGGGATAAATAAGCGACAAAGACATGCGACATACACGTTTTTTAAATTCGACATGCGACATCGGGACCCCCATCCAGACCCCCAGATCAAACATTTTGGGCCAGTCGGGATACCCAGACACAAGATTTATCTTTTTTTAGGCCTAACATTGCTTTTGGCTCCAGGTGGTAGTACCCTGTGGCCGGGGACTTTACATGTAATATAACTTCCCCAATAAACCCGTGGCAGATGCTCTTATAGTAGTTACTAGTATTTTTAGTATAAATATCTTCTGTAAGTGTGCTTTGTTTGATAGAAAACTTGTTTTCATTCCAGCAATAAACACCGATGCCAACATCGACATGGTCCCGGAGTCGTTTCTCACCCCGTCCCCTGAGGAGCACATTATCCGACAACGCAGTGTCCAAAGGGTAGGGACTCCAGTCTCACAGCTCAAGGATGCAGAGAGTAAGTAGCTCCCATTTAGTAAATATCTGATTGACGTTGGAGACCAATTTGTGCTCGTTGGCCATTGGCCGAAAATTTAAGTTCAGGGCCAACCATTTTCAGGCAAAATGCATTAATGCCCGACTTGGCGACAAATTCTCTTGATTAATTCATCATGATCATTTAATTACAGTGGTCGACGCTAACTTTTTAGGGCGTCGGCCAACAGATTTTGATGACTAAAATGAAAATTCAGACTTTTTTGTGGGGTGATGACATTACATATCCAATTCTTCTTTTTAAAAGAGGTTTATAATACACAATGGCCGGCCATTTTCAATCAAGGCTAATAGAATATGTGAAAAATAGTGTTTAATTGGCCGGATGGCCGACAACTTTTTAAGCCGTCATTTATGCTATTTTTGGTCATAATTTCATCACTGTTAATATTTTTGGCCATCATTTACCTGAGGCTGGGCGGACTGAGAGCTATCAGGGCCGACATTCTTTTGGCCCTGATGGCCAAGGGCCACAAATGTTAAACTTGAACACTGATACATTTCCTGATATTTCGCGGAAATGCCAGTCAATGGCATGCCTATTTCTCCTCCTCCCCGCAAATATCAGCATTTACTGTGATGCCTTCAGCGCAAACCAATTAAATATGGGGGATGATCGCCCCCCTCCCAGTCCAATTCTCCTCCCTTTGTTCCCAGTAATCCCTGCTGTCTGGGTGGGGGCGGGGGGGGGGGGGGTCTCTTGTTGCTTAATTACCCCCCTGAGGTGTTGTCTAATTATGTCCTAATTCTGTCAGACGTTCAGGGATGGGGTGAAACTGAAAGGGTTTAGGCTGAGCACATTTCCGCACTGAAAGTGTCCGTGGCTATTTTTAGCTGTGACGTAATGGTTTTACACCCCTACCCCCCACCCTCCCCATTATTTGCGGTTTGCGTCCCCATTGGGCCTGAAATAAACCACGTCGAGGCTCATGCTATTGTTAGAACTTCGAGGGGTGGGCTTTCAGGATCAAAGTTCTCGTGCATGGTTGTAGTCGATGAGATGATAGATAAGTATATTAGATGATTTACGTGGAACAATACTAGTATTGTTGGATACTTTAATACCGATGCAAGCTATTTGTTTTTTATCGGAACAGGAAGTAGAATTGGGGTATTATTAACCTTTGGAGGAAGTTTTAGGCTTATTAAGCATTTAGATTTTAATCACGATCCACTTAATTAGAGTAGCCTTTTTATCCAAATCCCTTTTCTTGTTGAATTTGTTTGTTTGTTTTTAATCCCTTTTTTTTTTTTTAGAAGTTGTAAGTCACTCGGACATCGTCGAGTTAACTTTGGAAGTCAATTATGTTTATCAAAAAGTTCTTATCCCTTCAAGTATTAGATAAACCAGCCCCTCGCAGAATCGAGCAATTAAATGTTGTAGGAATGATTTTGAAGTTTTGCTTGACATATGGCTTTTAGATCTCGTTGCCCATGGACATTTACAAAGATCCTTTCAATGCCCATATATGAAAGATTCGCGCACACCCGCATGTTTATCCAAATAGATCCGTCTTTAACTTTTGAAATCTAAGACATCAAGATGTAATTTTTCTGGGACGTTACCTTTTTTTTCTTTACTTTTGTTGTTTGTTCTTGTAGTTCCTTTTCTTTTATCTAAATTAACAAAATAATATCACAATCAGAGCAAAAAACTTAAAACGTCCTACACCCTTTTTAAGGCGCTCGGGTCCCCTGAACCCTGTTTATGTCCATCCCCAGGGGTGGACATAAGTCTAAAAATCCATGGGCCAGTCGGGCCCCCAGCTTTGCAAACCTAGGGGCCCGCACCAAAATCTAGGGGCCCTCACATATATATATAGCCAGATTTTCTATAAAAACACTATGTTTTATTGTAAGATATATAGAAATCTGTAATTGTTATCCATAATTTTCTAGGGGCCAGTCGGCCCCCTAGGCCAGAAAATCTAGGGGCCTGACCTGCTTTTTAAGGGCCTCGGGCCCCCGGGCCCGTGGTTGATTCCACCCCTGGATCCCTGATTGATAGGCAAAAACAGCCATAGCTTTATCATGAATTCATCAATGATAATCTAAATCTCTTGTGTTTATTTACAGACTCGGACACACCGTTCAAAGGGTCATTGGCCGGGCTGTCGCTGAGCCGTAAGCGACTGATTCTGTCCCCACCACAGGCCTCGTCTTCCCCGCTGAAGGACTCGCTGTGCCGGTTAGACGGGCCCCGGCCCAAACGGTGTCGGAGGAGGAAGGCCTACTCCGTGCCCCTCGCTACAGAACTGAAGGGCTACACCCCGCAACAACTGGCCGACATCATCGACCGGATCGTCAGCTCACACCCCGAGTTAGAAGAGGTAGGCATCGTAGTTGAAACTTAACTTTTAAGGTGTCGTTCCCATCTGGACGAAAGTTTTTTCGGATTTTTCTTTGATTTCAGATATTTTTCACATCACTTAAATAAAATGATATTCCGTATTTTTATGTTCGAAGAGTGCATCTCTGAAGATAAATGAGAAGATTTTATTACAAATGAAGCACTACACTCTTAGGGTTGTTATCATTAATCGTGTCGGGAAAACAATCTTAAATTTAATTTGGAAAGAGAAGATAACTTTTTATTTTTCCTTTTTTCCGATTTGAGAATATTTCACCAATACCATGGGTTATAACTCTCAATGTCCCAGTTAGTGCCCTAACCAGTCCATAACGTAAACTAACGTAGTCTATGTACCTTGTTACTACCAGGAGGTGCGCCTGTCCCTGCCGCCGCCCGACATCCTACCCCTGGAGGACCGGCTGGACACGCTGCACCACAATGTGTTCCGCGCCCTGCCCTCTGCCCGCTGGGGGTCGTCGCGGGATGCCTACACCTACCACCGAGTGAAGGGCCACATCGACGTCTTCAAGGTCAGTGCAGTTTGATAAGACATCAGTTACCAATGCTCTATAGAAAGAGAAAGGTCTTTTTTATAATATTATTTTTTCTTTTGATATCTTTTTTTTAAGATAACAAAAAAACAAACTGGGTCACAGGCAGCCGTCGACAAATCCCATCACGCACCTTATTCCTTAAAAATAAGCAGGAAGAATTCTATTTATTTCTGCCTGTTAAAATCGTCTCGATGGCCATAGTTGGTGTAGTATAAACAGTGTCCGAAATTAAGGGTGCACCCTGCACCCAGGGTGCATGATTTTGCAGCAGGGTGCATGATTTTTCATATTGTGCACACGGCAGATTCACACATTTTTGGTGGAATAATTAGCCTTATATCACTGAGGATGCAATGAAAGACTTGCCGGGGGCACACATTTCAAAGCTATGCACATGGCGAATGCACAGATTTAAACCTTAATTTCCGACACTGATAATATACGTCCCTTTTCTGTCAAACCATTTATATCAGGGATGTGGATTAATGGATCAAATGCCCATAGATTTTAAGGAATTCGCCCCATAAAAATATTTGACATTCTTAATATTTGTCTAGGATTATTAGGATTCATATTTATTATTGTATTGTCTTTCAGAGAGTCTGCGTGGACCAAGGCCGCGTGCTGGTGAACGCGCAGTGCTGGGAGGCCGTGTTCCGCTACGTGCTCTCGGGGTGGCGCTATGTGTCGCAGCTGCCCGTGTGGGACGACCCGTCACACAACCAGGCCAAGACGTCCTGCTTCAAACACCTCGCTGCCCAGTGCATGGTCGCGCTCAAAAAGGCCACCCTAGAGAAGGAAACACTCCGAGCCCTCCGACAGAAGTAAGTCACATGTTTTAGAGCCAATAGCAATTGTTACACAGGGAAAACAAGGAAAATGGCAACAACAAAAAATTTCTGACAAGGGAAACACAGGGAATTTGCAAATTTTGTCAAATCATAGGGGAAACACCGGGAATTTCATTTGACCAGGTTGCAAAATTCCCGATTATCAAAATATTAGGGATTTGACTTTTTATTTGTAGTTTCTCCAAATTTCTTCCACAGGCAGAGGCTTTTAGATTTGAACAACTAGCTGGATATGACTCGGAAAATTTGTCACGGTACAAGGACATCTTAGGGAAAACACAGGGTATTTGAAAATTGAATTTTGGTTGGTACCCTGCAATACTATACATGTAAGAGGCGTAGGAGCCTTGCGGCACACATTTAAAACAGGTGACGAAAAATAGGGTATAGAATTTCACGGTAATTTTATTATCACAGAAATAATTGTGCGTGTCTGTGATGATAATTAAGTTGATGGTTTTTTCATTTGTTTTTTGTAAGTGGTGTTTACATTTAAATGAAAACCGTGCGTGAAATGTGGCTGTATGGTTTTCAAAATACTATTTTTCTCCGACATAATCACGGTATAATTATATGGATAACAATTGAAAGAAGAATTTTTTGAATGAAGAGCAAAGAAAGGTGTTCATTGATTTCTCTTTCATCGTTTCAGGCTACATGTTGCGACACAGATAAACACAGAGATGCAGCCTTGTGTAAACTACATCGACAGAACGCTGACCAAACTGTCCTGACCGGGACATGCTGCTCGCGACGCTTTACACCCACTCCCAGAGTGACCTCGCTTACTACCGCGGCTACATTGACGAATAACCAGGAGACTGGATCTACATGCACAAGAAACCAGGGAATGGAATACATGTACAAAATAATGTAAATTCTGTGAGCTTAGACTGTGGCCTGTCGTATAATAAGATATGTAACAGCCATTAAACAAAGCAATAGTGTCAACAACAAAAAATCTTGATTGCCCAAATTGTGTTTCTGTAAACACTTACAGCTACTGGTAGGCAGGTGCTTGCAACACCTCCCAATTCTCACTTTTGTCTATTATTGATGTTTTCTTCAACCGTATAAGCTTGACACAACCCTGCTTTCTTTACCCTGTGTGTTTTAATGGACATCTTACATGCGTCTCCAAATATTTTGGATTTTTTATGATCTCGCTATTTACCCGGGCTCGCTGTATTATCAAGTCGTCTTCGAAATATGATCGATATATTCGAATCTCGCCCGGGTATAGTGACTTGGTCAAAAAGGCGGGAAACGCCATTGAAGGATAACAGAACCAGCGGAAACAAGATCGCAAATTTAGACCTGCTTCCGGTTGCAATGCTGAGCCTATGTAAAGTCTATACCAGAAATTGACCATTGAAAAAGCATTAGCCGAGATCGGGTCAGAGATTGACAGTGTCAAACTGTATAACATCGACTCGACGCCTCAGCATTGAAAAGCCTAGCATCCCGGATTGGAGTGTAGTGTTCGACCCAGTTGAATAAATTATGATAAGTAGGGTGAAGACGGCGAGCATGGCGGGCACCGGCCTCCGATCGGAAACTAGGTCGGGCTTGCTCGCCTATTTCGCGCGCGTTTCAGTCGACTTAAAGCGCTATAGAGGTTCATGTCGATATCTTATTGATGTTACCACTGTAGTTTAGGAAGAAGGAATCGATATAAACCAGAAAATAAAGAAATTCGTCGCACTATTTTCCATGCGCAATCCCTTCCGGGACGAAGCGCATTGGGCGCATTGAGCCTGTCAGCCGGTGCTCAGGCATAGGCCAAAATGGCGCGACCCGCGAAGGACACGTGTAGCTCTTCTCCGCGAGTGATCGCCTTTTACGTCTTAAATCGGCATCGTCAAGCCTCATGGAGTATATACTATGGATTACTAATATCAGGAGCTGGTCTGGGTCGATATATCGTGAAGAATTAGGTCGATATTTAGGATCGGCATCGAAGAAAAGGTTAGTGTTTTCCGCGTGCAGGTGAACGATAATAGAGGACAATGGCGGGCGGCTTCACTCCACTCGCGCTGGCATGTGCATCTTGTTTAAAATCAATCGATAATTCGCTCGATAATTCGTATTCATATCCCCATATCTCATCATTCAAGCATTCCTTTCATATATAGAAAAAACAACGAATAACCCGGGTTTTTTCGGTTTTCTAACCGATATTTTTCTTCCATACCTCAACCTGCGACCTTGTTCAATTTCGGAGTTTGTATAAACTAAGTGTAGCATCTCTGAGTGTTGTTCGCTTTGTAGCCGCGGCAGACTCATCTCGTCGAAGAAGATACAATCTTCACTGTACATGACAGTTGGCTTACCGTACATATCACCATAGATGTGTATGGTTGGAAATGGTACCAAAGGTGCATTTATGTTAAGGATTAGTTCTAGTTTACTGTATAACCACTAGAGTTAAAGATTACTTACGGATTTAGATGTACTGAATGTATGATGTATGCAAAGGTTGGAAGGCCCCTGAACAGGGATGTGAGTTTCAGGTGTGATATACCTTACTTGTGTTCAAACCAAACGAATTGAGTAATTTAGTTTCACCAAATATGTATTTTCTGGCATCTCCATCGACTCTGACTTACACAAGGATGCAAGTTCTCAGATTTGAATTTCAGATTTCACCTCAAATAATTTTTGAAATTGATTTCTTCCATCACGTTTATAGTATTTTAAGATTATTCCAAATTTTCTTTCTGGGTATCCAGAGGTTTTTCATTACGCCTGTTAACATCCCTGCAAAATGGGTTGAATGTTGTTTTTTTTTTTGCAAGCAAGACTAACTTGAATTTGCCATAATGGGTACAAACCATGTTGTTGGTTATATTCTACAGTATTTTACGTTCAGGAAATCGGAGGGTTACCATAACCCTGGCAGCATTTGAGTAAAGACTTTCGCAGTTTTGCCGAGTATTTAAGCGTTGATATAACAAATAGACATTTTTATTGCAGCACAATACAAAAAGAAACCAAAGGTGTTCAACCCATACCCGCCATGTGTTCAAAGGTATGATAACCGCTATTATAATAGTTAAGGCCGTTTTCCACATACGGAAAGGATGCGCCATTGTGTTAGTATGGTATTGCTGTTAGATCACTGTTGCTCCTCTCGTAATATCGGCTGCTGATAGATAATCGACAGAAAATGTTTTTGGTAAATGTTACCGGCGATGCCACAATTATATATTGGCAATTATATCGGCCGAAAATCGTTTGTACCCTTTCGGTATGTGGAATACTGGCTTTAATGTTAAAACTACTGAGATTCAGAGGCAGCGTTTAATGTGTCTTGCCGATTGTTAATAATTGCTCAATGAAGGGGGTTAAATAGACAAAGCCCCCAATGTATTATTGTTGGCTGGTTATGAAGTTGTATATTACAGCCATGTTTAAGCGGAGTATTATTGCAAAGTTATCAGGGATGTACGTTTCCAGAAATTATTTTTCAACTAATAGCTTTTCGTTCAGTTTTAAGCAATTGGTGTATTGATATTTTGCAAATTTGCAAGATTTTAACACGTTACAGAAATGTTGTTTTGATAAGGATTTAAATGAGATGAAAATTGCCGAATACCATACGAGTATTGACAATTCTATTAAGAGGCTATAACATGTTATATAAACATGAAACAGATACATGTAACAGATCGATATAAGTGTAATAGTCATGTAGAAACATGAACTGTTAATTGTGAAATCCACAAGTGGCTTGTTATTGAAAGTCCCAAAAAAGGATGAAGGTATTTTAAAACAAAAAAAGTTATCAAAGTGATGTATAAGTGAAAAACAAAAAAGTATGTAAATTGATGTTCATGAAAATTGCGATAATAAAGATTCGAAATAAAGTGAACCTGTGTTTTACATATTTCTTGGGTAAATTTACTTGAATGAGTCCCGCAGAATATGGCTATGTTCTTTTGGTTCCTGCAGGGTGCCCACGCGAGTTGTAAAGTCTTAAAAAGGTCGTAAATTGATTTTACCAAATTTAAGGCCTTAAAAGGGTCGTATTTTTTTCTTACAGGAGGTCTTAAAAGGTCACAGATTGGGTCCGATTTGTGACTGAAAATCAAAAGACTTGTTTGGCAAAATGACACCTTGCAGAGCGTTTGTACATCAAACCTTATCCAAAGAGATTTTACTTTACATGTGGCAATCCGGTCTTAAATTTATCACATTTTGGACTTAAAAAGGTCTTAAATTGATTTTTGAAAAAGTGTGGGCACCCTGTCCTGGGATCATGCCGTGGTGTTTCCAGGTTGTTTCTTATTTTTATGTTTAAGAGTTTTTAAGGGGAGAGGTTTTTTTCCATGAAATATTATTTTTAGCGCAGTTTACAAACAACATCGAGAGAACTGTACATTATTGGTGGACAATATTATTATCAATAACCTTTGATAGTGGACTCAAACATTTCATTAATCTAATTCTAATTCTAAATTGAGATTTAAACTCGTATATGTGATCCGTTTTGGCGAATTGAGTCGGATGTCGCACCAGGTCGATTTTTAGAGACCTATCCCATCAGAAAATTCAGATTATTAGCTTTAAAACGAGGTGTAACAAGCGACATCCGACTCGTTGCGACATCCGACCCAATTCGCCAAAACAGGTCACATATAGGTCGAGCATTTAAGACTTCCATGAAAACAATTCCTTGTTTTGTTTTGCAAATCTTTTATCACATTTGAGTTTCATCCATATCAGAGGAGAGAAAACAATTTGGTAGGGGGTTGGTTCCCTTAACAATTTTTTCAAAAAGTAAAGAGATGTGAACGTTTTTCTTGAAGATAGATTTATTGGATTTTGCCTCAGTAAACATGTGATGTATTAATTTCCCTTTTCAAAAATGAGGTTAATATCCGTTTTTAAGCAATATTATTTTTCCGCAGAAATTTACTTTCCGTGACTTCTATGCCTGATTAGTAGATTTCATTAAATCATTAAAGGTAAATTCACATTCATCAGTCAATACAAAGATTTATTAAATCATAGATTCACATTTATCACAAATTGGTTTCACCAAGTAGATAGCACCATTGATCAGAGTGAGTGACGAACAGAACACTGTAGAATCTAGAGTTTATCACAGTGGTACAGCAGTTCCACATTGCCTGAGTAGTCTGCGTTGATCTTGCATCCCGCAGCTTTGGCCCCTAGGTAGGCCGCACCAAAGTGACTTGGTTTTGTAAGGCTCAGTAAGGTGAACTCAGAGATGGACATGTCTTTGGTGTTATGAGAGGCAATCCCCTCAAGGAAACCTGAAATTCCAAAGCATGAAATTAGAATTATGAAATTGAATAAATATAGATGTTTCAAAGTTCAAAAACTGGATGGTAAAGTATTGCAGAAGCTTTTTAGTATTACACTGTAGCTTGAATAAGATTGCTGTCTACATTTGGTTTTTTTGCTCTTCATTCTAAACATGACAACTTGAATACGATAAACATTGAATACAATACAAAATGCAATACTTTAGCAACATGTGGTGTTAATATTATTAGATTTTTTAAAAATCATATGCATTCTACCAATAACATTCTTTTCTAAAGCTTTGAAATCAACAAATCCTCAATTTTCCTTTAAAAAAATGAAGAAAAATGAAAAAACAAACATGCTTCAAGTTTACCTTCTTTCAGAAGATCCCAACTTTTCCAAACTGATCCAATACAAGCCACATTCAGTCCCCCTTTAGCCTTGAAATATGACTGGAAAAAAATCATACAAATCTTATCCCGTTGAAGTAATAATACCACGATGTAGTTTGTCAGTGGTTGCTCCATGCAATCTTCAGGGTTACAAGTGACAGGTTTCTAATAATTCTGCAGAAGAAGAAAACTTGTTATTAACAAGAAAATGGGGTAACCACCCCGGGAAAAATTTAATCACCCCAGAAAATCACTGTGGAATTTTGTTTTTGATTAATCCTTGCATTAATTATTATCATTGCCAAGTGGCTGCTGTACGCAATACTACCTATGGCTTCCGCACACTGCATGCCTACGGCCACAGTTCCGACACCATACCATATTTAACTACACCCCTGTTGTTAAGCTTCTGTCGGCAGACCATAGAACTATACGCTACGTATACATGTCACTCTCTCATTGTAAAAGTGACTCTCGTCATTGCTAAGTTGCCGTTGCTAGGTTGCCGTTGCTAAGTTGCCATTGCCAGGTTGCCGTTGCTAGGTCACCATAACGCCGCTGGTGATTTGCCGAAATTCGTTGCTACCGATGACCGTGTCTTCACTTTACAACATCTATTATGTTTCAACACATTTTTCTATCACATTCTCAACATCTTTTTTAATATTACTGTGAACCTGATTATTATTATCATTATCACACGTAAGAAAGACTATAACTACTTGAAATATCAAAGTATATTCGAATTTTCTGAAACAGCTGTCGTAATCAACCATGTAAAGTGACTACGGCATAACCACCCCAGCACCTGGCCTATGGCCAGGTGGCCGCTTCGCGGCGGGGGTGATTAAAAAAGGGAATTTGGTAAGGGTCTTCCTATTCCACACTTTTGCCGTAGATGCTTAAAAAAGAATTTAGAATTTAGAATTGTTCTCTATATTCTGTACAGAGATGCACATCCCCTACTAAGTTATAAGTAATACCCCCATATCTTCTGGGAAAATGAGACTTATACCCTTTTTTGTATATTTATCTAAATTTCCAATGACATAACTCACTCAATGACATGCTTGCATGAGATTACAAACACATATAAATGATGCCCCATGTAGATGTTCTTGAAAGGTACAGAATTGCTCATGCTAATTAAAAGCCACTCTAGGTTTATGCATTCAAAGATGAATTTGCTGTTCCTTAAAGATTATGAACAGTCAGGTATCAACAAAAGTCTCTTGTCTTGACACCCCAGGCAGCATTCCTATATGGGTCCCATATGGGTAGCAGGTGGGCTGGCAACTGGGCCCAACTTGGGCCAACTCACTCTGGCCTGTACATATTTGTCCCTCAGGGTCACTTGGGTCCAACATGGGCTAGCCCAAACTGATGGGTCTAGACCCCTAAATTCGACACGGCGACACGGCCTATTTTCAGCTTAATGACATGCGACAGGGGCTATTCTTAAATTCGACACTGCGACATAGCCAATTCTTAAAATCGACAAGGGACATGGAGCTTAATGACAAGGACAGAAGATTTTAAAATATAATGACAGGGCGACATTGCCATTCCTTAAATTCGACATGCGACATGGAGACCCCCCATCTAGACCCCCAAACTGGGCCCAGAGCGGGGCCCAGTCAGGCCCCAAATAGGTTTTGACTGGGCTATACAGCGATTCCGGAGAATAGTGAAGTGTTCTATATTTCCCCATCAAACTTTCTATTGTTCAGCAAGGTCTTGCTAGTTCTTGATGATAAGAAAAGTTAAAATTAATTTCATTTCTGAGGAATTCATAAAAAAATATTACAATAAAATATAACGGTAAATAAAATAACACAATCTGACCTTGTCAACTTTTGGTGCGATAGCCAACACATGTCTGCCAAGCCACCAGCCTGCTCTGTAGAAGGCCTGCTTACACAGCGCATCATCTTTCTCAACAGCACCTTGGAATTAAAAATACAGAAATGATTGGCTATTAGAAAATTATCTCTTCATAACAGGTTTGACTATCTCTCTGGACATTTCATATGCATTTATGTGTTAAGTTGGTGCTGTCAGTAAATCGGTGTTAGGTACCTCGTTTGATGATAATGACTACATGGCATACCGTATTGCATGTACATGAAAAATGAGAAGAGAGTTATGAAGCAATTCACTCTTATGTTCCCCATAATCCCTTACAATTCACAGTTTCTGGTCGTACACTGGCCTTAGTGTACCTTAGCAATGGAAATCTCTCAAAATAAATAACAATAGTGATAGCTATCGAAGTTTAGTATTATCTAATTTATCAAAGATTCTATCACTTTTCTTGAGGTGATGGAAGAAAGAAGACTGTTGCCAATGTTAAAGAATATGTAGGAGGCTGATTGTACTGGGAGGTGTCTTGCATCATTGTGGCCTCCCATCACAGCAAACCACACTACAGAGCATTTTGTTGAGGAAAGGGTTGCAATCAGTTATGGGTTAATAAAGTAGCCACTCTATGAGTGCTCACTTTACATCATCATGGGTGTGGTCTGCTTAGGGTTCAGCTGTAGCCTGGCCTATCAACCCTTGTCTCTGGCCAACACAAACCCATGATGACATAAGATTGAGAAAACTGCAGAGTGCAATCAAAGGTAAACCCCAGTAGAAAGTTAGTGTTAAGGTATATATGGATTAGATAAATTAAGATATTCACCTCTTGCTATGTCTTTACACATGGCAGCAAACTGTTGTTTATCCAAGGAGGGATATAAGTATTGTTGGAAATCCTTACAGTTCTTCACCTAGAAGTAATAAGGTTGTAGACCCTTAAAACAGACAGGATGTCACGTGCATGATGTAGCTGATATGCAACATGGGATTTAAAGAGATAACAGCATCAGACATTATGATTTCTTAAATTTAACATCTTCTATACCCTTTTTGATAAGCAATCTAAGAAATGAAGTCTGTCAAGAAAATTACCCATAAACAGTTTCAAACTAGCTAGATTGTCAGATTGGTTCTTGTTTCTCAACCTATGCGCCTGGTGTCATGAAAAATAGATGTGTGGATTTTAGTATTGTTCTTTCTGTGATACTGTAAACAATTTGATATCATAGATGGTACATATGAGACACATTCACAAAATAATAGATGAATATCATAATTATTAAGGAATACTAACTTTATAATGACTGCACATGATATCCTTGATAACAGTCACATCAAGCTCAGATGTATCAAAGTTGTCTTCGATGTCAAACACCTTTTTGATGGCATAATGAGCAATCCAAAATGCTGTATATGTGGAAAAGAGATGTTTTAAAATTAAAAGTACATATAATAGTTTGAAACCTAATGAAGTTCATAATAAACTGAGACATGTTTATTTGAAAGTATAATTATCTTCATCAATACAATTTTACCTGACCACCAGAATATCAATATTTGGTTTGATATAGCTCTTTGCCAGTTACATATATAATATTTTTGACAATTTCAATTTCATGTATTTGATTAAAATCAATAATGTATCAAATTTGTCTTTTGCAACCAGAAAATAACAATATGAGAACTTTCATTTCTCCATGTTACGTCACTTTTTGATAATGAACCTCAATCTTTAATACACTCACCAGAACCCTCATCCCCAATGGCATGACCCCAGCCCCCGACCCTGCTGCTGGTCCCATCTGGGTTTAGCACTGCACAGTTAGAGCCTGTTCCCGCTATGAGCACAATGCCACCTGAAACAATACAAACTATTAAAAGACTCTTATTCACACGATGGTCAGTATAGTCATGCTCCAGTGGAGGCTGGACAAACAAATCTACGTGGTTAGGGGAGCACTACATTTGATTCAGGGATGTAAGTCAGGGTTGGCTAAAAAGTCTGAAATCTAAAGTCTGTGCTTGGAAAATGAGACATAGCAGATTTGCAGTGAAATTAAATTCACAGTAATATCAACCAATCAGAAGGCAGTATTTATTCACCCCTTCTACAGCTTTCAGATTTTGTGTATAATCTGAACTTAATCTGAAATATATCTGAAGATCTAAACAGCTTCTTAGGCCCTACCAGGTGCTTCATTAGGTAACATTGCTGACTAATTCAGGTCTGACTGATACTTTACTGTTGTTTTACTGTAGATTTCATACCTTTGAGGTGTGAGTTCATTATTTTTCAAAAAATCTGAAATCAGACAAAAATCTGAAAACTTACATCCCTGTTGATTGGTGGGGAGTCATTACATAATGCTGATAAGGAGGCAAGTGTCTCTCCTATTGCCCAACAATTAAGTTAAAACTTTTAATGTTGAAAAATGTTTATAAGATACAAGGCTTACATTCACAGTTATGATTCATATATCAAAAAAAGAGAAAGATCTGCACTATGCACCCATTGGCATAATTTTACCTTGTGTTATAACTGAGGTTTAATAGGCTTTAGTTACATGCTAAGATGGCCATTCTCCTAAGCCGCACATGCAATCTTCAGTGCAGTCTACTACAACATGATTGCATTTACAAAATGTCCACCTTGTGGCATGGTGGTGCGCCGTTCGCGAGTCTACATATTTCCTGCATCCACAACATTAACATCTCCCCTTTTAAGAAGAGGGAGACTACTCAAAGTTCAGTCTTTGTCACCAGACAGTCTATGAAAACTATATACATTTATCACTACAAGATATCAACCTTAAATGATTATATGAGAGAACACTACATAGATCTAAAAATGTTTTACACAGTTCACAATCTATAAGTTCATCTTCACTGGTGGTATGCCCTTCGTGGCACGCTGTGATGACCTGACTGGCGGTGGTGTAGCGGCTGGTACTCTCGCTCATACCGGTGATTCAGCAGCCGCTGATGGAAGCATTGGTAGTCCCTCATTGATAGCAGGAGCTGGTGGTGGTGGGACCTGCTGGACGATGATCTCTGGTATGTCCGCAGGTGGACTGTGGTTGCCCCCTCTGAAGATGTGGTTGGGGTAACATCTAACCAATTTGTTCTCATTGGTGTCCTGGATCAAAGAGCCTTTACAATCAGGGTTTCCGGTGATCACACCTCGGAGGTTTTCGGTTACCTCTCCCAGAGAAGTTCTAGTAGTACACAGACTCTCTTTCCTAGAAGGCCCGACTAACAGCCTTTTCACTGTGGCTCTGCTTTTGCTGCTTCTGCTTATCATATATTAAGTCAGGGTGAGGTAGATCCAGAGGGCACTCCATACAATGTTTATCAACGACTCTGCTGGTGAATGTCTGGTCATAGACAGAGGTGTCAAACAGTAGCGGAAGAGGAAAACCGTTATCTCAACTCTGAACCATTCAACATCTCAACTTCTTCATGGCGCTTTTAGTCTGCAAAGCCCATTCTGCTAGACCATTTGATGCAGGATGGTATGTCCATCAATTTTGAATGGACATCCACAATAATCAAGAACATATGGCTGAGGAACAGCCCTGCGAAGTATGCATGTAGATGGGACCACGGCTCAGCAGAATATTACAGTGCTCCTGGCAAGTCACACAGTCTGAAACCAACCTTTCGATGTCCTTGTCAATCCCTGGCCAATACACATAGCTATGTGCCAGAGCCTTCACACAACTCACACCAGGGTGGGTACCGTGTAGCTCCGCCAAGGAGCGGGTATCAACACATGAGCACCCCCCAACACACAGCCATCTTACAGACTGAGCTCCATGCGACAGTTGTAGTAGGGCTACAGTTCCTCCTATCTTATGGTGTCTGGCCACCCTTCCACTAGAAGTTGTGCTACTTGGGCCAATACCGGATCCTCATGGATCCATTCCCATACCATCATAGACATGACAGGCTTGGCATCTAACTGCTTGAGCATTAGAACCATGTCAGCTGGCACAAGTGATTCCTCCAGAACTCCTGGGTAGTCATGACATACAGTCAGTGTTTCCATGGTCAACTCCCAGACAATGGCCAATACAGCAGGTCATAGCTGTAGCCAGCTAAAATCACAGCCCAGCGCTGGACTCACAGGAAGCAGTCTGCTCCTAACAGCCCAGCAATGGTTTGTGATCCATTTGAATTCTAAATTTCATCCCTTCTAAATACTTGTGAAAATTGGATACACCAAATACCACCGATAGGCCCTACTTATCCAGTTGGAAGTAACCTTGCTCACGGGTGTTCAGATTACCCAATGCAAACACCACTGGCACTTCCTGCCCTCTTTCACTGATGTGGGATAATACAGCTCTGACATTGTAGGGAGACGCATCACACGACATCAGGGCTTATGTATACTTAAAGTGAACAAGACCGCAAAATTTCTCTTTTTACACAGCCCAAACCCTACAATTAATTTTGGCATGGAAACTAGACTATACTATGTAGATTGAAACACACCAGCATTGGGATGAGATTAATGCACCAAGCATATGATGCAAACAGATCGAATAACTTGTTATACCTATTGTGTGATGGTTGGGCGGATTCATAAGAACCCAAAAATAATGGTATGTGACATGCAGGTAGCCTGTCGAAAATAAAAAATAAGTGCAAGGCAAAACAAGCCCATCCATTAGGACTGGTCTAAGGGGATTGACGTCAAGCAGACTATTCCAGGAAGGGATAATGAGAGTGAATCAGTAATGAGTATAAGAACTGGTATATGGTATCAGACTTAACAACTACTTGAACTAGAGATTCTGAAGGAGTGGAGTGATGGATCAGGGGCGGATCCAGGTTTTTGAAAAAAGGGGGGCATGTTATAGCGAATTTTTTGGCCGCGCCCTCCGAGCACAGGAATTTTATATTACAATAATTACTATTTTGCCAAAAAAATGTTAGGGCGGGGGGCATGCGCCTGGCACCCCCCCCCCCCCTTAATCCATGCCTGTGGATGTTTTACACGTACCGACAGCCAGGGTCATTTTCCTGGCGAAAACAGGTTAGGACGAATTCTGTCTTTGGTGATTGTATCTATGAGATGAAGGTGGCAGGGCAGGCAAACAGCAGGGTAGCAAAACCTGGAAATCATTTTTGCTGTGCGTTTGTTGGGGTAGTTTAACGTCCGGCCATCTTTTAGTGAACCGAGTACCAACTGAGAATTGAACCGTAAATAACCACTTGGTCAGTACTGGGTCCCCCTATCGGTGCCATATATATATATATATGTGATCAGCAGTGGCTACTTGGAGCCTATTCTTCTCAGAAGCAGAAGCCTCACCCCGGTATCCCCACGTGGGGGATTCTGAAGGAACTCATGCTTTGGCAACTTTGAAACTTATGAAAAACGACCACCCACAACAGCTTGCCTCCCATGATATCTGTCCATATCACTTGTTAACCAATGGTAAAACATCTAGGTGAAAAGAAATCATAGTGTGTATTCTCTATGTGTTGGACAGTAGAACTACAGTAGAAGGGCCCTTTTTTCAGAACCTTAAGCCCCATACCCACTAGGCGATTTTACCTGTGACTGGGGACAGGCAGCTGGCAGAATAGCTGGTATAATCCTTACCAATTCAGATCACGTGTTAGTATGTAATATTGAATGTTACTTTCTATCAGGTGATATTAATTTGTAATGATTTTACCAGCCATTCTGCCAGTTGCCTGTTCCCAGTTGCCGGTAAAATCGCCTAGTGGGTATGAGGCTTTACAATCCCATCTCATTTCCTGGGACTCAACCTTGATTATAATTCATACCATCCTGAAAAGCAGTGGCCACAGCTCCATCTGTGTCACAACACACATGGTAGTTCTCACTGATGACTGGGGTCTGGGCTCTCATGGCCACCTCCATCTGAGCGCACACGTCAGCAGTGTCTCCACCTGACATTGCCATACCCTGAGGGGAAGAAAGCATCAGGTTAACAGAAGGTTGTTGACCCTGTGAGCTAGACTGTTGTTATTTATCTTTGTTTAATTCCAAGGATGTTTCGTTGTTAAAGTTCGTATTTGATAATATCCCATATCAGGGCGTTGGATCTTTATTAGACTGCGTGGTGTTTTATCGCTTATCATTTATATTTTACTTATTCGAAGATATCAATAAATGTTCGTTATACTGAAGTAAAGGGGAGTTCTATGTTATTAATCATCGAATTAGCTAGCTTAGTCCAGGTAGATCTTCATCCTGGATTATAGTTCGTTCTTTAGTGGTAGAGATTCTAAGTAAAGGGGCTCAGACCTATACAAAGAACACGCGCTTGGCAAGAGGTAAGTTTATTATATCCATGTAGACATTCTGAAGGTACAAGTATATAGTTCTTCCATCCATACAATACATGCCATCCATCTCACAATGCTAACACATCAGTAACTTTCCAACCAGATATAGCTATGGTTAAGCTTTCCCATTCGTAAGGTATATACACTCTGTAACTGTTGAGAGAGTCACCTCCCGTCTACCTGTGTCGGAGACCATTGGTAGGATCTCCGTCACGTCCAGTACACTGTCCATAAGGCTACGCCTAAGCTGTCCCAATCCTTACTATCACCTAATCGTAGTGGTTACTACCATCTTTACCCGTTTGATCCGTATGTTAGACTATTGCTCCCATGTGTTCTGATCGAACTCTATCTTGGTCTGCTCGTCCATCTCAAGTCTCATACCGCTTATATAGCAACAGCCAAAGGCCTGGCGCTATACCCATATACTCTAACACCTACAACAGTGTTCCCTCTATCTTTCATACTTCCCATTCTTACCTACATCGACTAATTCTATTTCTAACTATGCACAAACTATCGTAAACGACAAGGCCCGTTATCCACAGTGTTCTTTAGCTAGGTATTTTAATTCATAACGTTCCCATACAGGTTTTCCATTGCACGAGTGTCCTTTCCCGTACCTGTGCGTACCTGCAGGAGGGTAAACCAACCCAGTTACAGCCTTTTACGCCTGAGGGCGTTATTATTCACCCATACCTTCTACCTAAGCCACGAAACAGTGGCGCCGCCTGGCGCCAAGCACACGTATCAGCGTTACATGTTTCACTATGAACCCTTGCCAGTACTAACGGATTTACAATACTTACTACCAATTCCTAAAGTCTATAATAATTCTTTTGCACTGGACTTCAGTGTACCTGGGTGAAAGGTCTGTGCCTGTGTTACCAAAGTGTAGTTTTTGACATACACATTGTCAAAAGTTTGTCATGAATTTGTCAAAAAGATCGTCGAGTATAGTTTGGATGATTAGGTATAGGAAGCACTGCACTGCAAATAAGAAAGAAAGAGTTAATCACAATGATAAAATAACGGTTGAAATACATACCAATGACTTAAGGAGTTGCCCAGCATTAAGTCCTGCTTTTGCTTTAGCCTCTATGATTAAGGCATTTAATCTGCTGGAGCATTCTTTGACTCCAAGCATCTGAAATTTAAAAGAACATGGTGAGCGATATGGAGCTTAATCACTAGTTCAATATACTTGGTGTGTCTATCATCTATTTAGCATTAGGTTGGAATCGTACATCCTTCTCATCTCCATACTTCAGTTTGTTCCCTTAAATAGTTCAGCAACTCACACACTGGTCGCAACTCACATATCAGAGAATTTGATATTTATAAAGTCCAAGGTCAAAATTGTCACAATGCCATCTGAATGATCAATACAAAATGTTTCATACTCCACTTGATACCAACAACAATGGTATCCTCATACAATTACACTATTTACTATTCTTCTCTGGACAGGCGCCCGTGTCTTCCTACATAGTATAGTGGATGTTTAACTATAACAAGAGAATACATATTTTTCAGTCCTTTGGACTGGAAAAACTTGCTTTGGTGGCAAAAATTAATCATCTATACTCAACAATTACTTGTGGCACCACCCTTGCTGCAATGGGCCACAGGTAGGGATGGGAGAGGGTACCTGTCAACCAGATGGGTGTTGACCATTAAAATCGACAGGGCGACACAGCCATTTCTTAAATTCGACAGGGGACATAGCCAATCCTTAGCGCTAACGACAGGGGACATTGGCATATCTTAAAATCGACAGGGCGACATGGGTGTTTCTTAAATTCGACAGGGGACATAGACAATCAGTAGCGACAGCGACAGGGGACATGGGTGTTTCTTAACATTGACAGGGGACACAGGGACCCCCCATCAACACCCCTAACCAGGGTAAATGGCCTCTCTCCACAGGCATGGTGCCATTGACCCCTACCTGCAGGCAGCCAATGAGAAGGCACATGACCAATTGTCTGGCAGTAACAGTGATTGACAGGTATCAAGACAATTGTCACAAATATGATCCTAATTGGGAACAAGACCACACAAAAGACACACCCATGGCTTCCTGATTTTATACAATGCAGAAAGTCAGATAGTAATTCAATTACCAATAATCATTGTAGGATGCCCCCAAAGCAAAAATGATTCAATCTGACAACAGTGCATGCACCCTGCCGATCAGCCTAGACTATACCCTTGCAAAAAATGCTGACCATGTACAAATATATCAGTACAGCAGAATAGTCTAGATTAGAAAACATGTTTTCTATTTTCATTTCTGTAATATCTCTAAATATTACCAATTCTCCAAGTGTCACTTATTTTCCAAATTGCCTCATGAAAGGCAGTTTGAGAATGGCTAGATAAACAGTTGGACAAAGATCCAAGTACAACTTTGTGAAATGAATACTCCTCTTATAAAGATGAAATCTAAGGACGATCTTATCATCATATCTTCTTTTGCAGCAGAAATGCATAAAGTACAATTTTTCCTCTACAAGTTCTAACCCTACTTCATGTATAAGTAGCAACACATCCAAGTATTTGCATTATACTGAAATACTCACAAGGAGACCGGAGGCTGGCCCCTGTACCTCAGACAGCACTTCTCCACTGGAGGTAAGCAGCACAACAGAGGTCTTGGTGCCTCCACTGACAAAACAAGATAAACAATATCCACAATCAGTTCTCTTCAGTGCGAAAAGCAATTGATTGAAAATTACTTTTTTGCATTTTCTTATTGTTTAATATCAGGACTATCATTTCCCAAAATATCATAATAAAATTGGACTTCTAAGTGTGTTAAAATGGCCCCCAAAGTTATCCCTCTGCTTCAGTGAGTTAGAAAAAAAGGCTCCTGAGATGCTGATTTTTATCAATTTTGCCGACTTGCGATTCCTTTTTAGGAGTTGAGAACCCAAGAACTTTTGGTACTGCTGGAAAGTGTGGGACCTCCTATATCCAATGGCATCACCAGATTTTGAATTTGGATGGAGATGGACCAATCAGAAGACGGATTTAAAATGCCGTCACTGTAAACAAATGTTGCCAAGGACTTCATGTGGTGCGATCCAAGCACTCTGATTGGCTGAGATGCTCGTGGCTCAACGGAAGCAGGACTCTTGAAAAATGTGATAATGAGAGTTTAATTGTTCTAACTGCAAGTGCAGTTTGAATCCCAAGATAGTTTGGATGAAATGGAAACCCCTAAGGAGCATAAGGAGGCCATGTAAGCAGCGCTAAACACAATTAGGAGAAGAACGACTTTTCTGGGCCACTGGGTACCAGCCACAGGTTATAGGTTTACACGCCGGGCCCCAGCAGCAAAGAAAATTCCTGGTGTGTTACACTGATAACCTACTGCTGGTACCCAATAGCCATGGAAAGTAGTTCTCCTCCTAATTGTTCGGACTGATCTTTATGGCAGTGCCAACGACGATCAATGGCGAGAACTTGTGGAGGATTACTTCGTCTTTGCCGAGGACAGTGGGGACTTATCGGAGGGGGCGGACGATCCTACCCTAACTGAGAAGGAGATATAAGAGGCTTTGGAGGGGACTCAGGATTCACGGGAGGATGGGGATGAGCCCCTAATTATTCTGGATCCGACGGAACAACTGCTGCAGGAGGAGACTGAAGGTTGCAAAAACTTTAGGTAGGACACTCTTGCTTGCGACTTGCAATCAAAATGGTCTGAGTTGTGTTAGCTTCAAATTGATATAAATTTCGAACCCTTAGACCTGTCCTGCCATCAGAAGTTGCCCAAACATGTTTTTTTCTAAGATATGCAACAGTTATTTTCATGATTCTGGCTGTATTTAGGTTCAAAATCAATAATTACTGGAAGAACGACACAGTGACCTAGTTAATGGCATCTCTCATGTTTAGCATGGACAGCATCAGCTGTTACATTCTCTGAGGCCTAATCAAAACTTCTTAGCAGCCATGTAATGAACCTAATTCAATCTATAAGGGTACCCCACATATCTTAGACATTAATGTGGACTTTTGTCATGTTAAGGTGCTCATGTAAGTGCCACAAGGATGGCCAGTGTTCTGTCCAGTTCTCGACGGCAGAGCGTCTTGACAAAAGGCAGGACTCCAGGCGCTGCCGATATCCATGCTATTAATGGTCTTAAACACTTATGCGTTATAATACCTGTATGACCAGCTAGAGGCTGTAACCTTACTTTTCATGACATGGACGTAATGTTTAATTCGATTCATGTAATATTTTAGGCCAAGTAATTTCGGCGTCGGTAGTAGACCCAAGCATACAGTTCTTAGAAGTTGTTTTTTTTCCCAAAGTCGGTCTCTCGTGGATCACTAATGATCTGTGTCGCATTTCCATTCCAGGCGAGATGGATACACTCCCATTGGGCATTACTAGTGCCTGTACTGACCTGTATCTTGACATAGCCAGTACTGTACCTCGGCACAGCTGTTGACCTGGAAGAAGGGGCCAAAGGGCAAGGGTGAGAGGCAGTACGAAAGGAAACACTTAACTGTCAGGGCAGGAAGATTTGTTGGGACGCCCTGTTCTTTCTCTACAGGCAATTATTCATCTCTGTAGCTAACATTCTCTTTCTAACTAGTTTCCAGGCCTGTGTTCTGCTGCTACTTATTAGCATGTACACTATTTTCATTACATGACTGAAGGGCAGCAGGCAAAGTTAAAAAAGCAGGAGAAGCACCTGGATGAGAGAGCAGGAGTCCTACCAGGAAACAACTACTGTTGCCAAGCAGGCCTTTGCCAAGGCAGGCCGCCCAACACTCGGACCACATGTTCCCTGCTCCTCTGACATCCGGGTGCACGTATCTTTTGACAGCAGGTGCACCTCCCCTGCTCCCTGCAACAGCCAGGACCCCTCTACTTCCTTGTACCACACAAAGTAGGCATCTTTGCTGTGTGTGTTGAGGCTATCCCCAGTCAACTAAACTATTTTATTGATGACACCAAGGGTGTGAATGCTGTCATCTCCTACCTCCACCACTACTTTACCAACTACTCCCTGGGTGAACAGCTCCTCAACCTGCACTGTGACAACTTCAGTGGGCAAAATAAGAATAAATATGTGATTGGCTATCTCATGTGGCGGGTCATGACTGGTCTGCATAAGCAGATTACTTTGAACTTTCACACAAAGTTTGCCCCCTGACAGGGTGTTTTGGCCTCATCAAGCAGCGGTTCCACGGTGCCGTGTTGACCTGGCCAAGTGTCCAGGAAAGTTCCCAGAAAACAATGTCCCTCAGCTGTGTGGGTCAGAAGGCAGGGACGTCTCTGTCCCTTGCTATAACTGGCAAGCCTTCCTGACCCCGTTCATCCAGCCAATAAAAGGGATCAAGCAGTATCACCACTCTATCTTCTCATCAAACAGCCCTGGGAAGGTGACCGCCCATCAGTTCTGTGACTCTGGCCAGAAGAAATGGACATGCTCACTGTGGACCCTGAAGCCGTCCCACACTTCCCACAAGTCACGCCTTCCCAGGGTCTTCCCTACAGCGGCAGTGGTACCTCTTCAAAAACATCAGACTTCTGCATAGAGGAGACATTATGTGCCCCAAACCCACTGCCCCTGAGCCTGCAGCAGAGCCATGGAGATACTGGAACCCATTACCAGATGCAGGTGCAGGGCCCTCAGGAGCAGATGCAGGTGGGGATACAAGAGAGAAGGAGACAGCACAATAGAGGTGTAGTAGACGAAGGGGGTGAGGGCGAGGCCAGGGTGTGTGATAAAGGGTGAGGGCGAGGTTGGGGTCAAGGGCAATCACCAGAAACTGACTCAGAGGACTCAGACTCAGACAGTGGCCCAAATGCAACGTGAAATGGAACACTTCTCTTGAGGCCACTCCCCCATACAAACGTACATGCAGCCACTAAAATCTACCTGAATATAAATTTAGTGTTAATTATCTATTTTATTGGTACTTTTGTGCCCTTGGAGTTGGTTTCCACTCCTATTTCAATCACCCAACTCCCAAGATGTTTTGAGATGTTGGAACTTTTATGGAACTTTTATGGAACTCTGCCTCTCATATCTCACATTAAAACAGGCTGAAATACAGTTGAACATTCCCATAGACTCTTTACAAATTATTTAGACTTCAATTCAGCCTTCTAGAACAGGTATTGTGACTGTTTGAGCTTGCCCTTTAGGTTAAGTTTTTCATTTTCAGATGCAGAAACACTCAAATTGTACCCTATCTTTACAAGGCCAGCATGATTAAAGTTTCCATTTGTAAAGCATGATTTCAGAGTATTTTGGCAACTAAGTAATGGAATTTTGAATTCTATGGAAAATGTGGGTTAGGAAACCATCTTCAAGCCTTTTGGCCTCAGTCACATAAATAAATAGTCCACGTCTTGGACTAGTAGTACAGTTTGGTGAAAACTGAGATATCCCTAAGAAATAACTGTTAATAAGAGGCTGATCACTATGACATCACTTTTCACTCTCCCCTCAGAATTTGGTCCCTGTAATATTTGAATAATTCTACATAAACAAGAAGCAAATGACTATCAAAGTTCCGATCGTTGGAACGATCGATGTTCACCCTTAACATAACAATGGACATTTCATTGTGTTTGAAAGGTAATTGAACGAAATGTCACTATATCTAATGTATCTAATCTATAGCAATAGTCGTCCCTCAATAAACTGAAGGCCTTCCTACTACCTGAAGGCTATATGGGCTATGAGTAGTGATCACCACCACCACTCCTGCTGTCAAACACAACTCAGGGAGGGGCTTAGGAAAGGGGCTCCTCCTACTAGTACTAGGTCCCCTGTACCCACCTAGCTGCAGGTGACAATGGCTCAAGTACTGGTTATGTAACCCACTTCTGGCTTCTCAAACTGCACCCTCCCCCACCTCCACTCCTTGAACTGAGTTCAAGGAGTGGGGGTGGGGGAGGGTGCAGGGGAGAGGCCTGCCCACTCAATAACACTTGATGTACACTAATTGTCCTTGCTTACAAATGCATGCCGGTGGACAAAGGCCTGTAGCTACTTGTATGTAAGATTGTGTAACCGGGCAATCAGATCAAAGCCCAAATACCTACAAAAGACATGACTGATTGAGTGAGCCCTTCCCATAAGCTACAATACTAAAAACTATAATTAAGGGCTCACAAAAAGCATTGAAAAACCTACAATCTCCCAGCAGATCAACAGTAGTAGACTCTTGCATGCTCTCCAAACACCCAGAATGTACCCAGCAGGGGCCTATCTGACATATAAGAGGATGGTGCCAGGGATTCAGAATGATTTCTTACTCCGAACTATTGGAGTATTGATGACATTGACTGATTGATGCTGGAGAACTAGAACAAAATCTGCATCAATCCAACATCACATATAAAATAATAATCCAATAAAAGTTGGTTTTGTGACTTTTATTTCATTTGCTTTTGCACATCATATCACATTGTACTTTTCTGAATATTTTCAAGTGGAATAGAGTAAAACAACAAACTTAATTGTCTCCTCATTTTGAAGAATGAATTTGTTTACAACATTTGTCTTACCATACAACCGAAACAATTATCTGTTTCACTTACATTCAAACATGATTCAAAGCACCCATATGAAACTTTTGCAACCGTGTACTGAATGTGGACTACCATTTAAAAAAATATAAATGACTACATCTGCTTCAAAAAATAAACATTTTCAATTTAATCCCTGATGGCACAATTGGTTGTATTTACATCATACTGAAATTGAAGTCTGATGCTATTTGACATTGTGACATTGGTTTTAGGTTCAAATTACAAAGATTTCTGACTTATTTTGGTTGATAGAGTGACAACACTTTAGCACTTTAGCACTTTTTAATTAAAGACTTTTTCAAACATCATTCCTATGTTCCTATTATGACTTTTTGACTTCAAATCTGATCATTAATAGAAATGGCATATCTTGTACCCATTGGCTAATGTATGTCACAATTTTCAATGCTGTGCCAAAGTCAGTATATCAACTGGAATGTAACACTAACAGTTGAATTATAATTGTATTTTGGTTGTCTCTCATATCAACCTGATATCAATATTACAACAATGTTGAAATCATGTATGTGGCTGCTCTGATAACATTATATCATTCGACATGATAATCACTGTAGATTTCATTAAAATAGTGTGTCAATTTACTTTCAAAACAAAATTCTTGTGGAGATAATTTGCTATAATATATCACAGTGATACAGCAGTTCCACATTGGCTGCATAGTCTGCAGTTATCTTACAGCCTGCGGCTTTAGCCCCTAGGTAGGCCGCACCAAAGTGACCAGGCTGGGTAAGGGCAACCAATGTAAACTCTGAGATCTTTACGTCTCTCTCATTACGTGGAGCAATTCCTTCTGTGAAACCTGAAATAAAAAAGATACATGAGGCTGATCTATTCAGTTTGAAAACAGAATTAATTGAAATCTGCAAAACAATATTTGATATAATATTTGAAAAATATCTGATAAAACGCAGGATCCCTGAACCTATTCATTATAATCAATTTACTTTTCATAAAGAGATTTATTAGGTTTAACTAATTTTTCCCTGTGAAGTACATGATTCTTTCCGAATCCTGTTGTATACTTTCAATTTTAATCTTTTCATTTTATATAGACCTATATTTTTTTATTTTTGCAAACAATATATCTATTTGGTCATCAGTGGTCTAATAGCTATTTAATGGATTACCTTGTTTAAGAAGATCCCAGCTTTTCCAAACTGATCCTATACAAGCAACTTTCAGTCCACCTTCACTACCAAAGAAGGACTGAAAAACAAATGAAAGTATTTTCCTCAACATTTCAAAATTATTTAGATTTCATGATGTATATCTAGTTTCAAAATAAAATAAAATACTTAACTATACTAAACAATAATTATTAAAATACCTGTTATTTAAGGAAACACTTATTTGGAACAAAAGTAGAAAAAGCACGACAATTTTAGGCCTGTGCTCAAGTGAACAATCTGCTTTTAGCTTAGCAGAAATAAATTCACTGTCAAGGAACAAGGCAGACAAAATACGAATGTCACATCTGACTGTAATTAGACATCTGAAAACCACTGTTCAATGGTAACTGACAAACTGGTTCTTAGAAGTTTAATGATATATTGTGTCTCACCTTGTCAACCTTTGGTGCGATAGCCAACACATGTCTTCCAAGCCACCAGCCTGCTTTGTAGAAGGCCTCCTTACACAGCGCATCATCTTTCTCCACAGCACCTTGGAAAGTAAATAATTTCAGTAGGAGACTTGTAGAGTCTATACTAGTGTATAAAGGTCAGAGATGCCACTCTATGAACATGACAAATCGGGAAATTGTTGAAAGAGACTTTCCGTAATGAATTTTTCTTAAAATTACTTGTCTGAAAATGTTTCTGCAGTCAAAAATCCGGAAAAGGAAGGAAAAGTGGCATCTCTGAAAGATTGATGCAGGTAAGGGACAGGTTGGAGAAAAACTAATTTCAATTAAACTTCTTATTATGAATTATGTAATCAATTTATACAGCCTTAGGATGTATTAAGTACTATGACTTTAGTGTAGATTTTACAGATACATTTATTCAACTGCCATGAAAACTTTTTACCTTTTGCAACTTCTTTACACATTGCTGCAAATTTACTTTTATCCAAGGCAGGATACAGATGTTGCAGGAAGTCCATTCTGTCTTTAACCTGAAACAAGATGTTCCATGAATAATCCTTGATTGTCTTAATTCACTGGAAATTGTTAAATATTTGTTATTTTGCTGTATGATCACTCAATTCAAACAAGAAAAATTTCAAACCCTTTTGCACCATTCTTTCTTTTGAGAAATACTGCATATAAAGTACGATTAATATCACACAAAAGTTATGATTGTTTGTTTGTTGGAGTGGTTGTACGTCCGGCCAACCCTTATGGGTTCTTCTATAGACAATAATAGCTAGTTATATCAAAAGGGAAATTCATATTCATGATTTAACGTACATTGAAATGGTTGCACATGATATCCCTGACAACTGTCACATCAATCCCCGATAAATCGAAGTTGTCATCTACGTCAAACATCTTCTTGAGGGCATAGTGAGCAATCCAAAAGGCTTTAAGGTAAATGAGAAAAATGCATATATTACTTCAAGTTCACATGAAAACTCCTTCATGGGCATGAGACATATGGAAAAGGGAAGAACAATGCAGTGATCAATTATGACATTTTGCTAACACAAAAAACTATAGCAGGCACCATAAGTCCAATTTCAGTAGCTGATAAAATATTTTACTCATCAATTATATGATATATTTGATATAATTCTTATGATAAGGAATAAATGCTTCCAGGAATAAACTAATAGGATATGACATTTAGCATCTTATTAATAGTCCATGATTATTATTCAAGATTTGGGTTTCAAATCGGACCAGGAATGATGTTCCTTGTTCTGTTCAATTACAAAATGGGTAAGGTGAAATGTATGGTGAGATGGACTTTACCTTTACTATGGACCCCTTTTAATTTTACCATGTCTTGATAAAGATACATGAAATTTCCCACCTGCACCCTCGTCCCCGATGGCATGGCCCCAGCCCCCGACCCGGCTGCTGGTCCCGTCTGAGTTGAGTACAGCACAGTTAGAGCCAGTCCCTGCTATCAGCACAATGCCACCTGAAATATACAGACAATTAAGGATTGATTATGGTACCATTCCATTGATTCAAATACCTTCTCAGATGAACTGATGTCCTGATAAATAAATTTCTTTTCAAGTCTTGGAAGCCTTGGATAATAATCCCAAAAGGCACGAAATGGTTATTATGTTATAGAAAGTATATGAAATAAAAAAATTGTACAACAAATCCCACAAGCTTAATTTCCTTGTACAAAAAAAGTTATGAGGTTGGTTGGTTGGTTATAGGTTGTTTTACACCCTAATTAACAGCCAGGGTGATATCAAGGGCGGTGATGGTGATCAAATCTATGAGAAGGTAGAGACCATACCCCTACACTTTTACCGAGGCAGGTGTTCTTTAATGTGCATGGTCCCATAGTCAGGGCCATACACACAACAGCCGGTGGCCCTCTAGGTGGCCCTCTTTGATATCCCTGTTGTTGGCACAGGGAGACATGCAGAGGGGAAAGTTATGAGGTTTTGTTTTATTACTAATATGATGGTAGAAAAAACATATATTGGTTGTACAATGTGTGTCAGAGTTATGACCTGTATTTGTTTATTTTGTGTTTGATTCTTTAAACTACTGTATTTATATTGATATTTCACTATGTATCATCTGAAAGACAGGGTACACCCTGATGATGATATTTCTAAATAAGAAAAAAAAAGAATGGCCATACCCTGTTCAAATGCGGTTGCTGCAGCTCCATCCGTGTCACAACACACGTGATAGGTCTGACTCATAACGGGGGACTGTTTCCGCATCGCCGCCTCCAGGTTGGCCCGGGCCTCTGCACTGTCACCTCCAGACATGGACATACCCTGCAGACAACATGTGAATAAGTCAATTACAATCTAACTTTAAGAAAGTGAAAACAATCAGTTAATAATCTCACACCATAATCAAAGATGTGTGAAAGATCCAGCAAGATCCTGGATCACCATTCGTTTTTGAATTAAGATGTCAATAAGAAATGAATTGAAGCATCACCAATACAATTATTATATTAATTCATATTTCACATTTTAATAATGAAGTAACCAACCAGGGCCCTGAGGGGTCGCCCAACGTCCAGTCTGGCCTTGGTCTTGGCCTCCTTGACCAGGGCATCGATTCTTCTAGCGCATTCATCTAAACCGATCAGCTGCAAACACAGGGACACATAATTACAATTATAATTCCTGATGATGAACTTAACAGTTTGAAACATGTTAATATCGATGTAACCTGAAATAATTTACTTATGATAGACACTCAAGTCATCCTACATTCAGTCGTTGAGTTTGGTATACCATTCCACCTCATAATTTTAATGAACATTTCATACCTCTCTACCAGCTAATAAAAATATATGCAGACTAAGAACACACCTAAATATAGTCTATTTTTCCTAATAATGTATACATTCATTATAGTATCAGTATGTATATAGTTTCCTGAAAGTAATCCTGTTTCTGATGGTTTAAACATTTTAATTATAGGTCAGTAAAATATGTACCAAAATAATACAGATTTCCCACGCATTTTTTAAAATCAATTTAAGATCTTTTAAGACCTAAAATCAGACAATTTGAGACTTCTATGCATCTCATTGAGAAACATTTTCAGAAATATAGTGCGATATATAATTACTCTGCCACAGGCACATTTTCATTTCTGACAGTAAATACATATCTTATTTTCACATCAGATAAACCATCTATATACACATATATATGTAGATAATACGACAATAATTATGAAATGTATAATCCAGGAAATATTCATTGTAATGTCTGGAAGAACAGATGTAATTTTTCTGAAGACGACAAATGAAATATTACCAAAAAATGAAAATAAAAGAAAGATTCAATTGAAGCCCTCTTTAATGCTGTAAGTTATCTTAGATGAAATCGCTTTAGGACATATCCATAAATTTTAGGATATGTGTGATAACCCTGCGATAGCTTTCTCTTCCACGCATTTTTTCACTGGTGTACTGTCTCAGTGTCTGGCTTAGTGAAGTTCTTAGGACCCGGCGTCGTTATCTGGACATTGTGAGGTCATAGTGCTAGCCATTTTTCTGTTATCTTGAATCTCAAATATGTGATAAATGTATGTATTCATACTTACCCAGTGGTTAGATGACGGTCCTTCGGCCTCGGAGAGAAGCGCCCCGCTGGGACTCACCAACACGATGGTCGTCTTCGTTCCCCCTCTGTCAAGTATAGGATAGATCCCTCTATGAGTGTTCTACAAGATTCAGAACCCAAGGTGTAGCCTTGGGTTGCAAATCCTGTACATTGGGGAGGGGTAGAACAAAAGAATATAGCGGGTACTAAAACTTCTAGAATTTAGAAACCTGGCTCCCTCTCACTCCTCCTCCTGCGTCTTATGTAGTAGTAGTCTTTTTCCTAATAATGTATACATTCATTATACATGTAGTATCAGTATTCGTTTATGGTACCTTCAAAGACCTATCCCGGAAGGAGTGGGGAGAGAGGATGGCAGGGTGGGGTTCTACAGGATTTACAACCCTTGGCTATGCTTCGGGTACTAAATCCTGTAGAACACTCATGGAGAGATCTATCCTATACTAAGCAATATTATAATATATCTTGGGAGTTTTTCTTATAATATCGTTGCTAGATGTACCTCTTCCCACCATTCATGATTTACTCACAAGTTTGTGTTCTTTGAAGGAAATACAATGATTAACCAAAGAATGATCCGTGGAGCGGTAATTTGCCCCAATTTTTGTTAACCATTGGGAAGTGGGTCCCCATTTGACAGCAAACGTAAATGTGATTAAGTTTGATACACATTCGTACTTTTTCAAGAAGCCAGTAAGTACAACCCTTATCAACATACGAACATGGGAACTTTTTTCTTTAATCGATACTCTAAAGTATAATCACTTCTGATTTTATGGTTTAATGTTTGGTGTTTGTTTGTTTTTCAATAAGTTTTAATATTTTTTGATGTTTGAATAATTTTATCATTTAGTTTAAGTAAATTTATACAATAGGCCTTGGTCTAATCAGCAAATCCCTATCATCGAAACTTGAGCAAAGCACACCAGATTTTAGATTGCTTGTGACATTTATAACGTTTACGGCACTCAATGTTATCACTGCACTATAAAGCGTCTCTCTTTCTGATAAGCTGAAGGATTGACAATGGTAATTTGTTGTCACGTTGATCAGATATCAACATATTTGGAAGTAATCCTTGGTCTTCAAAATGTGATTTCAAATGGAAGAGGATTGTTGAATATCCAATAGATTAAGTGAATACCAGATTGGACCCGTTGGAATTTCCCTAGGCACCACAGTCAGTGAGCCATTCCTAGGCCCTATTTGTCTTTTGATTTTGATTTTACAATAACAATATTTGATGGGCTATAGATCTATGTTATCTTAAAAAGTTAAAGATTATGGTCAATTGTCTCAATTCTTTAATAAAATTATCAAGATAATTTAAACCATAGTGTATAACTTGAAAACCAGCAGATATCTATCCTAAAATTTCAACCAGTAGATCTATCCGTTGTTTCTTTTCTACAGATAACATGATGGTGTACACATTTCCTTTCAAGTTTCAGGAATAAAGACACCACATAGATCTAAATAAATGTGTATAATTGTTAAAGTTAATTGTTGGCATTATAACTTACATAAGGCTACACGAAACAGGTTACACCATCATAATTATGACAAATCTGGACCAATTCTGGCACCTCATTATCAGCTGAGCTTATCAATTAGAGTTGATAAACATTGAGTCCATTCTTATTCTATTATAATGAAAAATCAAACCGTATAATGTTACCCCTCAATTCCTCCGAACACGTCCAACGTTGCCATGCTCTAGGGTAGCAATCTGTGTATTCAAACTGCCGAAATATTCCCGGAATTCCTTGAGGTGCTTCCCTGATCAGTAGATCTTGTGGTATCAATATGTCAAAACGTGGACACACCTCTTTTAGTACCTCGCCTTACGCCAGGTAGCGCCACAGTCTGCCAAGGTAAAATCAACCACATTTTACGCGGTAAATGCAATTAAATCGTTGATGAATCAATAACAGCGTCGAACCACACAAGGAATATGATATGCTCCTAGGCTGCGTCGAGTGTCAATCGTTAAAACTCCGTACTTTTGATGAAAAAGACCAAAATTCGCCTCCTTTTCTTCGGGGCCGGTCAGCGGACTGTGGAACTCTCCGACGCCGGAGGTGCCGAAGGCCGCTTCCGTTTGGTCGGATCCCACTTCCGGTGAAGATGGCGACGTTCTCCATGTGCACGCGAGCCTTGAGAGGGTTTTCGGGCCTAAACACCTCTAAATTACAGACATGTCTACTCCAAAGGTAATATTCGTATTGTACTATGATTTAGGTATCTGAAATATGATAACTTTGAAAGTGGTACCCCTGACGAAGGCTAAAATCCACCTGATTATGAAAGGCGTACGTGACCTTCGCTTTCTGGCCCGGCCTCGACACCGAAGCCAAATTTACTTTGACAGATGATTTCCTTTCCGATTAGGCTTTATAGTTACAGAAAGGGTGTTTTCTTTACTTTGTGACCCATGACCATAACGGTTGTATGGGTGTTTGCGTTCGATAATGACTAGAAACCGACTAGAAATAGTTTAGAACGAATGAACATTATGTAAGATTTTACTGACTGAACTGAAGTTGCGTCAGGTGCAGTGACCAGTGGGAGTGGCAGTGCTGTCATCAGTCACCGATGTTTCATAACATTGTGCCTACAAAGGTGCTGTTCTTAGCAGTCTAATATAACTTATACTATTGGAAAGAATTCTGAATTCACTTTTAAAATACATATAGTAAATATTGATGCCATGAACAGAAAACAATTAATTCCAAAACAAACTTACAAAGGGAACCCTGGGCAGTGGCCGCTGACAGTTGTTGGCTATCCTTAACCTCGAACATTCTTAACAACTTTCACGAGACACAATAGACTATAAATAGGCCAGTGTACTGAAGAACCTCTCAAGAAAGCCGTATAAAACATACCTTTACAACAAAGAAAAGGTTAAAAAAATTGGGAGATCTCTCTAACAACAGGTCTTTAAATTTAAAATGCCTTAATTCCAAATGGTTGAGTATATGTGCGCCAAACTGAAGGTAATTGAAATTTCTTTATTACCTTCTAAATACCTAGTGTTTCATTAGATGAATTAACGACTTGGTATTGGTAATGTTAGTTGTTGCTGAAAGTTAACTAGCGACGGAATTATTATGAGTGTGTGCTTACAACTTTCGTTTTTCTCTTGATTATAGAAATTCATGGAGACTAATGTCAACTGCGAAAGAAAATGCAAAGGCAGAAGGCGAAACCAAGGCAGCAGAGGATGGAGAAGCGGCTTCTACGGAACAGGCCAAAATCGCAGAAATGGAGAAATTATTTGCTGAAGAAAAAGACAAACTTAAAAAGGAAATAACAGAATACAAGGTAACGTTGATCCTATCCATTACTTCACCGGTTCATAATTTCAGCTTGTCAGTGGTGGACATGATATGTTTAAAACCTAAGGGCCTAGCTTTCAAAACTGAGGGGGCCTCACACAGTGTCTTAAAAAATTCGATGCAACTTTATGGCCCCAGATTCGTCTCCTTTGCATATTTGTCGACAATGCTTACAGAGTCGTAGATTTCAATACGCTGAGTTTATGATAATTTTGACCCTCTTATTAAAAATCAATCTTAATTGTTACGACTAAGATTAATTCTCTCTTCTTTGTTAACAGCTATATGATATATTTTCAGAGCCATTTAAAATGTTATAATTTCCCGTCCTAGGATAAGATTAATTATTTCTTCTTTTTTAACAGCTATGATGTATTTGGCAGAGATGCCATTTTTCCTACTTTTGTAGGATTTCCTACTTTTTGGTGATTTTGGATTGCACAACTGAATTTTCCTACATCACTTGAATATATGTTTTAAACTATTTTTTTTAGTCAATTTCAAGTTATTCATATATACAAATTCAATGTCAGAGCTCTTTTTCTAACGCTTATTCACTTCCTAGTTGCTTTTAGAAAATGTAGGAAAATAGTTTCCTATTTTTCCTACTTTTTCATCAGTCAGGAGTGGCATCTCTGATTTGAAGAGCCATTCAAAATGTTTTAATTTCCCATCCTAGGATAAGTACACAAGGTCGCTCGCTGAAGCAGAAAACGTGCGACAACGCATGCAGAAACAGGTGGGCGATGCCAAGTTGTTCGGGATCCAAGGTTTCTGTAAGGACCTTCTCGAAGTGGCCGACATCCTGCAGGCGGCGACCGACGCCGTGCCGAAGGAGAAGCTGAACGGCGACAACCCGGACCTGCAGAACCTGTACCAGGGACTCACCATGACCGAGGGTCAGCTGCAGAAAGTGTTCACACGCAACGGACTGATCAGTATTAACCCCGCGGAGGGCGAGAAGTTCGACCCCAACTTCCACGAGGCGCTATTCCAGCAGCCCTCAGCCGCCGGCCAGGAGAAGGATACAGTCGCTGTCGTCACTAAAGTAGGGTACGCGCTCCACGGGCGAACAATACGACCTGCGCTTGTTGGCGTGTTCAAGGGCTAGCACAATTGATGTATAGTTAAATTCAGACAGATGTATGTTCTCATATGGTGTAATATTTGCATTGTATGTATTTCGGGGTGCGTGTTCATTGCTATGTTCTAGGAAGTTGAGATGTTGGGTTGAAAACAGATTCGGTGTAATTAATAATGCTACTTTCCCTGACTTAAGGTTAGACTACTGTGATGGGGGACCATTTCGCAGGTCTTGCAAAATTGTAGAATAATTATTTTCTTACAAGCTACCTTAATATCTATTACATATCCTTAGATATATGTTGAAATAACCTATCTTTTGATATAAATCATATAAATATGGGTTTTAGAATAGAAATAGAAATTGATCAGAAATGTGAAAATCATGTTTACTACTTAATTTTTTTGAATTGAAATATCTCAGTCAATAATGAAGGGTAACCCATAATATTTCATTTGCATATAGATAATAGTCATATAGAGGGAACCGTGTCTCATATTTTTTATTTAGGACCTAGTTTTGATTTTATGAAATCAAGAAAATGAAGTTGTAAAAATGGACAAAAAATGACAACAAGTTACCCGTTTTTTGTCATAAAAACAAAACTAAGGCCTATATTGATAATCTGAGACACGGTTCCCTCCAAATGAATGTTATTGATAATAGTACAAAGTGTCAAAGCTGTAAACCTAATATTAAATTAGCTATCTTGGTTCAAAAAATAAAAGTGAAAAAATACGATTTTAATTCATATTTTCCCAAATCCATATCTTCACTTAATCTATCATATATGATAAGATAAAGAAAATTATCAGCTTTCATCTGATGTATCATATGTTAAAATATCGCCAATAGCTACAGAGATATTGCAATTTTGGTAAATTGACTGTTCATCACCGTAGTCTAACCTTAAGATAGGTACACTTTGGGTTGAGATTTACTATTTTCCCGATCCTGGTATCTCTATGACGAAAACATTGAGAGAACGCACGCCCTTCGCTAAGGATGAGTGAAAGATGACCCGTTATAGTGTGAAAGGCCGGTTCGGATGGGACCATTCGTTTAGTATGAAACTATGTTATCTTGTAACTTAATGTGTAGAGAATAAGCAGAATATATTTCAAATCATCATATACGATTATCAACTGTTTGGTTCACCAAATTACCAAAACAATAAGATACTCTTTATATTGACTTAAAGGTTTCTTAAATTAATTCAAGAGAGTATTTGTCATCGGACGCATATTAAAGATCACAGGGATTGAATGCAAAATTAAACATTTAAAAAGATGTCACTTCGATAATTGGCATGGCCTCGGATTTCCATTAGAAGTGAAGTCATCATGGCGAGAAATCAGATATTATTCTGTACCCTTCATCATATTTCCTTTTTGATTTATTTGTGATGAAGCTGTGCTTAAATTGCTAGATACGTAAATACTTATCAATTGTTAATAAAATAATGCATTATAATATTTTTCGTTAGTTTTGTATCTAATATTTAAATGGATTATATGATATTAGGGAGGTTAAGCAACCCCGATGCATCACATAACGTTAACGTAACGTATCTCTTATCTCACTCACTGTTTTGAAACTTCAAAATCTTTACCATGAAGTGAATGCGATTGGTGTGTAGATATGTACTATTGATTCAACTTTTAAAAATCATTTATTCATTCTCCCACAGAACGCTTTAAAATTTAGAGATACGTTGTCGTATCTAGATGTGTTTGTGTTGCTTAACCTCCCTACTGTAATGGATCTGATACGTAAAATTAATACAAAGTATGTCAATCAAGAAATTACGATAAAAGTAGAAAGCTCTCGTGGTTTATTGGTTTATTTGTAACACATTTCAGATATACAAAGCGTTTGCAATATCTCTTCCTCTGCATATTCACATTATATTATATGTACAATTATAATGCATAGAACAAACATAAACTCAATTACGGTACACACAAATAAGTGACGCTCCTGTAGACCCTTTTGGCCGCAGAAATTCAATGTTTAATATTTTCATCTAGTGTTTGGTTACGTATCCTGTTGTCCGTTTGGTTAATAAACCAGATTCCGAACCACGCCACCTAACGTGGACTTTAGCTTCAGGTAATGTTCTTTGAGCCAATGAAATTGCTGATATCAAGCTGCATATAAACTTTAAATCATTCAAAGTAAAATGATTTTGTCTATATACCGTGCCAATTTTTGTCTTTTTCTCTAATAATTTGTTATCTATGTGCACGAATAGTATACACTGCAAAATAACTTTTCAATAATAACAGTTTCTAGCCAATCAGAGGCCCCCAATCAGTGCTTATCAGCATTACATAACAGATGTAGACCGTCATAGCCAGGTGGTCACCATGGCGACATCCAGACAAACCACTGGACCATGACGGCCAGGGTCTAGAAAAGACTAATTATATACAATATACATATATACACGTGCTCCCTGACCATGAGACTGGACACCTAGTGGCATGTAGGAGCAGTCTGTTTGGAGTTAAGTTTTCAGCTTTTTGGATGCGAACAATCTAAGTTGGTCTGTCGGACTACTTCATCATTTCCACCATTTCTGAAAAGATAAAAATGCATGTTAACTCTTTTACCATTTTTAATGTCATGCAATCAAAACATCCAACTTAGACTTAAATTAAATTGAAAGGGGGGAGTAGTCCTGAGTGGAACTTATCAATACTTCCTTACTATTTTAGGTGTTTTTTATAACAAACCTGTTCCAGGTTCACAGTTCCAGGGGTGGTTCAAGGCTAGTTAATGAAAGGATTTTCTTATCATATTTCAGGGGAAAATGAAATTGGTCAGGGAAAAGTCAGGGAATTTTCATGTCTCTGGTCTGTGGCAACCCTGAATTGATACAGAAACAAATATTATGATCAAATGAGTCACCTCAGTGCAAAAGGAATTTAGAATTCAAGATATTCTCAGACTAAACTTGTTCAGTGTGGACCGAACTTTGGAGGAGTATGGATAGTGGGGTTCCATGTCACTTGTCTAATTTAAAAAATATCCATGTCGCCTGTCCATATATATATATATATATATATATATCAGTTTAGATCCTTGTCCCTTGTCGAATTTAAAAAATAACCCTGTCCCATGTCACTATATATTTTTAAAGCCCCTGTAGTATGTCAAATCGGAGAAAAGGGCCATGTTATTTGTACCTTAGGTGCCATGTTGCATGTCAAATTTTTAAAAACGGCCTTGTCGCCGTGTCGGATTTAAAAAACAGCTGTCTCTCATGTCGAATATAGGGGTCTACACCCATCTTAAGGCCTGTTCCTTACCGTCAAACCTGACGTGGCCGTCACCGTTGGGCTGCATGGCGGCCAGCATCTCGTCCACTTGTTCGTCCGTGAGGGCCTCCCCCATCTGGGTTAAGGCATACCTGCAACATAATTGTATCATCCACATAATTGGAAATATTTACATATGTGTGTTATATGATTTTTTTTTTATTAGTTTATATTTTGGGAATATGCAAACATCTGTATTGGAGGCCTCCTAATAAATCAGGGTACCAACCACACAGGGAAAATGGCCAAAAAAATTCCCTGACAGGGAAAACGCAGGGAATTTCATGTTGCCAGGTCCTGAAATTCCTGATTCTCAAGATAATTAGGGATTTGACTTTTTGTTGTTGGGTTGTCCAAATTTTTTCTGTATGCAGAGGCTTTCAAGATTGAAAAATTTGCTGGATAGGACACGGGGGGAAATTGCCGCAGGACAGGGAAAACACAGGGAACTTGAAAATGGAACTTTGGTTGGTATCCTGATAAATATTCATGTTCCATGGTAACCCCCATTGGTGGCAGTTTCATATTTCTCCTGGGCCAGAGCCCAAAAGGCGACAGTCAGCTCTCAGGCTTGACTTACATCCCCGACTATACACCTTACCCCTTACCTGAGTTACCGCAGATTGACCTAGCCCATCCCGTCCTAGGCCAGAGCCCCAGAGGCAGCAGTCAGCTCTCAGGCTGGACCTACATCCCCGACGACCCACCCTGTCCCCTTACCTGAGTTCCCTCAGACTGGTGTAGCCCGTCCCATCCTGGGCCAGAGCCCCAGAGGCGGCAGTCAGCTCTCAGACTGGACTTACATCGCTGACTACACACCTAACCCTTACTGGAGTTCCTGCAGACTGATGTAGCCTGTCCCATCCTGGGCCAGAGCCCCGAAGGCAGCAGACAGCTCTCAGGCTGGACTTACATCCCTGATTACACATGCACCTAACCCCTTACATGAGTTCCCGTAAACTGATGTAACCCGTCCCGTCCTGGGCCAGAGCCCCAAAGGCGGTAGTCAGCTCTCTGGCTGGACTTACATCCCTGACTACACATGCATCTAACCCCTTACCTGAGTTCCCGTAGACTGACGTAGCCTGTCCCGTCCTGGGCCAAAGGTGGCAATCAGCTCTCAGGCAGGACTTACATCCCTGCACTACCCACCCCGCCCCTTCCTGAGTTTCAACAGACCTGACATAGCCCGACCCATCCTGGGCCAGAGCCCAAAAGGCAGCAGTCAGCTCCAAGGCTGGACTTACATCCCTGATTACACATGCACCTAACCCCTTACATGAGTTCCCGTAAACTGATGTAGCCCGTCCCGTCCTGGGCCAGAGCCCAAAAGGCAGCAGTCAGCTCCAAGGCTGGACTTACATCCCCTACTCCACACCTAACCCCTTACCTGAGTTCCCGCAGACTGACATAGCCCGTCCCATCCTGGGCCAGAGCCCCGAAGGCAGCAGTCAGTTCTCGGCCAGCATCAGGTGCCTTTACTGGGCGGTGGGTGAGCACCTTCAGGAAGTCAGCAAAGTCCAGTGTGTTGCTGCCTGCAAGGGGAGGAAATAAAGTTATAAATGATAAGATAAATGTGGTTTTTTGCCGATTTATGTTTTATTGCAAATTCACAAATGTAAATGATCTTCAGATGCAGAACATGCTATATTTCATAGTTTACAGATGAAGTATGGTGTAGCAGGCTTGCCAACATTTCAACATTGCTAACCAGGACGAAGTTCCAAAAGTACCCAATAAATCAGGACATTTGCTTAAAAATCAGGACAATTTCACTTAATGTAGAGACTATTGTGTTTTACACTTTTTCACAGTCCTAGGAGTAGTGTTAATGTGTCATACTATTTTCTATGTCAAACTGTCGGTGTTCATCTTAACTATTATATTGATTATAGAGACTATTCAGCAGTCTCACCATTGACAATGAGTTCGGTGTGGAGGCGGTTGACCTCTGCCTCTGTCAGCACCCAGCCAAGTGCTCTTAGGGCCAGCCCGAGAACGTCTGAGTAGATCATACCGGCCCCATCAGAGTCAAACAAGTCAAACACTTCCTGAGAGTCTGAAATAACAATGTGAGACAAGATTAAAGTCTGAAATAATGACGTGAGATTAGATCAGAGTCTAGACAACGTCAAGTAGATCATACCGGCCCCGTCAGAGTCAAATAAGTCAAACACTTCCTGAGAGTCTGAAATAACAATGTGAGACAAGATTAAAATTTGAAATAATGACGTGAGTTTAGATCAGAGGCTGAATAATGTTAAGTAGATAATACCGGCCCCGTCAGAGTCAAACAGGTCAAACACATCCTGAGAGTCTGAAATAACAATGTGAGACAAGATTAAAGTTTAAAATAATGACGTGAGTTTAGATCAGAGGCTGAATAATGTTAAGTAGATAATACCGGCCCCGTCAGAGTCAAACAGGTCAAACACATCCTGAGAGTCTGAAATAACAATGTGAGACAAGATTAAAGTTTGAAATAATGATGTGAGTTTATATCAGAGTCTAAATAACATCAAATAGAACATACCGGCCCCATTTTTGTATCAACTGTATGATTCATTGGAGGAACTTTATCTATATAAAAAGATGATGGGGGGGGAAAGGATCAGAGTCTTAATAACATTGAGTAGATTATACTGGCCCAATCAGAGTCAAACAAGTCAAACAGTTCCTGAGAGTCTGAAATAGCAATGTGAGACAAGAGTAAAGTCTGAAATAATGACGTGGGATTAGATGAGGGTCTAAATATCTGCTATTGTACAAAGAAACATTATCAAAAGTAAATACCGTTTAGGAAAGGGTTGAATAAAAATTGTCCACCTATCAACAAGTTTTTTTCTTAAGCAGTGAAAATAGGTGGCACAAGCACCGGGAGACTTCTAAGTGCACACTTTTAATTGTGTGAGTGTCCTTATCCATAGAATACAATAGTTTTCCCCTGGATCATTTTCTAATTTGAAGAAAATAATAATGAAGAAGTGGGAATGATTAACACTTCTAGAAACTGTTTGAAATCAAAGAATCTCATTTTTTTAACATAAAAGGGCCTTTTATGTAACTGCCTTGAAAATAGTTGGTAATCCTAGATTCTAACAAAAAGAATAAAAGTCTATTGACCAGAGAGATGTACCTCGACCTGGTGTATGTACAATGTTTTTTTGATGATTCTTTATCTCCAGAATCTTCTTATTTCAAATCTGCAGGGTGCCAAGCTGAAATCTTTGGGCAATTCAAAAATTCACATTTTAAGAAAAGAATTAAAAGATACAATTTGAATGCATTTTTTTATGTAGAAGTCACAATTACAGGGTTGTGGAGCATTTCGGTCTATAAAACATAATAGAATATATGCCATCTAATCTTTTTGCATATATATTGACCTATGACCTATCCAGGTCACTTATGTAGGTCACAAGTACGAGATATTGTCAATCATTTTGATAAATCAGAATCAAGTTTTCTTTGCATGTGATGTTCCAGGAATAATTGTAAATCACTGTTGATCTTCACACAAGAAAGTTTCTTTAGATAAATAATTATTAATGCATAGTTATCCACAATAGACTTGCTCTTTCTCACTCATACATATTATGTGCTTGCAAACATACAAACATGTAAACTAAGAATCTTCCCATTAATATTTACTTCACTAAATATAAGCCCTGACAATACACAATAGAGATGGTGGAATAGATCGGAAAGTAGTCATGCTAACAAAACGACAGTAACGTCGCCCTGAAAACACAACAGGCTATATTCCACTATCCGATTTTACTCAAGGCTTTCTGAGCAAGACCAAACCACAAAAGGGTAATCTTCTGGCAGCTTTACCTGTCTGCTGTTGTCAGCAATTGTCAAATCAATTTTATTTTAATCTTAAATGTAAAAAAATTGAGATCAGCACTTAGAACACTCTTCAGCTGGAGAATTTTCCACTCCGATGAAGAAATAATCAATATTTAATGTAAAAACCAAAATTTATCAAACAAATAAGTCTAGTTTGGTCTCCAGACTATTCAGTGAATATGAGCTACAATAATAAAATATAAAAGAGGTTTTGTCAAATTAGCTCAGAATGCAACTTTAACATGGAAGATACCCCAAAAGATCTCAACGACATGAAACATAGTCATTGTACATATTGTCATCTTTCATTGTAAATATTGTCATCTTTCAAATAACATGTAAATTCAGGCCCGTACATACAGGTTCTGTTGTGGGGGTGGGGTGGCGAGGTTTTCTAAGGGTTTTGTAAGGGAAATTGTCTTATGATAATAATTTCAATAATGCAAAAGGGCGGGGGGGGGGGGGTGTGGAGGGTGTGGCTTGAGTAAAGGATGGGACTTTTCAATCTTCTTTCCTATTTTTGGGGTGCTTTTACAATTACATTATTGTGGGATAGGTAAAACTTCATGAAAAAAAATCCTTCCTAATAATCTGACGATGCCTAAGTCCCATCCCCATGGATTGTGTGTGTGTTGGGGGAGGGGGGTAGTCTACACATAGGATAAGTACTAAAACGTTGCGCATTTGCACATGCACATTGTTTTGTGTTTTTTGTGCCTCTCGTTCTTGGGCAAGTTCAAGTACCCACCAGTCACACCTAAAGGGGGTGAAGGGGAGGGGGTCAGGACCCCCTGGATCCGCCCCTCTATATTATGACAAAGCCCAGTAAAGAGTGGCTGTACTTACCATTGATTTCTCTCTGCGTGAGTTGGCGTGCCTGAAAGAGGAACGAACAAACCGTTAAACCCCTCAGACGACCCTCACACAGTCACAGCTAGTGCAGTTACCTACCCCTGAGCGGGTCCTTGAGGCCGGCTGGGGCGGCTCCCCGCCCGCCCGGACTTGTACATGGACGGATTCAGAGGTTGCTGCATAAAGGGGGTATTCCACTACAAGATATGGGCTGCAATATCAGCACACTATGACTATAGTATAGACAAATTTGCATATATATCAGTCATATGATATTTGTAAAAATGGAAATTGTGAGCATGTGTTATAGGTGTAAGATAGAGTTTTATCAATGATATTTTCAATTTCCTTGCGACATGGTCATATCGCAGGCCAAGTCGTGCAGTGGAATACCTTCTTTAGTCGCATAAAGTATAATAGGGCCTTGACTAAACCAAAAGAGGCAATTTGGGGTATTTTACATGTGTGTAAAAAAAAGAATTTTGTCTGTAATATGTGCCATTTCTCTACGACATTTGCCATACCGCAGCTCATATCTTATAGTTTAATAGGGCCTTCACAGGCGCAAGCCGCTCCTTTTTTTCCTTTTTTCTTTTTTGCCAAATTTAGATTTTTCTGATGTAAAGGTGTATATTCATGCAAACCCCTCGAACCCCTCCCTGACTACGGGCCTGTTATTTGTAGCGATGTCAGTTCAGTGGTAATTCATAATATCTCTTGTATATATAAAGGGGGTTGTTTGTCACGTAATACTAAATAATTTGACCTTTTACATGAGGAATACACAATTGTATCTGTATTATGTACGACTTGCCTGCGACATCGTCTGTGACAACCATTTCGTGCATGTGTAAAATTCTCATTCGACAGCTTTCATTTCTGAAGGAACATCTTTAAAAAATATAATCTGGCCCCTAACATCTTTATCAAGATTAACTCCAGATAATAGATAGATATGTAATAAACCATAATTCCATGGAATACTATCTTAAAGCTTACGCAAATAACATTGGAATGGAAGAAAACGCGAAGTAAAAGTGCAAAACTTTAAAGAAAACATTTAGACCTACACCTAACGCGGATTAGAAAGGATAAGTAAGACATGCATACAAAAACTAACTCACCTCTTTAGAAATGCTCTCATATCTTTCACAATCCGCCATTCTGGTGTACACAAGTTATCTCCTCTGGAAATACCAAGCCTTATCCACAGTTTAAAGGAAAGTGGGTAAAATTAATATAATATGTAGAGCCCTGGTTGAAAGGGAACGTGTCTGGTTGGATCCCGGCTGGAGTGAGTCTGTCGAAAGCCTTTAGTCCCCAATAGAGTCCTGAGGAGCCGTTTCCTCCTGGGTCAAACACAAAACGGAGTGTGTAGGGGGGGGGGGGTACTTGGCCTGAAGACTGCAATAAGCCCATCCCACATTGTGTCTATCCCAGGGTTGGACAGGGGTCGGACAAAATTGCATTATAAACCATCCTTGTCTCCTAGAGTTGGAGTAACTGAAATAAGCAACAATTATATTTTTCTATATCCCCAAGTGTTGCTAAAACATAATGATTTCTTAGATTTCATCAATTGACAGATTTGCAGGTTTGCAAGCCAATCAAAATGCGGTATTTCAGGGCAAAATGGGGTTGGACATTATAGGCTGGGCTGACAGGCTTTAACATTCGTTCCTTTGGGGAAAAGGCAAATATATAAAGCTGCAATTTATCAATTTCAGGAGCAATTTGTAAACAAAATTGCTTTGGTTAATATTTTGTTATGCAACTGTATTCATGGAATAAGCACAGAGGCAATTTTGAAAATATTTCAACTCTAATGTTGGTGTAAACTGGGATGGGCTTATTCTCCCTACCACGGATAGCTGAGGTACAGTATTGTATCCACCTGAAGGTCAATTTGGAATAATTTTGTAGACAATATTACAGGATTAACTAATGAAAATGATATTCAAATGTTTTCTTTATATCCATCTGTAATGAACATATTTCCAAACCAACTTAGAAATTAATTGGAACACTACCTGAAAAATATTAAATACTAGATTTTCAACAAGTTGGACCATAAATTATTGCTCTGATTTAGGAAAATGTCTGTGCTTAAGCCGTGTAACTTGTCAACATATTACACAGCATGCATCTTGACCTAGGTTAGCCTACATGTACAATATAAGAAATGGCCTATCCGTGGCAGGGAGAATTGCAATTGGGCCTGGATTTTACCCCATACATATTGTGTTATCATAAGATCTCTAGTGTTGCCAACTATTTTCAACTCAATCTGTTGGGCTTATCATTAAGGGGGGTCTGAGATTTTTGAAAATGTGCATGCGCACACACAAAAGCACGCACGCACGCACACACACACACACACACACACACACAAACACACACACACACACACACACACGCACACACACACACACACGCACACACACACATACACAAACACACACACACACACATACACATACAGAGTCATTTTGTCAGAGTATCGTTCTTTATGTTCTTTATTAATTTTGATATATATCGTTCAATAATATGAATGTCCAACTTTTGTTCTGAAATGAGAGGCAGAGGCTTACAATCAAAATGCACAGCAGTAACCCCCACCCCCACCCCTTTCTCCTATAGCTCTCATTGACTGTTACTGGGTATAAGCCTAACACAGGGCTTAACCGGGGCCCTAGGCCCGGATTATAACATAATTCGCCAGGAGTGAGGCCAAGCAAAACAGATCCGTGTTGATCCAAACGGAGGTAGGGGTGTGTCAATAGTTGCAGAGTCTCTGGAGGCGCGGCAAAAAGGCCGACGAAAACAAGGTGGTCCCCGCACTGTGTGTGTGGGGTGGGAGCGTGAGTCAATTTCTAATTTTAAAAGATAATAAAGGTATAATGGTGACAAATACAGGTTCCGGCACGCATCAACCCTGTTAATGGCTATATATAGGGGCGGATTTTCAAAAGGGGGGTCGCTATAACATGAAACTTTCTGCCAAACCCTTTGTGGCTCAGAATTTTATATTTTAAAAAATTAATATTTTGACAAAAATAGCGGGCGCACGCCCCCTGCGCTCCCCTCTAAAGGCCCGGACACATATACCGACCCGACTAGACAGTTGAGTCGAGTTGTTATCAGTTGGGAGATGTGTCATGGGCTGTCGACTGTTCAGTTGATATTATTCCCGACAGGTCCGTCGGGTCGGGAATGATGAGATGTTGAAGATTAACAACTCAACTGTCGGGTCTGTCAGGCTGTGTAATGTGTATATTTTGCTATGCATCTGTTTTCCCTAAATTAAGTTTTATTACTGGATCATGCATAAGCTAAGCTTTACATTGATATATTTTTCTCTATTCTATCATCATTATTTTCTAAAAGCATAATATAATGGCATAAAGCCAAAATCATACTTCCTTTGTATGCACACCTATAAAATATTCCCCATGAATAGAGTTAAGACGTTTTCATCTAAATCTTTATTGTATATAATATCTTAATAGAAATTCACAATGTAATTGCAGACCGTCTGGTTGGTATATATGTGGCACCCCCCATGACATCTCTTACAACTAATCAGTCTCCGACGATCGGGTCTTAAGGATAGACATCAGTGGTCCGGGGCCAAATGAGAAAATTGCTAATGAATTCCTTCATAGTGCTCTGATCCTAACATATTGTATATCATTTGAAAGCTCATATTTTCCTCTATCAATTGATACTAATAAACTCTTAAAGAAATAAGAGACTAAAATCTTATGATTTTTAAATCGATTTTTCTACTTTTATTTTTTGAACATCGATATCTCAGTTAATATTTGACTAACATGAATAAGTTTTCACAGACAGCTTCATAACATTCATATACAGGGAAGCGTGTCTCAGATTTTTTATTGAGGGCATATAGAATTGATTTTATGATAAAAAAAAAACGGCAAAAAACGGGAAACTTTTTGAGATTTTTATGCAACATCATTTTCTACATATCATAAAAACTTAACTAAGAGCTATATCAAATATCTGAGACACGCTTCCCTCCATATATATAACAAGATGGTGTATCGAAAATTTCAAAGCTTTAGGTTCAATATCAAGTGAGATATCTTTGTTCAAAAAATAAATTTTAAAATCTTGAATTTTTGTTTCACAACCCAACTACACAGCCTTTGTTCAAGCTATCTTCATTTTGGGCATATCAATAAATAGGGTTATTTCTTCGCCTTTTAATGATGTTTTATATTTAATAATACTATGAGAAACAAATCTTGTAATTATGATTAAAGGGAGCAGCGCCATTTACGCCCCAAGCACTGGTGTCTATCCTTAAGCACTCCCGACGGTCGAGTTGGTGTATGTGTCCCAGCCTTAAATCTGCCACTGCTATAGATGTGTCGATATTGAGGCGCAGAGTCCAAGATTTCGGAAGGGTTTCTTTTTGTGGGGTGGGGGTGGGATTTACCCCCTACATCTTGGGGCCGATCCAGGTAGGGGGATCCTTTCCCCGGGGTGGATCCGGAGGGTGAGTGTGTTTGATTGTTGCTGGTTTTTTTTTTTTTTTTTTTTTGGGGGGGGGGGAGGGGGGGGGCGTTAACTCCCCCCCCCCCCCCCTCCCTCTCTTATTTTGGACGGTGACTTGAACTTTTAGTACTTAGTACCCCCTACCCCCAACCCTTTCAGGAATCCCGTATCCGCCCATGACGTTCCCTTGGATCCGCTATTCGTTCATCGTAAAAGAATATATATTTTCCTTACAGTCCTATTTGATGACTGCATCTAGAAATAACTGCGATATAAATCTATCTTTAGGTTTTATTTCCGAAAACGAGAATGACAGATTGGTGCCTCCGCGGTATGGATATTTTGCAGGAGATTCATTTAAAGTTTGTTTCCTAAACTGTGTGTCTAACACTAATGTCCATAAACATGTGATTTTTAAAAAAAAGAGGGGGAGGGGGGAGGGGCTTATGTACAATTATTTTGGCGCCCCATCCATGGTGTAGATTTTACATTAAAAACGTCAAATTGGCCAAAATTAAGGGGGGGGGGGGGGCTGAGGCGCCCCTCCTCTAAATCTGTCCCTGCTACCCATAATTATTTACATTTTGTTGAAGTTGAACGCCACAATGAAACAATATATTTACACATATAATCAGTGACATAAACCAAAAAGAGCCGGTAAACCTCCGGTGTGGTGTGCGGCTTAGGACGAACCGCAGCCTAAAGAAACAGTAAATCCAGTGAGTGGGCCCTAATGGAGCGATTAGCTAATCCCAACCCAATAGTCCTTATGTGGACAGCGCATGCGTGTAGCAGCGCACCGAGGGCTGGAGATGGGGGAGGCTCGACGACCGAATAAACTTACTCTCTCATTTCTCCAAGTTTAAAAACGAGAACAAAAAAAACAGTGGATCTTTTTTAATTCAGGATTTTATCCATACATCACTTCGGCTGTTTAATTTCGACGTTCTACAAGATATGCCGGATTCATACCGCCATTTCCATATCCAATCAACCATTCATGAATCAAATCACAAAGTTTTCTTTTCAGGGACTACCGCTTACCAAACCTCAGACAAGAGGTACAGTAACAAGTGTGCATGGATCAGTTTAAGGTACCTGTACCTATCTGACAGGATTTGAAATTACTGTGACATTTTCTCAGAATGTTCTTCAATATATCAACAATGCATGGCCAATAGAATATTAAAGTCAACCATTTGTTTTTTCACCTTTTCATACTGTCTTAAAAAAGACAGTATGTAAAAGAACGTAGAATCAACTACTTTTAAGCACCAGATGGCAGCGCTGGGACTAAATTCTCCCTACCACGGATAGCTTATTTTCAATATTTTAGGGACCTGCAGGTAAATTTGGCCCAATTTTGTCGACAAAAACACAGGGAAATTTATAGAAAATATACCAAAATTTACTATTTACCTATGTATAATGAATAAATTTTCAAACCACTTTAGGAAATAGTAAACACATAATGATAGAAAATGAAAAATAGTCAATTATAATTTTCAATGATATCAAACCACCAATTATGCCATGATTAATGAAAATTTCTACAGTTAAGCCATATGTTTTGTCGACATATTACCCAGGATGCACTGTAATTTGGGATAGTCTGCAGGCAAAACATAGGAAACCTGCTATCCGTGGTAGGAAGAATTAATGTTTGTATCAGTAGCGGATTAAGGGGGGGGGGGCACAACAGCAGGCGCACGTCCCCCTATTTTTTGGAACAAAATCAATTTTTAAATGTAAAACTAGGCCTCCGGAGGGGGCGCCGGGACCATTTCTAATATGTGCCCCCCCCCCCCCCCCGCCTTCCCCTTTCCAAATTCCTGGATCCGCCCCTGTGTACGCTCATACAGGTGACGCCCCCTTTCCAATTCTCCCTACCACGGATAGCTGACATACAGTATTTTATGGACCTGCAGGCTAATTTGGACTGATTTTGTCGACAAAAATCTTCTTAAACCTATTGAAAATAAGCAAATAATTGTTATATATCTATTTACAATGAATGAATTTTCAAACTACTCAGGAAATATTAATGGTTATGGATACTAATTTAGAAAATAATTATGGCTAGTTTTTAAGAATGTTAATTTACAAATAGTGACACAATTCATGATAATTCCTATACTAAACCCTTGTGTTTTGTCGACATATTACCCAGCATGCATCCTGTTTTAGGCTAACCTGCAGGTACACCATAAGAAAATGGCTATCCATGGTAGGGAGAATTGTACAATATGGTTTTATATACTACTTACACTGTTGCATTCAGAATCAGTGATAAAGGCAGATGTGAGGGGTAGTTTTTAGAGAGGTGGTTTTATTGAATAACAGTTCACTTTTCACAGGTAGCAGTTAACATTTTATTGCAAGTTTGGCTTTAACACTGGGTGTATGTGTGTGCTGATGAACAGGCACTGGGTTCAGACGTCTACATTATGTACTTGTGTCTGTCACAAGTACCCCTTTGGTAAAGACACTGACCTTCAATAACATTATCCTTTCCTTACTACTCTTCCTATTGCCATTTCCTCGTTCCTCTTTCATTAGAAAGAGCTGAAACCAGAGAGAGCTCTCTCCCCATTAACGTCCAGTTGAATAAATACAACATCATCTCAACACTACTCCTGTCTTCATCTTCATTACTCCCCTCAACACCAACTAAACACAGAAAGTACTACCCTAAAACTTAAAGTACTTCAATATGTAAAGATAAGCAAACCCTAGGCCTCACCAGTCTCACTAGTGGCCCGTTGCACAATACCGATCGTACAACGAAAATCAGCAAAACAACAACACCTTTTGTTGTTACTTTGCACGTAATAATGACCGTTTTGACACTCAAAAAATACCTATCTAGAATGCTCTTAATGAACTGTAATCTTTACAGGAAATAATCTTATTTTGCCCCTTTATATATCAATAACAGAATTTAATTCCATCCAGTAGAAACAGAGATATTGGGGGTATCGTAATGATGATAACTATTGTTGTTACGAAAACGATCTTAAAGTTATCGTAACAACAAAATGTCATTGTGCAATGGGCCACTGGGCTACTATGAGCAGCTGGCCAGAGATGGCGCAATGAAAGCATGGGGCGCCTAGTGTACCACAAATAGAAAATACTAAACAATGTGCCAAACAGAGATAATAAAGAATTCCTCTTGACATCTCCATCACATAAGCCCATCCCACATTGGATAAATCCAAAGGTTGGAAAAGGGTTGGACAAAATTACAATATAGGCCATCCTTGTCTCGTGGCGTTGAGGCTACTGAAATGAACAAGAATTACATTTTTCTATGGCCCCAAGTACAGATAAAACTTTATGATTTCTTGAATTTTACCAATTGACAGATTTGCAGGTTTGTCAGCCAATCAAAATGCTGTATAACAGAGTAAAATAGGGTTGGACATTATTGGTTGGGCTGACAGGCTTTGACATTGGTTCCTATGGGAAAAATGCCAATATATAGCGCTGCATCTTACAAATTTTAGAAGCACTTTGTCAACTAAATTGCTTTGGTTAATTTCGCATTATGCAACTGTATTCATGGAATAAGCATGCAATCAAATTTGAAAATATTTCATGGTAAACTTATGGGCTTATTGACTACAGATATAATTATTATGTTGTTGTCACGTCTAGATATTTCACTGTAGTATTCATATTATAATTGTCTCAGAATAGGGATGTGCCTCATTGAATGTGGCTGGGCATGTTTCTCATACAAGAATTACTTATCAATATGTACAATATGTAAAGATAAACAAACCCTATAATGTATGACACCGACAGTTTCATAAACCTAAAGTACATTCACGATAGGTATAGAAGACTCTGAACTACAATCGATTTATTTACTATAACTGTTGAATTAATTGTTTTTAATCTCATTAAAATGTTCTATCTGAATTCATTCTTTTTGTGAAATATTCAAATATTTATTTTCTATGTACATTAACATCTTTATTGTAATATGACTGAAAACCAGGGAAACCCTGAAGTATATTACTCAATAGAATCCTTTAAAAAAGAATCTACACAATAGTAGATGTTACGTCACAGGACTAGAAGCATTATAAACACGAGAGTAGAAGTTACATGTCAGGAGCACAAGAGTAAATGTTGCTCGATAGGAATATAACAATATATATATACATATAGTACAACATCAAACAAGATGGTTTCACATTTGTGCGCTACTAATGTGAGTAATATCAGGTGGACAGCCTGTGAGCCACTTAAGTCCATAATTATTACTCTTTAGTTGTATTTTTTTCGCACGGTTATTTGTATCCATCTTGTGATTGTTGCTTAGAAATGTTCTCCTCAAGGCCAGGAAGCTTAAGATGCTTTAGCTTAAAGGGTTCCTTGCACATAAATTTTCATACACTTATTTTTTATTTAATTAACTTCATATTGGTATTCGGAAAAAAGTTCAAAAGAAAAAATTGGAAAAAATTGGATTATTAGTGACTAAATTTGGGAATTCCCTAATTTTTTGGCTTTCATTTCTGTCCTTGCTACGTCATAATAAAGGGAATTCCCTTTCAAAATAACTTGGGAATCTCAGGTAATTAAATGAATTTAGGGGAAAAAAATATACATGTGTTTATAGGCTGTATGTGGCCTGATATAAATATTTAATCCTTCAGCTAAAATTCCTTTCTATACATTATTGAATATTGGGGATTCCCTTTATTAAAAGCTGGGGATTCCCAATTAGTGTCCTTGTGACGTCACAAATTAAGGGATTTCCCTTAAAGTCACATGAAAATAGACCAAATATTAAAGGCTCATAACTGTGTCTATGTTTGGAATATCCTTAAAATATTTCTAGCATTACTAGTTCTTCATGCATATTCCATGCTCAAAGAATTTCATTGAAAAATATTTATTTTCTAAATATGTGCAAGGAACCCTTTAAGATTTGTTGCGTTTTCTGCTAGGGTTTTTAGGAAGAGGCTAACAGGAAGTTGCTTACTCATTGTTTTCATTCTTTACCTTTTTTTTCGCATGGATTATTTTGTCACCAAAATAGATATACCTAAATACCTCATGGATGGTGCTCTTTATATTGCTTAATTCTTGAATGTCACTAGGGTGTTGTGGTAGCTTATATTTCTTCTTTGCAAGATGATTCCAGAGATGTATCACATAGTTCTCGCTCCAGTCGTAGAAACCTGCATACATGTTTTTTAGATCCCAAAAGTTGGGTTTAAAGAAGGAGGCGGCCTTTTCCTGGTGGACCAGTTCTGGGTGGTGAACTGTTATGTTGCCAGGTTCGTGGATGGCAAACCCTGACCAGGTTTTTTTCCTGCTGGCATATTCCCGAAAGGAAAAGAGCCACAAGCAGACAAAGGCACTTCTGGGCTGGGCCAGGAAGAAGGCACTGCCCGGGGTGTTCTTGTCACCCGGAATCTGCCTGCCCTGGGTCACCGTGTACTTCCTGAAGGCAGTCAGAGGGGCGACTATGATCACATCACTGTCCAGGTAAATACCACCTTCGTCTGGAAAAAAAAGTAATAAGGTATGCAGACAATGCAGAAAGCAAGATGATGACGTGTTGGAATTTAAAGGGAGCCAAAAGCAACGGTGTATCAAAATATGACAAAATTTTGCAAACTCACCTGACTATGAAAATACATTCCAAGAGTCTCAATCTTTAGCCATTGGTACAACATAAATCACAATAACTTACTAAAACTTTATGTGAATTCTATAATACTCATGTCATTTATGCCTGAGGATAGCAATGTTTGTAAACAAACCTATTTTGGTGGGTCACCAAAATTGATCTGGGACAAGTTTTGATGTATTTTGATGTAGTTTAAGTCTTCATTGACAGTCTATATTTTACCACAGGCCCAGGTTATGGCCATGGAATATATTTCAATAGTTTATAGAATTTGCAAAATTTTGACCCAATATTGCTTTTGGCTCCCTTTAAACTCCACTCATGATCGGCAGTAAACCAGCGGGGTGGGATGGTGTAGTGGTCAACATGCTCGACTTGCATGTGGGGGACCTGGGTTCAAGACTGGGCCTTGCTTGTTACACCACCTTACCGTCTGTCATTCTCACCCCCATATATTCGGTCATCACTACTTGGCACGGAAACAAAAATATGAGTTGGTGTCAGTGCTGATGCAGCTGAAAGATTGCTAAGTACAGCTTAATTAAGCTCCAACAATCACCAGCAGCAGCAGCAGTAAGCCCATACCACATTGTGTGTGACCCGAGGTTAAGAAAGGGTTGGACAAAATACATAATTGATATAAACCATCCCAGTCTCTATACATTTACTAATTGCAATAGGTATACATTCTGTTTTTCTTTATCACCAAATACTTCTGAAATATAATGACTTTTTCAAATGGCTGATCAAATGGCATATATCTATATACGCCAGCTGCTCAAAATGTTGAATTTCAAGGTTATAAAGGGTTAGACATTGTGACGTTCTCTGGTAAGTCGGGGTTGCCGATTCTTACAACAGAGGAACGTGGGGGTTGTTCGGGTCTCGGGGCGGACGGGGAATCCGGGCCAAGAACCGAGATGTGTTTCTAGAGTCGTGCCTCGCGCACGAGGGGGGGGGCTGAGCGAATCGGTCGGGAATCGGCGCTCGATGTCAAACGGAGGACTGCGGGGAAGGGAAATTGTGGTAGGGGTACGGGTCGGCCGGGGTTCGTCTCGCTCTATCTCCCAGACCAGCATTCACCCCCACCGGGCGGTCCACCCCACGGTTCCGGTCCGCGGGGGCGACGGGCCGACGGTCGCCTATTGTTTGGTAGCGTGGGGCCGAGCCTGCCGCGCCCTCGTCCCCGCGGACTTCGTTCCCTCGTCCCGCCTGTCATGCCTTCGTGCCATGCTACGCCTCGGTCTCCGGGACTGTTTCGGGCCTTCGTGCCTTACTTCGGTCCTTCGTTCCTCGTTCTTCGGGCCGTCGGGCCCCTACCCTAAGTTCCTACTATTTATCTCGAGCTTCGACTGTTTTATCCTAACTTCTGGTTAATTACTCGAATCAGCTCATCTTTAGCGGTTGTTTCAGGAAAGAAGACACGTCTGGACACAAGGAGAACTGTTAAAGAACTCTGTTTATTCGGGCCTCACCGCCCCTTTATATACTCTAGAGGTCAGCCCTGATTGGCTGCTTTCGGTCACGTGATCTACAACTGACGTCACTTCCGGTTTATATCTTTCGTTTCCGGTTTACATTTCACTTCCGGTTTATATCTTTCCGGGTTTCGTTCCTTTACATTTTCGTTCCTTACATATTCGTTCCTTACATATTCGTGCCTCTTTTTCGGGCTTTTTACACTTTCGTTCATTATTACATATTCGTTCTTTTACATATATTTCGTTCTTTTACACTTACGTTCTTTACACCTACGTTCTTTACATATATACCTTTTTATAATATTACCTTATTTTCTCTTATTTTGACCTCTACATATTTTGGATGAATAGCCGTTCATCACACCCTCCCGCACCTTCTTGAAAGGTGGGAAAACACGTCTTACAAAATTTTCAAAGCAGTTCATACAGCAACGACAACAGAACATACTCTAGAACCAGAAACATTTCAATCCTACGCTCCTTATCGGTAGAGGAGGAGGTGTCACCCTCTGTCCTCTCCGGTCTACTTCGGAGGGCCCCCGGGGCCTATCCGGCTAATTATTATTTCTCTTCTTTCTTCGTTCTTCGTTCTTCTCTCTTCTTAGTGAAAGTTCATATAATTTGTTTCATTTCTCCCAGTCTCTTTTTATCTTCGTCATAGTTCTTATCCTGGGTCTATTAGGACCCGTTCTGCACTTCTTTTTCTTTAGGATGAGCGAGCCGGTCGTGGCTCTCCCACCCGGGACTGGGGATCGGTCGTGACCCCGTCGCCCCCGTTCCTTTCCTCTGGGCTCTATGTACTTAGCCCCTCGGCGCGTTTCCTCGCTTTTACCCTCGTTAGGACAGAGGGACCGGTCGTGGTCCTCCTGCCCGGGGCCATGGGTCGGTCGTGACCCGCAATGCCCCCGTTCCCTTCGTTTTTCGTCGTCCAGACGCTCTCCCCTAGTTCGGGCGGAGAATCGGTCGTGATTCTTCCACCCAGAGACCAGGGTCGGTCGTGACCCTTAGTCCTCTCGACCCTTTTGTCCGTTTTTCCGTCGTCCAGACGTTCTCCGTTGTTTTTGGGCAGAGAATCGGTCGTGATTCTCCCACCCGGTCGGTCGTGACCCCTCGTTCTCCCGTGATTATTACTCTTCTCTGCGTTCTCTTAGGTGATGATGATGATTTGAAGATGAGTTTTTGAAGAAAGACTGAAGTTTTGTAGACAGAATGTTCTTTTTAGACTTCGCGCCCTCGGTCGCCTCGGCATTCAAAGCCCCCCAGTGACTTTTCACGTTTGGCAAGGACAACATGTTCGAGCCAGAGGCCGAGGTACCCACCGTTCCAAAGAAGAAAATGGCAATGGATGTGGAAAGGAACTAAGTTCTTCCGTTAAAGTTTCGAGTGGAAGCTTCAGCAGACGACGTCGCGGGTTTCGTGCTATTGGTCACAGTGAAACTTTGGATGGAGTTGGAGTGAAGGTAAGTTTGTGAAGACTGGAATTATTAATTGTTGATGAGGTGTCCGTTTTCCGTACAGGAACTGAAGTTTGACTTTTATGGCACATGTCCTTGTGGTTAACCCAGCACCAAGACGTTCAGTCTTCGACCACGTCGACACACTCAAAGATTTCAGAAGGAGATGTCGGAGAGAGAGAGTCCAACATAACTAGATAAGGTATTTCCGTCACCGTTCCGGGCCCAAGTGGCATGACAACAACCGGAACGGAGACCCGACTAAGAAGATAATTTTCTTTTGCTGAGGTTTCTTTTGATGACAGGAGCCGGCGCCTCTCATCCCTCCCCCCCCGTAAGCAACGGTAGGAAGACCATCCCTTTTGGGGCGAGAGGGAGGCTCCTTCGTTCTACTGATGAGATGATTTCCTTAAGAAGAGGATTCCTGCTCCGGGCACTCGGGCCCTCGTTCGTCTCCTAGGCTCTCGGGCCTCGCTCTGCTTACTAAGTTTTTCTCTTCGTCCTCCCGAAGGACCATGCTTTTAGACGATTTTCGTGAGACTGTAATACCAACAAATAGTTCGTAATAGAGGTAAGTTTAAGATCTGGTCTGGTTTGATTCTGGAGTAAGGCCACAGTCTTCATCGGTGCCATGTCACTTTGCATGAAGCCACTATGCCTATGACGAACGCCGAGACAACAGCTCCGAGCCATTCCGGGCTGCTCCTAGGTACGGCGGTTCGAAGTTGGTAAGTTGAAGATATTGGTGAGAAGGAGAGGAAGAAGTTGTAGAAAGTGAAGATGGACGACATCAACTGGGATCTGCACCCGACGTCAACCTCTGAGATCCGGAACGAGCCCATCTCAAAAATAGCATATATAAAGAAGAACTCATCCGATGTCGAACTCCAAGAAGGATCGCTCCTCGTCGCTCTTTGCAGACCTCTTGAGGCGTCTATCGAGGCATCCGAGGCCGACGTTCCAAGCACCACCTCCCTATATGTTTCAAAGACTATTTTGTTCCGTTCCTTGGGAAGAAGATATCAGGAAGTACGATATGGAAGCAGTCACTGTCGTTACTGCAGGTAAGATATTAACATATGATTTAGTAAGTCTATTAATTTTGTCCTATTATATATCGTTTCGGTGGGGCACGAGCGAGGGGTCTTTCAGCTACTGTCCCTGCTCGCCCCTCGGTCCTCCGGGAGACATCTACAATTCACCGCGGTCCTTTCACGACTCGCTGCATCAATCCTGGCACGACAAAACCAGCATTCAAGTGGAGAAATTTCACTTTACCGCTCTCCGTATGCGGTAAGAGGCTGAAGACAAGGAAACTCAGAAGATGATGGTACAATAAATCCGGGCCCATCCGGTCCCACATTCTGAGCGGTCCATCCAAGATCAAGAAGATCAAGCCACGGAAAGTTCAGGTGCCGCTAGAGGAGAGAGGTCGTTTCTCACTCGCCTCCGGATCCCTCAAGGCAGCACGGGAGAAGGGTTTCAGTCTTGGCCCGTGCCAGCCTTTCCTCCAGCGGCGAATCGCCGGTCCACCGGTACCTTATTTACCCCGGCACGACCGTTGACTCAAAGATTACAACACTATCTGTCCATTCCGATTTCCTTTCCTCGATTCTGCCTCCTTACTTTTACTCTCGCTCCTGGGCCGCCCGGTCCGCTATCTATTCAATTTCCGCGACCGGACGATCCCGTTCAACCAACGCAGCGGGCTCCAGGGAAGAAGAGGAACAGCTACACACTTGTTTTTCCTCCTAGCCCCTCCTCCCGTTCCGTATTCGCCCCGCAGGCTTGGTAAGTTCGTTCCAGTCATGGACCCTCCAGCTCGCTGATTACACTCAACACCTCCTAACACATGTGGTTTCGTTCACTTCCGCAAGAAGATTCCCATAAAGAAACTAGTAGGAATACTTAAGATGAGAATGTTCGAGCCCGCCAGTCCGTTCCCGATGATTTAAGCAAAGTTTTGGGCCCGTCCAGCGGTCTCCAGGAGAGTTTTTATCCAGGCTTCGGCCTCCTGTGCGGCTCAGGTACCTCCGCCTCGGCCCGGTTCTCTCCCTGGGGGTTTGACACTATGGGTGAGGAGCCAACGCCCCGTAATCCCTCCCCACCCGACTCGCGACGCGCCATTCTCCGCCTCTGGTTCCGTCGCGCTTTTCTTCCGTGCAGGACCCTAAGCAGCATCCACCATTCTCTCCCTATTCAAGGCTCTTCATCCTTCTTCCTGGCGTCGGATCGGTAGCAACAGTTTCTCTTCCCTGGCAGGGAGCTCGAGAAGCTGATCCACCAGTCCGCTCTGTTTTTCCGCCTCTCTTGTCGCCTTCAACAAGTCGTCCAACTGATCTTCGTTTTTGTAAATCACCAGGGTCTGAGCCAATTGGACGGTCCGGTTGTGTTCGTTAACCAGCCGGTCAACTCCCGGGAACTCTCTGGTCAACGGCCCCAGCGCTGCTGTCGGGAACTGCGCCATCGCTTCCTCAAATGTCTCTGGCTTGCGGCCCGTTTCCAGTGCCATCAGGAACGCCATAGACGCTGAAGCCATTGCTCTTGTCTTAGCCGTCATCCCTCGCACCTCCCTCGGGGGCCACGCCAGTTGCACCTGAATGGCCTCCTCCGCGTCCCAGTCTCGTACTGCCCGCGCCGTCACCGGAAAGTGTCCCTGTAAGACCTGGTGAATGGCCTGCGTCCGTAATAACTTGAGTCGCGGCGTTTCTCTAGATGGTCCTGCTGTCGGTGCCTCCGTTCCTATGGACCCAAACACTGAATCCGCTCCCGACTCGTCCAATTCTTGCTTATCCGGCTCGTATCCTCTGGTCTCGGCCTGCCCCAACTCCATGTCCTCTGAGTCCTCTACTTCTGCGTCCATGGATTGAGCAGCCGGTATTTGTAGTCTGTGTATCACAACCCGCGGTTGCAGCGCTCGCCCGTCTTTATCCTCGTCCTTGAGTGGGGTATCCGGTCCTGGCGGCGATCCCATCCGTTCGGGCGACGGCGGTCCCGGGGTCTCCTCCGATCCTTGCGACCCGAAGAACGAGCTCCCCAGACTGGCTCGAGTCAAGTTGTCCACCGCCGCCCGTGTCTCCGGCGTATCCGGCGCTACCAAAATGTCTCTCATCCATTTCAGTCCCGGGGGCGGTACCACCGGCTGCTTACATACCATCTTCTCTAGGGGTGAATCCGCTCTCGTCGGGGTAGGGGTAGAGAACAACGGCTGTGTTGAAGCCATCGACGCCGTGTCCTCGGTCCTGGCCGCGTGCCGAACATACTTTACTTTTTCCACCCGCCCCGACGGTTTGAGTCCTTGCCTTTCCGCCATCTCATGGAGGAACCTCCCCAGGTACAGTGCTTCTCTTTCCACCAGTCGGCCTCCCTGCGCTTCCCGAATGCTGTCCTCCAGCTCCCGGTCGGATCTTGCCTCGCGGTAACCCCTGAACGCTCCCTCCCAGTTCATTGTTCCTTTTAAATATCCGGGGTACCTCGGGTGTCGTGATTCGTAAATAACCGATTTCTTGTGAACTGTCATCATAGTAAATTGTGCGTCGCTACAAGGCGGTTCTAGTCCCGTGGTCCGTTTGATTCCTGTCGAGGTCTCAGGCTGTGATGGTCCCAGCTCTCCCGCGCAACTGGACTCGGCGATAATCAGGGACCGATCGCTTCGGACCGACATGCTCCGGCCTGACTCCGACTGGTCCGAACTCGTTCCCTCCTCCAATTCTCTCGGGACTTTCTTGACCTTTTTCCACTTCTTCTTTCGCGACGGCTCCTCCGCCGGGCATCCCTGCGTCGGGGGCCTCTTGAAAGCGAGCGGCTCCTCTTCCTCCTTTACTTTCGGACGTTGGTCGTCGGACGAGCTCACTAATTCCACCACCTCAGCCCCCGGTGGTATCCCTGAGCAACCTGGCTTCGGGGCGGGTGTGGATCTCCCTCCTCTTCCTCTGCCCGGGAGTCCTCGTCCTCTCGGTTCTCGTGGTTCTCCCTGGGCGTTTAACTTCTTAACTTGGCTCTGTACCAATCCTGTTACTTGGTCTGCTGTCAGGAGTGGTTTCGGGTTGACCACGGCTCGGCTCGCGCTCCGTGGCGACTCGGTGGCTTCCTTCCGCACTCCTTTCGCGGCCCTCCGAGGGGAACGGCGCGTGGGCGTCGATCGTTCCGCTACCCCGGCCAGGGGTCCCTTCCCTGCTGCTTTGGCTGCTTGGGCTCCCTCGCCGGCCTCGTCGGCCTCTGGTCCTTCCTCGGCTGCTTCCTGCTCCGGCTGCTCGGCGTCGCTGTCATCGGACCCTCTCGACGCCCTCGGGTAGTAAGGGATGCGGATCCTCCGTCGCGGCCTCTCCGGTGCCTCCTTATCCACCGCCTTCTCAGGGGGATGGAACCCCTCTGGATGGCGCACAGCGTAGTCCCGTTCCAAATCGGCCACCCGGGCCGCCGTTTCATCCCCAGGAGCGAAACTGGTGTACGGCGGCCGTCCTTTTGGATCCAAGGCGAACGCCGCAGCATAGTCCGGCCTCAGAAGGGGGTCCTGTTTCGGCATCCCCCTCAGCAGGCTTCCTTCGTGTGATTCCCACATGTGCTTTCTCCAGTCCTGGTGCGTCGAATAGGCTCGATTCGAACACACCGGGCACATGTAATACTGCTTCCGTACTCCATCGTGCTGGCCTCGAATATGCTTGACCAGGTGCTTAAATTCCTTTCCGCGACAATGTCCTTCCCAACACTGTCCGCTCATCGTGTCCGTTTTCCGGGCTTTCGGGGCTCGTTCCAAACTTGAAGCTCGTCCCGTCAGCCTTCTCCGTTTTTGCCTCGTGGTGATGCTGCTCGTCTCACTTCTCTGCCTTTCTTTTTTTCTTCTCCCAGCTTGGTCTGCTCGTCTGCGATTTGATGAATCCTGATCGGCTGACCAGAATGACCTGCTCCGGCGAGCGCTCTGCCTTTTATAGCCGCCGCAGGCGGAAGTGGGCGTGGCCTACACTAGCGACCCCTAGCGTCAAGCTCACCATCCACTTCAACGGTGGCGCCCCCTACTATTTCCGGTCCCCGGGGCCCGCCGCTGGTCACCGCCTCGCCTGTTGTTTACCTCGCGGCTCCTCGCCCGTCTACGCGTTTTTTCCTAGGCCTTTTATTGCCCCACCGGACGTCCTCGGTCCTTTCATCCTCCGTCGCCTCCTTTTGCCTTTTCATCTTGGCCCTCGCAGTGTTTCCGCACACTTTCCGGAGAACACAGGGGCTCGACGTTATCATCCTCTCGCCGCCGCCCCGTTCTCTTTGTCATCTTTTACTCCTTTTACGACCTACTTTAAAGCCCGTCCTCGTTTCAGGCCTCGCCTTTTACAACCGTCCGTTCGTTCCTCCGGCGTTCCCGAGAGTGCCGCATCTACTCTCCTCCGGTCTCCTGGACGCTGTAAAGCGGTATTACCAAGTCGGCATCACTTCAAAAGTCTTCACCAGCTTGCCACCGGGTCTGTCTTTCGTTGTAATCCAACCATCTTTTCCACGCTGTGGTTCCTCCGAACTGACCGGAAAGCGGCTCCGTGGGACTACTTTAGACATTCGGGCCGTCGTGGCTCCCGAACGCCGTTTTTCGTTCCAACCCCGCATTTCCCACCTATATTACATCCGCAAGAGAACCAATCTTCAGCTAGGCAGCAAATCTCTACAGCCTAACGACCTGCACTCCTACCGTAGTGGTCAACGCACCGCCCCGACTCAATGGCCCCAGGTTGATCAGTCCTTTTTGGCCAAAGCCTTTCTGTGTAGCGCCGATTTGGTCGTTCCCTTGGTCCTCTTCCACCTGCGGAATCGAGACGCGAGAACGACTTCATCACAAAAAGGGGTGCCCCGTTTCCGTACGTGCCCTAGCGCGCCCCACCCCAAGCATTTACTGTGCAGCCTCGTATCCTTGCTGGTCAGCTACCATCCAGGCTGGCGCAGCGTGTCCTCGGTAGGGTTCCAGGCGGTCCACATGGACCACCCCCCCGGTTTCCCTCGTTTCTTCCGTACTACCACCCGTCCTCGGTCAAGCACCTTGACGATCAGTGTAGGGCCTATCCATGGAAATCGCAACTTCGTTCCCTTGTCCCTATCCACCACCGTATCGTGCACCCAGACCAGTTCTCCGGCGTGGTATTCCCGCCGAGTCACCTTTCCATCGTACTCGTGTTTCTGATGAATGGCGGCTCGTTTCAGCCCCGCTCGGGCCTCCCGATAGGCCGCGACTAGCCCTTTCTCCAGGCTTTCCACGTAGTCGCCTACCCGTCGGGGTTCCTCCTCCGGTCCTAGAGGTCTCCCATAAATCGCTTGTCGTGGCATCATGGTCTGTCGGCCCAGCATCATCATGTTCGGTGTCACTCCCGTGCTGGCTTGCGGCGTTGCTCTATAACTCATCATCACGAGCGGGACCATCTCATCCCATTCCCGACCTGTTGCTCGGCAGCTAGCTTTCAGACAGCACCCCAAAGTGCGGAAACTTCGTTCTATGTATCCGTCACTCCTGGGGTGGTACGGCGTCGTTCTCGTTTTGTGTATTCCGAATAGTGCACAGACCTGAGCCACCACCTCGGATTCGAAATTCGTGCCCTGATCCGAGTGTAGTTCTCGAAACGCGCCGTACCGTGCCACTACTTCTTCAACCAGTTTGTCCGCCACTGTCGTTGCCTTTTGATCCGGGATCGGGAAACACTCCAACCACTTGGTGAAATAGCATCCCACCATCAGGCAGTACTTGTTTCCTCGTTTGGTGACTGGGTACGGGCCCGAAACATCCATGGCCAGCCGTTCCATTGGCTCCCCCACTATGTATTGGTGTAGCGGCTCCCGTCTCCCTCGTCCTTTTTTCAATCACATTCTCGACATTCCTTTCGCACGTCTTCCCGGAGTCCCGGCCAGTAAAACCCTTGCTCCAACAGGGCCGTCGTTCTGGCGACTCCCAAGTGCGCTCCTGCCGCGCCTCCATGGTATTCCCTCACCAACTTGGCCCGTTCCTCTCGGGGAACGACCAACTGGTTCCTCCAACCATGTCCTTCTAGTTCCCAGTACTTTCGATGCAGCACGCTATCCTTGAGGCTTAATCGTTCCCATTGCCTCCATAGGATCTTTGTTTCCCGGGATTCCGGAGATATGACCTCCCAACCTGGCCGGTTCGCATCTTCTTCCATCCGTGGGACAATCGGCCCTATATCTCGATCCCTCCTCTGCGCTGCTCTCATCTCCTGCGGGGACCATCCGGGCTCATACCCCCGGGCCCGCGTCACTACTCTCACTTTCTCGGTATTCTCGTGCTCTTCTCCACACTGTTTGCACGGATACCGGGACAACGCATCAGCGTTCCCATGCTTCCTGCCCGGTCGGTGTTGGAACGACACGTCATGCGAGTCGATAATCTCAATCCACCGGGCAGCCTGCCCCATCGGTTCCTTACTTCTCTGCAGCCAACTAACCGTGCTATTATCCGTCCGGACTATTACGCGTTGACCATAGATGTAGCACCGAAAATGTTTCAAAGCTCGCACCACCGCCAACAGTTCTTTCCGCGTGGTGCAATACTTTCGTTCGTTTGACTCCAGGGTTTTGCTCGTGTAAGCTATTACCCGTTCCTCCCCTCTCTGCTCCTGTGATAGCACGGCTCCCGTCCCCACGTCACTGGCGTCCGTGTCAAGCCACCATTGTCCGTCTTCCTCCGGGAATCCCAACACCGGGGCCTCTGTTAACGCCCTCTTCATTGCATCAAACTCCTCTTGTCGTCTCGCGCTCCACACGAACGGCTCCTCCTTCGTCGCCAATTCATACAAGGGGGCAGCCAATTCTGTGAAGCCGTTTATATGCCTTCTATAATACGAACATAATCCCACGAAGGCTCGTACCTCATGGAGATCCCGAGGGACCGGCCACTCAGTTACTTGCCGACACTTTTCGGGGTCGGGTTCGATCCCATTGAATGAGACGTGTCCCAAGAACGGAATCTTCTTCTGGAACAGCCTGCATTTTCGCGCCTTCAACTTCAGTCCTGCGGCGTTCAATCGGTCCAGAACCCGTACCAATCTTTCCAGAGTCACTTCAAACGTTGGCCCGAAGACCAATATGTCATCCAGGTATACCAGACACTCCTCCCACACGATTCCTCTGAGGATTCTTTCCATCAGTCTCTCGAAGGTGGCCGGGGCGTTCACTAGCCCGAATGGCATCACTTTGAACTCATACAATCCTCCTTGAGTCACGAAGGCCGTCTTCTCTCGGTCCTCCGGTGCCATCTCCACCTGCCAATATCCGCTTGCGAGATCCAGACTGCAGAAGAATAGGCTCCCGCCCAAGGTGTTGAGGCTGTCCTCTATCCGTGGAAGCGGATAGGCGTCCACTTTTGTAGCCTGGTTCAGTTTTCGGTAGTCGATACAGAACCTCGTTCCTCCGTCCTTCTTTTTCACTAGGACGGTCGGGCTGCTCCACGCACTTCCACTCTCCTGGATGATTCCTAGATTTAACATATCCTCCACCAGTGCTCGTTCCTCTTCTCTCCTGGTGGCTGGATACCGTCTGACCCTCTGTTTGATCGGCATCTGATCCCCCGTTTTAATTCGATGTTGTACTAAATCTGTCCGTCCTAACTCATGTTTCGAGGTTGCAAACATTTGTTCCCGGGCCATGATGGCTTTCTCCAACTCTCCGCCTTCCTCCGTGGTTAGGCCTTTCTTAGCCTCCTCTATCATTTCGACGAGCGCTCCAGGGGGTTCTTTTACATCACTTCCTATACCTCGTACTTCCTGTACGAAGGTGGCTTCTCCGAGTACCCCGCCGGTTTCCAATTTCGCGCTCTCGGTCCCTCGGTTGGCCACCCAAACTTTATTTTCTTCTCCCAACGTCACCGTTCCTGGGATCACTTCCAGTCCTATGGGTAATCCAGCGCCGGTGATGACAGCCAGCTGTCCACTCTGTCCTATGTCCACTCTTGTCACTACTGCTACTCGGGTCACCTGGAGCGGGGGTATTTCCGTCGTTCCCTCGATTCTCACGACCTGTCCTCCGACGGTGACTGCCCGAACCCCATCCGTTCTTCGTTCTACTCCCGGGATTCGTTCCCCCTCTCCCTCCCCTTCGGCGGGCAGGAAGACAGCACTCGCGTGGGGCTTAACTGTTAGCCGGTATTTCACCGCGAAGTCGTTTCCCAGGATCCCTTCATCTCTACCAATGTCTGCCACCATGAATGTCCACTGCAACACGCGCGTTCCCAACCTTACTGGCAAGTTCGTGCATCCATAGCACCGCAACGGGCTACCATCCACCGAGCAGAGACGTCCTTCATATCCATCCAGGTCTTCCCATTTTCGTCCCCACTCTCTCCAGAGACGTTCCGACAGCAGACTGATCATAGATCCGGTATCAACCAAAAAACGGACGACACTCTTTCCCACCGTTCCGGCCACATAAAGTCCACATTCTCCAATGCCTACTACTTCTCTCGCCGCGCCCGAAGGGGGCCCCGCGCTTACTGCGACGGCGACTGTCCGTTTCCCTGACGCTGAGAACACTCTCTCGCGAAATGGCCCTTCTGGTGACATTGATGACATTCCAAATCTTCCTTTCGCTTCTTAAACGCCTCCCTCTGGGCCGTTGCTTGTCTCCTAGCTTCCCGTTCTTCTGCCAATTCCTTCATCATCTCCTCCAACTTACCGTTTAAGGCCATGATCTGTGTATTGGCGTCCTCCTCGGGCTTCACTGCCCGCAGGAGGCGGCGTGAGTATCGTTCCTGTATTTCTACCACCTCCACCGCCTCCTCTAGTGTCTTGCATCCTTTCTCTGCACACTTCAGCTGAAGGTCTTCCCCAACTGCAGCCTGGAACGCATGTAATGCTGCTTTTTCCTGGCTGGCGTAGTCGTTGGAGAAGTAGGCTCTCGATGCCAATCGTCGGGCATTATCAGCCAACTCCTTCGCTGTCTGGTTCTTTACACGTTTCAATCCTGCCAACTCTTGCAGAGCATTGCACGTGTCCTTCTCCTGACCGAACCTCCGTCGCAACGCATCTACCCTCGCCGAGTAATGGAGTCGTTCCCTGTCCGGGAGTCCGACAAAGTACATTCGTGCCGTTCCCGTCAGCGAGAGAAAGAGCATCGCCGCTTTTTCCTCGGTCGTCCAATGTCCCAAGGCTGCGTACTCCTCGAACTGGTTGATCCATCCCTCGAAGTCCGGTTTACCGTCATACTTCTCCGGTCGTAGACTAAACTTCTTCAAACTCGCTCCTACCTGGCCGGTCTGTTGTTGTTGAGCCCGCGCATTCTGCTCATCCGTCGGGGTGGACGTTCCCATGAAATTAAACTGCCTACCCATGATGGTCGTGTCCTCCCCTTTGGTCTCAGGTTTCGCACCTCCTTTCTCCTCCCCACCTTCCTTGAAGGCGATGTCAGAATCCATCTGCTCGAAGACTGCCGCTGTCGCCATGAGTATCCAATACCGACGAAACACCCAAGATCCACAAGTCCGTATGTGCTTATTTCAGCACCACCGCTGCCACCAGTGTGACGTTCTCTGGTAAGTCGGGGTTGCCGATTCTTACAACAGAGGAACGTGGGGGTTGTTCGGGTCTCGGGGCGGACGGGGAATCCGGGCCAAGAACCGAGATGTGTTTCTAGAGTCGTGCCTCGCGCACGAGGGGGGGGGCTGAGCGAATCGGTCGGGAATCGGCGCTCGATGTCAAACGGAGGACTGCGGGGAAGGGAAATTGTGGTAGGGGTACGGGTCGGCCGGGGTTCGTCTCGCTCTATCTCCCAGACCAGCATTCACCCCCACCGGGCGGTCCACCCCACGGTTCCGGTCCGCGGGGGCGACGGGCCGACGGTCGCCTATTGTTTGGTAGCGTGGGGCCGAGCCTGCCGCGCCCTCGTCCCCGCGGACTTCGTTCCCTCGTCCCGCCTGTCATGCCTTCGTGCCATGCTACGCCTCGGTCTCCGGGACTGTTCCGGGCCTTCGTGCCTTACTTCGGTCCTTCGTTCCTCGTTCTTCGGGCCGTCGGGCCCCTACCCTAAGTTCCTACTATTTATCTCGAGCTTCGACTGTTTTATCCTAACTTCTGGTTAATTACTCGAATCAGCTCATCTTTAGCGGTTGTTTCAGGAAAGAAGACACGTCTGGACACAAGGAGAACTGTTAAAGAACTCTGTTTATTCGGGCCTCACCGCCCCTTTATATACTCTAGAGGTCAGCCCTGATTGGCTGCTTTCGGTCACGTGATCTACAACTGACGTCACTTCCGGTTTATATCTTTCGTTTCCGGTTTACATTTCACTTCCGGTTTATATCTTTCCGGGTTTCGTTCCTTTACATTTTCGTTCCTTACATATTCGTTCCTTACATATTCGTGCCTCTTTTTCGGGCTTTTTACACTTTCGTTCATTATTACATATTCGTTCTTTTACATATATTTCGTTCTTTTACACTTACGTTCTTTACACCTACGTTCTTTACATATATACCTTTTTATAATATTACCTTATTTTCTCTTATTTTGACCTCTACATATTTTGGATGAATAGCCGTTCATCACAACATTATAGACTGGGCTAACAGGCTTTAGCAATGGTTCCTATTGGCAAAAGGTTATCATATTTGACAGCATTTCATGAACTTTATAAGGAATTTGTCAACCAAATGTTAATGGTTTATTCTTATTTTTATCACTCTCTTTAGGAAATAGAGGAAAAGGTAACTGTAATAATATTTCATGGGAAACTTTTATTTTCATGTGAACTGAGACGGGTTTATTGTTCAGTTATTTTGCTTTGATCAAAGTGCTGATTACTAAGTTTGTGGGGGTTATAACAACAGCAGGGAACTGAAGGAAGCCCCAACATGCAAAAGTCCCCACACTCTATCCAACTGACCTCCACTTCCCTCTTTAAGGCCCTATTACACTACACGACTGCTACATGGGGTGCAATATAATGATATTACAGACAAATCATGCACATACAGCAGTAATATAATTGTTAAAAAGTGGCAATTTGGAGTATTTTGAATATCGATATAATATAATAGGCTAATAATAAAAAGAATATTGTCTCTAATAGGCCTATGTGCCATTTCTATATGACATTGTCATAATTGTACCTCATGTCGTGTAGTGTAATAGGGCCTCTCGGCTCATTTGCCGTACCAGTTGGGGTGCAAAAAATCTGTTGAAGCTGTAAAAGTTGAAGCACATGATCGCTTGCTCTCACGATAATGTCAGATGACAGTTCTCAACCGAACAGATATAGGGGCCTAACATGTTAGATTTATGCGTTTGGATTTCATGAGATTCTAGGGTACAATTGCCCCTAACAGTTATCACATCTATTTGCAAGGAAGCTATTTTGTCAGTGCGAATGCTATTTCTTGAATTTTGCTGCCATGCAATGATTTAATCGGCTCTCAGATAATTGTCTTACGCATACGATAGGTTTTTCGCTGCTCAAAGTGACAGAATTATCGGGCACGGCGAATGGAGCTTTTCTTTGGTCGCCTGTAACAATTACATGATGGACAAATGAGTTGCTCTCAATAATGAACTGTAGGTTGAATTACATGAGAGTATGGTTTTAGCAATAGAGAAAGTTACTCTCGTGCTATCTATATTGGAAAACACAATAGGCCTATATGGATTTGAATGTAGATTTCATTTATTGTAATGTTGTGTGCATGCCTCTACATGTTTTTATATATTTTATTTAAAAAAGAAAAGAAAAGAAACTGAAATGCATCCTTACCTAGCATCACCTGGATTCTGATTATATCTGTTTCATGCTCAGGATACATTGGCGGTCTTCCTTGAATGTATTTTGTGCGCATGCGTTGACGGAAGAAGATATTTGGCACCGTTCTCACCGTCTGGTCCCACCACGACCCCTTGGGCAGGCAGTCTCCGTGAAAAAAGATCCTGTCCGGGTTTACAAACTTCCTGACACTCAAAACACTGATGTAGTTGGCAAACGTGAACATGCGGTCACACCCCAAGCTGACGTAGTGGACGATGTTGGGCACGAGGCCGTCAGGGGGCGCGTCCTCCAGGGGGGTGACGGGCAGCAGGGGGTCACTGACCAGACGCCCGCGTCGGTCGCCGCAGTCCCCACTGCTGTTACTACGGCGTTTGACCAGTATCTGGCCTGATGGGGGCGCTGATCCCCTATTACCGCCCACCCCTGGTCCCCTATTACCGCCCACCCCTGGTCCCCTATTACCGCCCACCCCTGGTCCCCTATTACCGCCCACCCCTGGTTCCCTATTACCGCCCACCCCTGGTCCCCTATTACCGCCCACCCCTGGTCCCCTATTACCGCCCACCCCTGGTCCCCTATTACCGCCCACCCCTGGTCCCCTATTACCGCCCACCCCTGGTTCCCTATTACCGCCCACCCCGCACGTGGCCAACACGCGGGGGTCCTGCAGGTACCCCCGGTAGGGGTCGCCACATGGCAGCACCACGTGACTGTCGTCGCACGGCCCGGGCAGCCCGCGCCCCCTGGTGACCAGCAGGCGGTGCGGCAGGCACCTCTTGACCAGCTTCACCAGGTCACCACGTCTTTTCCCGGACGTCTGAGGCTTTCCTTCTGAACGGTTTGTCCTTACATGGTGTCTGATATTCAGATAGCCCGGTTGCTGCGGTTTTTTCTCCCGCGCATAATTCATCGACGCGGGGCGATCCTTGAAAAAGGTCGTGGCTATCAGGCTTGTAACGACTACAGTGACTAAAACGTACTTCAGTTTTTTCACATTGATGGTAATTCCGGCCAGCTGGTGGGAAACAAAAAGAAAGCGCAATATTAAAAAGGAGTTCTGTTTTATGACATGAACATAACTTGTATAAGGTAAACATTCAAATTTAAATATTTTACAAAATCTGCCTTTGGCGTCAAATCATAACCTTTATAGTTGCAGTTGACAATTATCAGTTAAAAATAAATGTGAGATCAGGATTTTACTTTCAAGACATGCACACCACCAAGTGGGAAAAGGGCGCGTGCACCTGGCCTTTTTGTTGGTTTCTAGTTTAGCATATTGAGTGCATAGACATACCTTTATGTATCTCTATGGTGAGTGTAAGTATTGAAATAGACAAATGATTTCCTTAGTCCACCAATGAACCACAGAACGCCATATAATCATTCCTAACTGCTGATACGGACAGGGTTAGATTTTTTTTTTTTTTAATTCTTTTATTTATCCTGAATATATTTCGTACAAGTACAGTTTTCGTCAACATTCAGACATATGTTATTCAATCAATCCTTCATTTTGTATAAACATAAAGAACATCAATAAGTGACAACAAAGAAAAAGGAAAGGAAAACCAGATCAAATGTCTGATCCCCGATATCATACAGTAGACTACATTAGCCTTAAACTTATTCAGTATACCTTTGTCATTCATATGATACCTTTTTGATCAAGTTAAGGGAATAACTTTGAATGTCCCAAAGTGAGTATCGCACTCGGTATGGGACAGGCCCATCAATAGCATTTTCAAGCATGGTTTTCATCATTATTTTATGTTTCAGTGTAAATCTATTGTAGGTCTGAATTGATCTCAATTCAACAGGTAGGCTGTTCCAGGCTACAGCACCCCTGTAATCAATATTAAGTTGGGATTTCATTTTAACATAGTCTGGAACAGTGATACTAGGTCCATCTAATCTTCTTAAGGGCAAGTCTCTAACATCTTTGTATTTTACCTCACGTGATCTTTTGTACATAAAATTGAGTAGATGTGCATTTCTTCTGTCCGCCAAATAATTCAACCCTGATAACTTGTGTGTCAGTAATACCTTGGCTCTAGGATCAAGCCCTAGACATAGCCTAAGGTTATGGTTTTGTAAGATCTGTAATTTTTTCCTCTTGTTTGCCGAGGCATGTGTATAGAATATGTCCCCATATTCAATATAAGGCAGGATCATGATTTTGTAAATGACTAGACTGGTTCTATTATCTATATAAGGTCTAGTTTTCCTCAACATTAGTCCCTTGCTGGTTACTTTTGACAAAATATTTGCCAAATGAAGGTCAAATGTTTGTTCTTTATCCAGTGTAATCCCCAAGTACTTATAGTGATCCACTGTGTCCAATTTGTGCCCATTCATCAAAATAGGTGCATCACCAATTTGTTTTGTTTTTGATTTGGATCCAAAAACCATAACCTTCGTTTTTTTATAATTAACGGACAGCTTATTATTCTCAAACCATTGATTCATAATAGCCAATTCACCGTTCATTTGTTTGAATGCATTATCTACATTCTTGTCACTGCATATTAATACAGTGTCGTCTGCATAAAGAGTTATGTTACCATTTGTACAATATTTGGTGAGGTCATTCATATATAGGATAAAAGCTAAAGGCCCAATTTGGCTCCCTTGAGGGACTCCACAGGTAATGGGTCTTGCATTGGATATCTTATTGTTAGCAACTACAACCTGAGACCTGTTCATTAGGTAATTTCTATACCAATTTACTGTTCTATCACAAAAACCAAGATGTTTGAATTTTTTTAGAAATATTGTAAGTGATCTAGTGTGTCGAATGCCTTAGATAGATCCACATATGTTACTATTGATACCTGGCCCATATCCGTGTTATTATTTATTATGTCTGTTACCCTAGCTACAGTCGATATTGTTGAGTGATTAGGCCTAAAACCCCCTTGGTTGTCAATTAATATATTATTGTCTTCCAAGTATTTGTTAGTCTGTTGACACACTATTTTTTCCAGTATTTTACCAGGTAAAGGTAGTAGTGAGACAGGTCTCAGGTTGTTTACATCTTTACGAGCACCACCCTTATCCAATGGGACCACTGTTGCACATTTCCAGCTACCTGGAAAGAGACCCAGATCGATGGATCGATTAAAAATATGTAGAAGACAGTGTGGGATTGCTTTGAACGCATTCTTAAGAACATGTGCTGACAGGTAAGAATTTCAGATGATTTACTCACATCAATTTCATCTATTAATTTGGTAACCGCTTCTAGAGTTGTGTTCTCCAAAAGTCCCAGCCCGTCCCTCACCTCGAGGTGCCCAGTTACCCACCATATTCTCAGCCAATTTAGGCCCAATAGACAAGAAGTATTCATTAATTCTATCTGCTACTTGTTCACTTGGAATGGGTTGGTCTGAGTCAATTTCGATTAAGGATATATCATCCTTGTTTTTTGCACCAGGTAATACTTTGCGTATTGTATGCCAGAACTTCCTGTGATCATTATTATAATGTCCCAATTCATCCTGGATATAATTCGCTTTAGTCTGTTTAACCAAAGTATTAACCTCATTCCTAGTTCTTCTGGCCCTAGTCCAATCGTCCTCCTTACCTGTTTTATTTTTCAATTTTTAACAGTTCATCCTTCTCAAAAATTCTTTCTAATAGTTCGTTTGTAACCCAATCCTGTTTCTTCTTCTTTATCTTAATTAGTTTGACTGGGCATGTGACATCTAGTTCCTCCTCAATTATTGCCTGTAATTTAAGCCAAGATTTGTTTGGATCCATTTCTTGTAGTACAATGTCCCAATTCATATTTCTTAATCTATGTTGAAATAGATCCATGTCAAATCCCCTGTAACTCCTCCCCTCAAAAGAAAGGCTCTCTTTTGCCATCCTTTTCCTTTTTTTAGTTACAAACACCGCCTCATGATCACTTAAATTAATGTCAAGTACCCCTGAATCAAAAAATATTATTTGAGTTAGTGAACACAACATCAATCAGTGTACGAGTCTTATTACTATATCTAGTTGGTTCTGATATAAGTTGCACCAGTCCCAAGTTTTTGAATAAAGATTTCTAACATGAGTATTCCTTCTTTCCAACATATTTAAATTAATATCTCCCAGGATGAAAGCTTCATAGTTTGAATTATTCAGTATCCGTTCTGTCTGGTCAGATAATGTATTCACAAACGTAGGAATGTCACCTTTTGGTGGTCTATATACAACGCAGACATTTATCGGTTTGTTATTCCTAGGTCTAATTGTTACCCACAAATTTTCAATACTATCATTACTCACACTTGATTCTAATAGGTCAGGAGTCACCACTGTATGATCTTTGTGTACAAAAATTGCCACCCCCCCACCTGTCTTCGTCAGTCCATTATCACCTTCAACTTGTCTGTCGTTTCTGATGAGTGAGTATCCTTTGATGTACGGTATATTGTCAGGAATATTAACATTTAGCCAAAATTCGGACACACACAAAATATCAATTTTGTTAGTCTCTGTGTAAATTCTTATCTGATCAATTTTGCTTAAGAGACTTCTGGTATTCAGATGTACGATATTCAGACCTTTTATTGCCAGTCTATCCTTCACTAGTGAAAACCTTGCAGTTGTTTAAAACTCCAAATCCCCCACAATAACCATTTAGGCATACATCTTTATACAATCTGTAAAATTTCAGAACATAATGCCAACAATTGCACTGTTCCGTGATTTTGCTAATATAGTACATATTAATAAACCTACCGTTAGAGAAACACAAGGCAGTAACTAAGATAGTCAGTACACTGCTCCTCCCGAAACCCACCCTTCTCTAAGCCACTTAAATAACGGTGTCGTTAGTGTTCTTACATAACATAAAATGGTTATAAAATGAACAGTTAAATTCCAGCAACGTAGCCTGGGGTCTTATTCAAGACTCCCACGCCATCTCAGAAATAGATCTGCAAGAAAAAACACATTAATTATGCTACTAATTCGGGCAACATAAATTACCCTAACCATCAGACAAGGGGTCTTATTCAAGGCTCCCATGTCATCAAGACACGATCTGGATTGTAATTTCAAAATTTCTAATATACGAATAACCTTAGATATACAGTATATAAAGTCGTATTGTTTCAGTCTGTCTTTAACATGGTGGTTTTACTTCCCTATAATTTTTTCCGTGAGCTGATATAATTTCCTTTGCCCATACATTTTTCAATTCATCCGTAAGATGGAGTCCATCACTCAAGAGCCAATATCTGTGTTGTAGCCTTCGGTTCAATCTGTTGTGTACAGAGTTCGCAATCCAGGGACTTATTACATTGCTGTCCATATTGATAGAGATAATAGCACGATTAAGGTAGATGATACTCTCATTTAGTACCAATTGTTCGTCTGGAAAGTCTGTGTATATCCCAGTAGTAGTCAAATTATATTTGTCGAAGTCCATACCTATCATATAGCCTATTACTACCTTCTTACCATACCTAGATAGTATGGCTTTTGCCTTCTCATATTTATCGCACATTAGGTCTACACAGATCCCCACTTCATTGAAAACCGGTGTAACCCTCCTCGATAAATGTTTGACCGAACAATTGTTTATCCCCCCTAGCAGATATATTTCATCATAACTTGTCCCTGTATATATTAGGAATTTCTCTGCCTCCTTTGTCATTCTTTCTATCGTAGGTGAACAGGTGAATCTGGAAGTTCTTGATTATGAATTATTTTACATTGTGAATAGAAGCTATATATAGACACCACCTTTTGGCCTGTCATTTGTGGAAAATAATATTAGACTACTATAATGCATACCGAATGATTTAACACATTTTTCTTTATTTTTTGAAATGAAGTATGATATTCTTATTGAATAAGTACCAGGGACGGATCCAGAGATTTCCAAGGGGGGGGGGGGCGCCCTTCTCTAAATCAGTCCATGAGTACGGACCGAAAATCTTACGTTTTTACTTGTATCATTTAACAACCATTTTAAAGTTTTTTTGTGCCGTTAATAACATCGGTTCGGAATGATTTTTGATTTCAGTCCTAGTTTTCATTTCATGTCAAAAACGGGAAACTTTCTCTTATCATTTTCAACATTAGTGTCTACATTAAAACTAGGACCTAACCCAGGAATATGATATCTACTTCCCTACTAATAAATGCTTTCGACATGTTCTGATAATTTCATGTATTTCTGTTGATAAGTAAACGAGATATCCGTGTCAACAGAAAATAATAATGAAAAGAAAAACCTATTTTTTCTATTCCCGAGATACAGGTCTATATTAAGAATATAAAGATGTACAATCATATAGCATTATTGATCGTCTTTTTAATGCATAATGCTATATATTCATGCCATAGTCATGAATCGCATTTATCTATCATATCTCAAGACCAAGACAAACTAATGATGTTGATGCACAATAACGTAATATTTGGGCTGCCATCCACTAGTCAACTTAACACAACACTCGGGAATTAGGGTAGAGTGGCAGTGGCGGTCAAAGTTTATACAAGAATTACAAAACTACTTTCCAGACAAGAATATTGATGTTATTATCGGGTTTGGCTGAAAATTTGTTGTCAATATTGGTTAGAAATCGGGGGCTGTGCCCCCAAACCCCCCCTTTTCTTTTCTTTTTTCTATTTCTAAATTTTCTTATTAATTGCCCCATAAACAATGACCGACCTAAGACAAACAAGAGGGGATTATCTTCTATCAACACGTTGACTACTGAGGAGCACCCAATATTTGTCCATTCATGTAATGCATCCCGGAATCCATCTTTTTGCAACATACATTGTACAATACCATGTTATTCATTCATGTAGATGCGTATATGACTACATGCATGCATGAATGGTTATATGAACGTTTAAGTGCATGCATGCATGCCGACATGATTCGTGCAGATATATATATGATATGCATGATCGCATGGTACATGCATGTATGTTTGTATATGCATACATGCATATCCGCATGTATTGATGTAGATGTTTGTATATAGTGGCAATTAGATTTCACTCCAAGCCATTATAATCCAAACGTTGAGAAATGCAAATTTTAGATTCAGTAATGACAATATAAAAAGGGCTTAACCACACTGTAAGAAGTAACTACTGTAAATTTACAGCAAAAGTTGCTGGCAACAAAGGTTCCAGCAATTTTTGCTGTAAATTTACAGCACTCTATGTACTGTTAATTTACAGTATAATGTACTGTTAATTTCCTACGGCAAAATATGCTGTAAATTTACAGCAGACAGTGTGCTGTAAATTTACAGCAAAAGTTGCTGGCAGCAAAGGTTCCAGCAATTTTTGCTGTAAATTTACAGTACTTGCTGTATTTTTACAGTATGCTAAATCAAACATTTTACCATTTTATCTTTATCAATTTCCTTTTTAAAATCCAACTAAATGTTGGATAAAGGTATAATTCCTACCTCAAACCCAATGTATATTGGATGAGGGATGTATCTATGCTAAGTGCATTAGCAAATACATGCATGGAATGATGGTATGATGAGGCACTGCCAATCCAACACATGCCTATGAAGGCAATTTGCTACCAAAAAGGTGTCTCAATCAGACAATTACCTCTGTATCTTGAAATTATTAAGACAGAGTGGAGATATCTATTATGTGATATGCTTAATAAGTCTATTGATCTATTCATCATATTTAATCTTAATTAAAAGTAAATAATTCATCTTAAAATATAGTTTTAAGGTAAAAACTAAAAACGTTTTACTGATGATAAACATTTGCCCCACCTGGTGGAGAAAAAATTTACAGAAAAAGTACTGTAAAATTACAAAGTTACTGTAATTTAGTAAATTTACAGTACTAATACTGTAATTTTACAGTAAATATTGCTGTTTAATTTCCAACATCAGAAAGTGCTGTAAATTTACTGCAAGAACTGCTGTAAATTAACAGCAACTTTTTACAGTGCAGGTGCGGTTTCCCCCGACATCTCCTAGGGACCCCCCCCCCCTCCCCTCCCAATCTCCAGGACAGAGGTCAGCTGAGGGGTCGGGACCCCTTTCCTGCCATACAAGGGAAAGATTGACTTATTGGAAAGAACATGTTTTACGCTTTTATCATATAGGTGTATTGCTTTTAGCTTGTTTAACGTTGCATGATAAAATATAGAAAACGTCCCACGTTTTTTCGTCTACTCCAAAGACCAGACTCTTTCATTGTTGTCATTGGTGTAAGAAGAACCCCCCCCCCCCCGGGGGGAGAGTGTCCGAGAGTGGCTGTCCGATCCAGAGGGGTTCGTAGGACCCCCCCCCCCCACCCCCCCATGGGTCGTGCGACCACCCGAGAACGACCCTAAAGATTCGTTTATATCTTATCACCCAAGAAATATTGAAAAGTTGTTTGAAATACTGAAAATAACATTAAGGAGCGGAACGTACGCACTCCTCTGTATGTACGCACCGCCCCTCTGCAGGCTGTGCGGGTGATACAGCCTGTCAATACGCACTGACCCTTAAATTGTACGTACCGCTGTTCGGCAGGGCGGGTGCATAAAACCTCTGCTGTGGGAGCGTGCAGACCACAGAGACAGGGGCGGATCCAGGAATTTTCAAAAGGGGGGGCGTGCTATAGCAAATTTTTCCCGGGGCCCTCCGGGCCCAGGAATTTTACATTAAAAAATGTAATATTTGGGCAAAAAAAGGGGGGGCGTACGCCCTGCACGCCCCCCCCCCCCCTAAATCCGCGCCTGAGAGATGTTCTGTGAAGAGCTAGGTCTACTTACCGCCGTGTTTCCCGTAATGGGGGACGCTGAGGCCGCCATGGTCCAAGGACCTCAAAGGTGGGACCTCCAGGCTTCCTCCAGAGGGGCCTAACAGGTGGGGCCTGAAGACCTGAAGGCTGCCTCCATGCAGAGGGGTTCGGGGGAAACGCGCCTTGGGTCCGGCCGGCTGGGGTGGAGAGGAGTGGCCGGTGACACGATTCACGCACCTGTCTGCCCCGTCCCCGGAGCCTGGGTAGGTGGGCGGCCTGAGGAGGGGGAACTTAATGGGGGGGGGGGGGGGGTCCCCAATGTCGCATGTCGAATATAAGAAAAGTCCATGTCAACTGTCACTTAACTCTCCATGTCCCATGTCGCCTCTAAGAGACACTCATGTCTCATGTCGAATATGAGAAATAGGCCATGTCATGTCGTTTGCTTTTTTCTTCATGTCACTAAGCTCCGATGTCGCATGTCGGTTTTAAGAAATGATGCTGTCGCCGTGTCGAGTTTAGGAGTCTAGGGCCGTCCTGGGGGCCGACGGGCCCAGTCACTTGGTGAGAGGTCAATTTGGTCAGGTAGCATTCTGCAGCGCTCGCATCTCCGTGAGACTCTCATGGTAGCGAGTTGTCGATGCGGCAGAGTGGCCAGTTGCGGGACTTAAGCAGGGGTGTAGAGGGAGGAGGGGGGTTGGTTGGATAGGGGGTTTCGATGTTGCATGTCGAATTTAAGAAATGGCCATGTCGCCTGTCACTATTTTGTTGATGCTCATGTCGCCCTGACGTTTTGATAAATATGATTTTAAGTCTATTGTCGCTGCCGTTGGTCAACTTAGTGACAGGTTTTTATCAGACCCTTGTCGAATCCAAGTATACAGAGTTTAGGGTATACAGAGCTGACGGTATCCGTAGGCAGTACAGGGGCGCATCCAGAGATTTTAGAAAGGGAGGGGGGAGGACGTTCTTCTGTAAAAATTTGCATGTGTAATTTGTGAAAAAAATGAGAGAGAAATAGGGATTATTTCCAACATTTATATTAACCTCCAGGTGTTATCTGTGGGTTTCTGTAGACAAGCTGCGCTGGGGTATTTTAACTGAGTGTTCCCTCAGGGCTGCGGCTAAAGGTGGGCTCTCGGACTGAATGGGGGTGGGGGGCGTGGATGGACCCCTATTGTGCCCAGAATAGGATCACAGTATATATAGATCTAAAGCTGACCGGCGGTAGGGACCCAAAGCGAATTCTTAAAATAAAGTTACGAGTTGCCAATTACAGACACAATACGGGGCAGGCGGCGCCGCACCCCAAGCTACCCGCCGGGGCGTCCATGAATGACGTCATGCTATTTTGGACCATTTTTACCCCCTCCCCTTCCCTTGGTCATGTTTTTACTAAAGGAATGTATAGGGACCGCTATTTTAATAATGAAGACGCACGGCCTTCTTATTAAGGGCGGATCTGGAGATTTTCAAAAGGGGAGCCTTATTTTGACATTTAAAGGGGCCGCCTTATTTTGTAATTAAAAAAAAAATCAATATTTGGCCAAAAATCTGCGCCCTAAACCCGCTAAACCCAACCCTCCTCTGAGTAGTACTAAAAGACCAAAAAGAACGGCACAATTACGGGTGTTCTTGATGACCCATGGCCAAATAGACCTGTCCACTTTGGGTTGTATGGCCGGCATGATACAGAGGTCAGACATAATTGCAGTTTTTGCAAAGTCAGGCACTGACACAAATCTGAGCGAATGGGTTAGTACTTGTGTTTTCTAAGTCAATAAGGTGTTGATAAATGAGGATGAACTATTATTTTCTCTCAATTAGGTTATTACCTACATTTTAGGTGAACCAAAATAAGGTATGTTTTTGTGATTTTAGGGTTGGACATTGTGAGCAAAGCTAAAGGGCTGTTCCCTATGGGAAAATGCCATTTTTGCTTTCCAGTCCTACAGCTACATATTTAACATCAAATTGAAAGTAAAAGCTTATAAAGTCTAGTTTTGGGTAATAGTACTAGGAAAATTTCTGTGAATCAAGTATGATGAACATTTTCTACAAATGTTGATATCATAGAAATAAGGGGTGGTTTAGCTGGCAAAGAGGACAGGTCTATTTGGGGTCCTTGTCTATAATGACCATGTGGAGACCCAGTCATGGACTAATTGAGTCTCCTGTAGGGGTGGTGACCAGGAATAGATCCACCACCTTCATGGTTACCCTCCACTGTCCGGAAAAACCTCAAGCAATTTCGCACTCTGCAACGTCGACGCTCGCTATTCTCACGGACTCATTTCTCGGCGCGGAGGTAGACCTCGTTGCTGATTGGCAATTTCGTGAACGTGATTTCCCATCCTAAACCATTTTTGAAAGGTGTTTATTTCATCCATCAGGGATACCCCTGGTTTTCAGGAGTATTACAGAGAATATGAATATATGTAATTGATGAAAAGATGGATACAATCATTGGATAAATGTATGATTTCATAATACAGAGTCCTGCGAAATTATACAAATTCCTGCGAAATTATTCAAATTATATAATCCAAAAACATAGGTCAAACAGGTCACGCTAATTACTGTGCAATCTTTTAACAACATTCTTGTACATCTCAGTGTTTTCACAATATTGTACCTCAATATCTAACTTATTACATATATTTACTATGGATCTTGCGCAGATAATATTATGGCCACATCATCACTTTTCGGTGATCACCGTGTGCACATCATAACCACGTGGCCATCAAATAAAGTCATTATCTATGAATTATGATAATGATATTTGCAGATCCTCATTCAATGAGTTAGGTCATGATGAATTTGGTATACATTTAAGAATTAAAGAATTGTGAAAAACAATTATGTCAAATTGATCACCAGTATGGCGGACAGCTTATTTTAGCAGGTATTAACGTCATCTGTAGAACGTCTATACATAAACATTTTATACAGATGTCTATATATATACACACACTTGACAATGACCCTCTTCCCCTCTGAAAGGAGTTGATGCCCCTTACGAAGCTTTTGATGCCCCTTAGCGACCTTTTGATGCCCCTCATAGAGATACTGATGCCCCTTGCCGAGCTAATGTTTAAAACTGACTTTCTCGCCTTTCCCACCCCTCAATTGCTTCTTCGTTCATTCTAATATATATAGACAATAGTGTAATCAAGGAGGAAAGAAACGTAGGTAATTATAGATCTTTGGTTCATACCTAGATAATAACCAAAATTGCTTATAAAATTTCATATTTAAAATATGAGTACAAACATAAGAATTAAATATGAACAGTAAAAGTAAGGGTGATACTACACGACGGTGCTCTATCCCTAATAGTCCGGTGACAGTATTAAGGCCCTATCTACTGCACCGTGTTTGGTTTAAGATTCTGTGATTTCGCCAAATTTTCTGCTGATCGTTGGCGTTTCTGTTGAGATCAGCTGTGCTGGGCATCTTCCCCTAAGATCGGCAGATGGAATACTCGTCCCACAAAATACAAAATCATCCGTAGTCTTTGGTATCATAAACATCGGGAGCCAAAGATCGGGAGTATTCCTAGAATATAGTTATGATACCAACATCTTGGTAGATACTCGGGGCACTGCTATTCCATAGATGAAATGGACACACTCACGATGTTTGGCCCTAACGTCTCCCGATCTTTGGCATGGAATCGCCCCTGCAGATGGATGAGTGACAAACAGTGATAATAAATGGAGCTTTTTAGATGTTTTGGGGGGTGGGGATGTACAATGATTCATTTTAGAAAATGTGGAACTTTATGAAAGAATCCCTACCGCTCCCTGGCCACCCGTAAAAGTGAAAGTAACACGGGCTGGGTCTATCCCTGGGTCATTCTGTTAAAACACCAAACCAGTTTCCGCAATGCAGCCGAAAGGGTCCGGGTCAGGAAAGGGTCAGGGCCCGCGTTTGTGCCTTTTATCGTAAAATTAGAATTTCTCCTATATATAGACACGAATGGGGGTGTTCTGCAGGTAACAGCCGCTTCACGCGTGCATGGTGACACTCGTTTAGGGGCCTTCCATTAAGTACGTGCGCAGCAAGGGAGGGGGGGGGGCGGTCCGATTTTTTTTAAAATTTGCCTTATGTTCCTGTACAAATCCAATGCGTACTCTAGTCCATTGGCTCCGAGGAGGGGGGGGGGGGGGTCTAAGATATTGGACAATCTGCGTACATACTAAATGGAAGGCCCCGTACCATGCATTTTAGAATTTCAAAAATTCCATTCTGGTCATATGACTGTACATTTATCATAAGCATCCAATTGCTAAAATAAACATTGGAAGTTTGTAGTTGCAAGATGTTTAAAAATAAAACGTAACTAAAGGTTTGAAATACATTGACATGGTTTTTGAGATTCAGAACTGTTTCTGATCCCCTCCCCCTCCCCTCCTCAGTGACTGTAATACTATAAAATTGATAATCTTTTTTTGTCAGTCCCTTAGAACCTTCTGCTTTATAAACAGTGAAATCAATACACTGACATTGTGTGAACTTTGTGTGTATACATCGTTTATCTATTATATCCAGGATCATTAACTTTCCCCACAGTTTTGAACGATAGAAATCAATGTAGTGGGACGGAATGGATGTGTCGTTCTCTTGGGCAGCCGTTAGTGATAATATGAAGTTTATACATATAATTTTATATATATATATACATATACATATATATATATATATATAATTTAGGGACGGATTTAAGGGGGCGCATCGGGCGCGCGTCCCCCTTTTTTGAGCCAAATTCTATTTTTTTAAATGTAAAACTGGCGCGCCCCCCCCCCCCCCTTTCCAAAATTTCTGGATCCGTCCTGTATTATATTAGACGTGCTGAGGTTCTCTCCCCACAGTGGCTCCCGCGACAATGGGTACCACAAAGATCTACTGAGGGCGGTGTTCTGATTGGGTCTATCTTGCTGGTACTCCTTAGTGATATAGACAGAAGCACACACTGGGAAGGGGTTACTCTACCCCGACCTCCTGCCCCTGGGGCCCGGGTCCACATGTCGCATGTCCAATTTAACAAATGGCCATGTCCCCTGTCAACTAAAAAAAATCCCCATGACGCTAGTGTCACTAATGTTATTTAATATCCTACAACTTTGCAATAACATTTCTCATTTTGGATGTTTAGATTTCAAAGAAAAAATGGACTTATCCCTCTTTGAGTACTTTTCTATGTCACTAGGCTTAATGCCCCACACTTGCACGGTTTACCATATATATAGGCACATTACGTAATATATTTGGCGAGTAAATACACTATCTCAGCGGCGTCCCCGACGGCCAAAATCATAAGTGAGCTGGGTACCAGAATGTCCACGAGTAAACCAATAATGGCGGAACCGTGTAAGTACATGTGTATAGCCATGTCGCCGTGTAAAAGTTAAGAAACGTCCGTGTCGAATTCAGGGGTCTAAGGCCCCACCCCTTAGTGCATCGGTGGAAGGCTGGGTTGGATTCGCTGGCTATCTCGTTGAAGTGGGGAGAACTGTCGCGTCCAGTGTCGTGGATGGCCCCCTCTACACCCCTCGGCACACACTCAGCCACGCCGGGCCTCCCTCAACCGCCGATAAATCATAGGTCTCATCAATTCTGAAGCATCACCAAACGAACAGGTAAAGTATCTTTTATCTCAGCTATTCTTTACTAGCTTATAACTTCAATGTTCCCTCATTAGAAGAAAAGGTCAATGTTGTCCTTTTACTCTTTGACAGGGGGTACCCATTGAACGTTTATATCATTGTAGATGTATAAAGCATATATATATATATATCCCCATTTTCATAAAATGTGGTAATGCTCGTGTGTGTGTGCGTGTGTGTGTGTGCGTGTGTGGGGGGGGGGGGTGTGGGTGTATGCGTGTGTGTGTGGATGTGTGTGGATGTGTGTTTGCATTTGCACGTGTGTGTGTGATTATATCTGAACGTTCTCACATTATGAGGTTCCGTCATATATTTATAAAGATTGGGGGCCGATGGCGTTGGTTATGCGTCTCTGTGTCCATGTGATGATTCGCCGGCCGTCCGTTTACCAAACCAGTTGACATTGTCCAGTGGACCCGGCATCACTAGTTTATTTTGGAACTGTACAATTGGCACCATATATAATATACCAGTTAGGTCAGTGATTCTAAATTTAAGTATACAGCTACAATGGTCAACCCACAGTGAATACCTTTGACCACTGGCCGCCAGGTTAAGCACACTGACAGGGCTTGGCTTTTCACTGTCCACTCCTCATGACTTTTGATATTCATTGTCTAAACACACGCAGGGGCGGATACAGTATTTCGAAAAGGGGGGGTCCATATATAGGGTAAAAGTGTAAAAGTGTGTGCATACACGCGCATGCGCGCAATGTTTTTTTCTCTTTGGCAAGTTTAAGTGTCCACCAAAAAGGGGGGGGGGGGGGGGGTCAGGACCACCTGGACCCCCCCCCCCGGGGTTGGCGTTACCAATAGGCACGTTCACTTTATGACGAAGCCAATGTACAGGGGCGGATCCAAGAATTCAAGAAAGGGGACCAGGCCTGTAGCCAGCTTTTTTCTTAGGGGGGTTCGTATTTTGAGTAATAGGGTAAATTTGGGGTATATCATGCATTTAATTTCATTGTGACAATAATGCCTATTACATATCATAGCTAGGATGGGAGGGGGGGTCGGAAATCTTAGAAAGGGGTTCGTCCAAGGGGGGGGTTCATATTTTAACTAGTATTGGGGGGGGGGGGGTCCGGATTTTTTTTTAAAGGGGGTTCGTCTAAGGGGGAGGGGGGTGCGTATGAACCCCCAACCCCCTGGCTATGGGCCAGGGGGGGGGGCTTTAATTAAAAAAAGTCCCGGCGCCCCCTCTGGGGCCAATAGTTTTACATAAAAAAAACACCTAAATTTTACCAAAAATAAATCCGTCGCTGATGAACAATTTAAAAAACATGTTGGCTAGTAGATTCCCTCACTTCTGTCACCATTTATCGAAAGCAGCCGCTCGGCATGGGGCTCTGTTAACGGGAGCCTAGAGCAGTGTTGTGCTAGAATATGACAAAATATTACAAAACATTTCGAACTTCAATAACTACAAAAATACATCATGAGAGACTAATCTTAGCTAGTGGTTCCGTTTAAACCAGGAAAACTAACTTAAATTTAACTTGAATTCCATAACACTCCTACCCTGTCTGCCTCTAGGCAACCAGCACTGACAATGTAAACAAACCAATTTTGGTTGGTCACCAAAATTTGACTAGGGATACGTTTAATTCTCCCTACCACGGATAGCTTTTGTTTTTGTTAGACATTTTCACTAATCGTGGCACTATTTTTGGTTTGATACTATAGAAAACTATCAATAACTATTTCTCATTTGTATACGTATATGTTATCATTTTGTAAGGCGGTTTGAAAATTCATTTATTATAAACAGATATATAACAAATATTTGTACTTTTTCTATAGATTTCCTTGTACTTTTGTCGACAAAACTAAGCCAATTAGCCTGCAGGTTACTAACATACTGAAAATCAGCTATCCGTGGTAGGGAGAATTGTATTGTCATGACGTTACAGTCTGTTTTCACAGCCTTTATTTCATCATGGGCCTAAGTTATGGCCATAGAATGTTTTTCAATACTTAACATATTTTGCTGAATTTTGACTCAATATTGCTTTTGGCTCCCTTAAATTCAAGGTGCCTCATTACTTTACACAAGTATTAGTTAAGAAAGGCAAAGGTCATAATCTTAAGCTTAGTAATCCAGGACTATATCGCAGGTTTATATAAACACATAGACATCGATTACTGTATGGCATTTTGATTAAACTTTATGAGGTTATTTGAAAAAATAATTCCCTCATTCAATCTCACTGTACACTTCATAAAGGGTAATTTTTCTAGACGTATCGGTCAGCCTTCGCTTGAAAGGTTGCAACGGGATTGGGGTAGGGTTAGCATGCTAAGAAGAGGAACAATTATTTTTTCACTTTGGGGCCGTCCATAAATGACGTCATGCTATTTTTGACCATTTTTGACCCCCCCCTCCCCCCCTTCGTCATGCTTTTACTATAGGAATGTATAGGGGCCTGGAACCCCCCCCCCCCCCCCCCCCCCCCCGGGCGCATGACGTCATTTATGGACGGCCCCTTTTATATCTTAGTCAGAGTCAGTGTGCCGTCAGCGCTACTGTTCAATTAGTATTACTAATAACTCTATTTGGGTCAGTAACATTGTACTGGTTAGAGCACAGGTGCTCCATTTTAGACATAAATCTGAGAATAGTTTACGAGACACAAAGAAAACTACAGTCTAGGAATGGGGAGTGGGATGTCCGTATGTGTAGAGGGGCCGAGCTATGTCACTGGGATCAGATGGGAGACGAGTAAAGGCCCAGAGAGCTAGACCAATCAGATTACTCCTTGACCAACCCCAGAGATACATAGTATGGGATGAATACACAAGTAGAGTTTCCATGGCCAGGAATAGGTCGTCAGGAGCAGTAGGTGGGCTACTAATATAAGAAGACGCGCGGGGGTCGTCAGAAGGTGTCTATAATTAAATCAGGCCCGTAACTGGAGGGGGGGGGCAGGGATGGCGGGTCACCCCTACAAAAAGGAAATTTTTCCAAGAGTTCCACCTTCCCTTCAAAAATTTAACCTAGAAAGCTCTAAACAGGGGTGGATTCAGGGCCAGTGTTCTGGGGGAGGGGGGCAAACCCTGACCCCCCTTATAAAAAATGAAAATTAAATACACTGGATTTACACAGATCTTCCAATTTTATGGTCCTAAAATTAACTCTCTGGTCTAGGGGGGCCTTCCCCTCCCTTGGATCCACCACTACTACAATTAGTAGGAAAATATTGAAAAGTTCCACTTTTTACTGCTCAGCACCCCCCTTTTCAAGTTATAACCATTGAAAATATAGGCAAAAGTTCCACTAATGGAACCTCGCCACCCCCCCCCCCCCAACACACACAGTAGACCCTGGGTACGGGCCTGAGACTGTATGACCAAGAAGGGTTCGTCACGTACCAAGGGTGAAGCCTGAGTACAATCCCCATGGGTCATACAGACACCTGAGGACGACCCCAAAGGGTCTTCTATATTTAATCACCCAAACAAGATTAAAAATACTGAAACCAAAGAGCGGTATGTACAGTCCCCCAATACACACTGGCTTCTGTATGCACCGCTCGGCGCCCATTCAGGTGATAAAGAATCAGACTGCAGTGAGAAGACTACTGCCTCAGGCAGGCCCCTACTCAGGGTCTGCTGTGAGGGGGTGACTAGGTTCCACAAGTGGAACTTTTACCTATAGTTTGGGGCCTTCCATTTAGTATCTACCCATCAAAGGGGGGAGGGGGTTCTGAGATTTTTGAAAATGTGCGTACATTTTAGTACATATTCTATGCGTATTTTTTCTCAAGGGGGCTTGGGGTCTGAGATTTTTGAAAATGAGCATATGTACTAAATGAAAGGCTCCTTTCAATAATTTGAACTTGAGAAGGGGGGTGCCGAGCAGTAAAAAGTGGAACTTTTCAATATGATCCTACTAATTCTAGGGGCTTTTACATTATATTTTCTAAGGGAAGGTGGAACTTTTTGAAAAATTTCCCTTGTTGGGGGCTACCCCCCCCCCCCCCCTAGTTACGGGCCTGGGCCCTGTGACTTCGCATGACTAAAGCCCCATACCCACTAGGTGATTTTGACCAGAGTCGGCCAACTCTACTTTATAAGCGCCTATCCAGATCAAACAAACAATATTTCAACCCCCCCACAAGGGAAATTTTTCAAAAAGTTCCACCTTCCCTTAGAAAATATAATGTAAAAGCCCCTAGAATTAGTAGGATCATATTGAAAAGTTCCACTTTTTACTGCTCGGCACCCCCCTTCTCAAGTTCAAATTATTGAAAGGGGCCTTTCATTTAGTATGCCATACTGACTGGCGATCATAAGAGTCGGTTGATTCTCCTAATCGCTCTTCATCTGTTGCTGGTAAATCGCCCGGTGGGTATGGGGTTTACACCTAAACAGGACTTAGAACGATTTGTTATGGATCAGAAAGGCCAAGAACTAGAGTAGCTTCATTATGGAACGGCAGTTACATTCGCCTATCGTAAATGACATGTTGTTTGTCAATAAAAGTTCGAGTGATACTGCTTCTTATATCAAGATGGTTTCCACATTCATGCTAAAATCTCACAAGGCATTAAACATAATCTTTGACATTAAAAATTTAAAAATTTACATTTTTTTACTTAAGGATAGACTACTCTTCATTAAGGGTATTTTGCCACTGTGCAATGAACGCTATACTGTATTCTCCAATATCTTGGATATATAATAAATATCCCAATGAACACCTCCAAACTAAAGTAAAAAAAAAAGGTGTAGTTTACGTACTATTTTTATGAACCCATGAAATAAAACTGCTCAGCAGCGATGTGTATAATGGTTTAAATGACAGTATTCTATTTTTCCTTACAGAATGAGGCTGCCTGCCTTGACTCGTTTTGGCATCTTGCTTGTGGTTGTTTTCTTTATTTACCAATGCTTGCTTAATGACATCGGTAAAATAAGACCACTAAGAGCATCTAATACCAGTCTACCAGATAATGGAAAGCTACCCAGTCTCTCAGATGGAGAAAAGGCACCAAGTCTAACTGAAAACAGACAACAGTTAATCCTTGCAGAGACCTGTTCCAACCTGTGGTGGCCCAAGGGAGTAAAACATGGACCCCAAATGAATATCACCCCTGTTTTGGTGGATAGTGACTTGTGTGCTAATAAAAAGTTACATAAAGGGACACAGTTACCCTTCAAATCAACGCTAAAAACATTCCAGCAGTATATACATCAACAAGAAAAGATTCAATACCCTATAGCTGCACAAGAAAAATTAATGCGAGAAAATATTCTAGTCGAGCCTGGCCATTTTCAGCCAATAGATGTTACCAGAGGACATGCTCTCTCGGCCTTCCTTGACACGAGATCTGGTAAACAGATTGTAAAAGTCCTCTATATGGTGCCTTTCAAAAGCCCAACTCTCTATTGTCAGGCCATTTGCAATGGGAGGTACATTTCTGTTAAAGGAAAAGAGGAGCTGATATATACAAGAATACGAGAAAAATTTTGCCATTGGATGCAGTATGTTCTCAGCTGTCACTTCCCGAATTGTGCAGTGGATACTGTCTCTGTTGCTTCTTCAGGATGCCTAAAGCCAACAAACGTATTAAAGGTCATTCCTACAGAAAATGGACTGAAGCCAAAGACGGTTTTTGGTGCTTGCCTAAAAACAATCCACCATTTAACAGAAGATGACATCCCTCAAGTAGTTAATTTCTTTGAGTCGTTTTCTTATTTTGGGGGTGATATTGTGTATTTGTATGGTATACATGATGTTCACGAATCAGTGAGGAATATTTTGCACCATTATGAAACTAGAGGCATTTTAAAAATCTATGATTGGACGATTCCCAAAGATGTGACTTCTCTCTACACATATGGACAATATCTGACCAATATGGACTGCAATTACAGGCACATGTCTGAGGTGGAGTACCTCATATTTATGGACCTAGATGAGGTCCTGTACCCTTTAGTACATGAAAATTACTCAGATCTTCTGCATCACCTTTTTAAGTCCAATCATTCTGCATTTCACATTGAAAGACATCGCATTTCAAAAAGCTTCCTTAATGTCAACAGTCATCAAAATATAACTGAAAGAGACATTTTTTATCAAGCAGATCCCAAGCCTCTAGGGAAGCCAGAACGTATATTGTCATTACAGACTCATTATGTAGGATCATTCATCGAACCATTCACTGTGGCAAAGCATTCAGGAAACACTGTTGCATTTATTTTTCATTTCAGGAAAAAGAAACGACATTTGAAGAACATAAAACTATTACAACCTAGACAGATGTGCATAGTATCACAAAAAGTGTTGTCTCATGTTAGAAATCAAGCAATTTTCATATAAAGAGTGATTTGGGGGAAACAATAAAAACCCTTCCATTAGTTTTTTTTTCTAAGATTGATTGATATGAATAAAATAAATCTAATTTGATCTAGTCACACAGTCACTTTTTTTTTCAAAGTCCATAATCCGACCTTTATTTATGTATGATACAGATAGAATTTTCTATTTATATCTTAATTCAGACTGAAGTCTTCACAATGGTCTTTGTTCATGAAGAAGGTGATTAGTAGATAACAATAAACTCAATGGCAGTATTGGACGACAGTTGATATCTAATAAATCAGATAAAGATGTTTGAGATCATTTGGGGATTTTTTTTTCAGTACCAACTACCTTTTCTTTTGATTCTTTAATGTTAATCTTTGAACTTTATAGTGTTGAATATTCCCATGTGCTGCTGGGAGATTTTGGAAAGTTATTATTTGGGCCATCTTAATGTGTTCAAGGACAGGGTTGTTTTCACTGTTCATAGGTTAAAGGACATTGTCCTGCAATTGCAGGTAGAATCAAGTAGAATGAGAAGCCAAGAACTTGCTTATATAACTAAGTTCTATAAATTGATGTAAAAAGGGGAAAAAATATAAAAAAAATTACAGCTCCTTACAATCAGTCTACGAAGTTTTTTTAAATTGTCAAAATGTGTGTTGTTACGATCAAAGTAACAATGAACTGTTGCGCTAATCTATTATTTTCATTGTTATGAAACTCATTGTGCAAGGGGCCACTGGGCCCAAGAATTTTACAATAGAAAATTAATATTTGGCCAAAAATAGGAGGGGTGTGTGCCTTCTCCACCCCATGTTAAATCTGCCCCTGTAGTAATAACCCTCTTCAAAACCCCTGCCCCCAACTGTGTGTGACAGCAGTAGTGGTGGTATGATAGTACTCATGGCCCATATACATTTTCTTACTAAGCCTGCTGTCACTTGTCGATGGGTAAGGGTTATCTTTTGCAAATGACCTGTGGCCCGTTGCACAATGGGTTTCGTAACAACGAAGATAATTTTATTAACGAAATTAATATTTTCGTAACAACGATGGTTTATACACATTGTTTTTCTATATTTAGAATGCAGCCAGTGAGCTGTAACTTTAACTGATTTGTCTCTAATTTGTTTCCTTTTTACATCAATTTCGAGATTTCAATTTCATTCATTAGAACCAGAGATTTTACTATGTTTGTAAAATCGTAACGACGATATCTTTGTTAAAGATAATATTTATCTTTGTTTGATCCTAACAACGAAATTCTATTGTGCAACGGGCCACTGTGGCCCGTTGCACAATGATTTTCTTAGCAATGAAAATAATATTATTAGCGAAACTTTTCGTAACAACGATCGTTTTGCAACAATTTCTTTCTATATTTAGAATGCCCTCAAAGAGCTGTAACTTTCACTGAATTTTCTCAAATTTTTTCCCTTTTTATTTCAATTTCATTTATTAGAACCAGAGATTTTACTATTTTCGTAAAAATGTAAATTTTCGTAACAACAAAACTGTTCGTTATGCTATCTTAACTTGATCCTCACAACAAAATTCTATTGTGCAATGGGCCACTGTTTTACGAAAATACAACGCAACTTTGCACTGTTATGCAACCGTTCTTAAAGTTATCATAAAGTTTTTGTTGTTACGAAATGTCATTGTGCAATGGGCCACTGGGAGTGAATTCCATAATTTTGGACCTTGGTATGTTATGCTTTTCTTAAACCACCCGTTGTATTTTTTTTTTGTAGCAAACCTTTTTAGTACTTTTTGTCTTAACAAAATGGGTCTTGGTTTTCCAGCATTTATATTCAGGGTTTCTAGAGAGGTGGAAAATGTATTGTGCAAGGTGTATCTTTCTGCGGATGTTCAATTTCTATAGCTTTACCTGTGAGTGCTGGTATATTGTAGATGTTTGGTCTTTCTGATGTATCCACATTATGCTTCTAATGCCGCGTCCCCACTTGGGTGACCAACGATGGCGATTAGTGGATTGGTGGATATTAGTAGCTTTCACCGGCGACCAAGGAGACTAAAAAGTTAGTATCCAGGTTGGGACGCTCTTGCAGTTAATCGGCGGGCGACTAGAGGACCCTTTAGTACGTCGCCCGGCGACCAATTAATCGTCTGTGGCTATTGAACAATATTAAACATGTCAAATATTTTGCCCTAAACCCACGGCGACTAAGGGTTTGGTCGCCAGACATCAAGGCGCCAGTGTGGAGTTGGTCGCCCGGCTACTAACAAGCTTAATCATCCGGCGACCAAAGAAATTTAGTCGGCCAAGCGGGGACCAGGCTTAAAGCTGCGTACCCCCTTGGACGACTAAGATTTTAGTCCCCCGGCGATTAGTGTTAACCCTTTCTTCCAGTGGCGACTCGAGCTTGATTTCAGTCTTGGTTGCTGTGGTTGGAAAGGGTTAACACTGGCGCCCGTCTACTAAAATCTTAGTCGTCCAATTGGGGAAGCGGCTGAAGTGCCCCTATTTTCCAAAACTAGTAGTATGTATGCACATTTTCAAAAATTTCAGACCCCCCCCCCTTGAGCTAAAACACACATTATATCTGTACATGGATGTACGCGCGGCATTTCATCTAATTTGATCCCCAGGTAGTTGTGGCGTCCACCTCTGTAAATTATTTTATTAACTTATTTTAATGTAAATGGGTTCCTGTTCTGTCATGTTTTTAAGTCTATGTTTGCTTCATAATGTATGCACACATGTCTATGTTTGCTTTATAATGTGTGTACACATCTACCTTTGCTTTATAATGTATGTACACATTTACCTATGCTTCATAATGTATGCACATGTCTATATTTGCTTCATAATGTATGCACATATATCTATGTTTGCTTCATAATGTATGCACTCACAGCATTATCATGTATGCACTCACAGCATTATCATGTTTGCCCTAACAGCATTATCATGTTTGCCCTAACAGCATTATCATGTATGCACTCACAGCATTATCATGTATGCACTCACAGCATTATCATGTATGCACTCACAGCATTATCATGTATGCACTCACAGCATTATCATGTATGCACTCACAGCATTATCATGTATGCACTCACAGCATTATCATGTATGCACTCACAGCATTATCATGTATGCACTCACAGCATTATCGTGTATGCACTCACAGCATTATCGTGTATGCACTCACAGCATTATCATGTATGTCCTCACAGCATTATCATGTATGCACATCATGTTTTTGCAGCTTACACTTGCTACAAGGGAGATACCTACACATTAGAGAAATGAATGGCCGAATCAACAGTAATTATAATCTGGCCAGGACTTTGTACTGCATGTTCTAAGACCAATTATATTAGAAAGCATAGATCCGATCAATAAAGGAAACTAAAATGAATCAACAAAGAATGTCTTCAAATTATATACCTGTTTTCTTTGTAACATCTACAGTTATAAAGCAAAGATTAAAGAAGGCATAGGGAAAGACTAACATCAGAATCAATCTAATACTTATCAGAAATCATTTGCAATATCACTATTACCTCAGGGGCACTGAGAATAAAAAGTTTAAGAATACTTTCTGATCAACAAGGATGACAGCCATCCAATGCGAAAAGCAGTCTTATGGACTGGAATACTGAATAAGAAGGATGTCTTGGGGGATTCCAATACTGAAAGAATTATGTAAATATTCTAATTAGAAAAAAAGTTATGCAAGTTTGAAGACGCAAAAGTCAGATATGCTAAATTTGGTAAAATGGACCAATCTATGGTATTTATAAAATTTTAATGTAGATAACTTGGGACAACAATTGAAATCCCCAACACAGTTTTATCAAATATACTACCACATCCTTTCTATTTGAGATATTCCGAATCTGTTTTTTAATTAGTTTCATTAATTCTTTTAAGATTGATACCTCACTTGATATTTAACATCTCACTTGATATTAAAACCTAACGCTAGCGTGTTTTTGTATTATATGTTTTTCTTGAAACATTTATTTATCCTGGACAGCAATTGGATTTCTCTAGTATTCATTTTTGTCCAGCCATATCTTAATCTAATATAGCAGCTTTGAATGGTCATTCAAGGAAAGATATTAGCAACACAGGCAAAAAATACTGGTGATTTGGCTACTATTTCATTGAGGGGTATAGTTCTTTTGACAGTTTGGGCCTGAGTCAATCTTGTTTCCCTTGTGGGGGTGACCATTTCCATATCATTAGAATCAATTAGTTAATGTATAAGATCTAATTTAAAAAAAGTCCCCTATATTCAAGTGAGAAAAGATTTACCTTATTATATAAGTTTATACGACACATGGTAGGGTAAATAATTGTTTTAACTATGGTCAGTGTGGTAAATTCCGATAATTTCAATAGTCTTTGTGATGCTAACTTGATTTTGTAGTTAGGGTAAGATCCTAGTCTTTGAATAAATAGCTACCATTTAACCCTTTCAATGCCAAGGACTGCAATTGCTATTTATATATATAAATATATATCTTCTATATATAGGCATCCTGGTACTTTAGTACATGGTTTGAACATGGACATTGCAGAAATTACTAGAAAATAAATTTTTAGAATGATATTAGGAATGTTTGACAAATTTTTTGTAAAAAATAATGCTTTGAATTGTTGAAAATGTAAAAAAATGTATAAAGAATTTGAAAATTCATGTATATGTTGGCTATTTTAGTTATTTCGGCAGCCAAACCTAAAAGAATACACAGATTCTCCCAGCAAGAAATCAAATGATTTTTTATGTGTCCAAATATCATAGGCAAATATCACCTGACAGTTTCTGACAAGACAAAAGTGTGTGTTAAAAAATCAGCCTCCTCGGATCGACGGATATCCCTTGAAAAAGCTAAAATTAATATTAGACTTTTTTTTCTCATTCTCTACATTTCAAAAACACAATAGTAATAAATCAATCATGATTCACTGCAATCGGAAATTAAATTTGGCCACCTCTTTACAAGGCATACTGGCACACGATTCCTTGGTATGATGACCTGGGATTTGAGGAACGCTTTAGAAATCATTTGTGTATGATGGAAGCTGTTTTACAAAGGAGTCTAGGATGCTCCTCTTTCATAGAACCCCAACTATTGTATGTTGATACATGTAATCTGATTTTTGACAAGTGTTTTTTAAATAAAGGGAAAAGTCAGGGTGCAGTTTACATGATATGTTTCAAGAACCCTTGATATATGACCTTTTGGCAGCAATGTGAATATCTGTATATAACACTGCCCTGTTTCTCTGTTCCTTACAGAATGAGGCTGCCACATCAATTTGGTCCATCTGCCTTGACTCGTTTAAGCATCTTGCTCATTGTCATTTTCATGATTTACTACTACTTGCCAAATGACAATGATAACATAAGACCACAAGGTCACAGAAAACCATCAAGTCTACCAGACAACAGAAAGGCAGCAAGTCTTCCAGAACCATGTCCTACCCTGTGGTGGCCTAAGGGAATAACACAACTTGGACCTCAAATGAATATTACCCCTGTTTTGGTGCTCAGTGGCGCATGTCAAAACAAACATTTACATAGGCCAATGGCAAAGTCATTCAGAAAAAAACTCACCAAATATCAACAATACATACATATTCCAAAAAAGATCCATTACCGCACAGCGGCACAAAAGAAATTGATGACAGGACACATTCAAAACCAACCTGGCCATTTTCAGCCAATAGATGTTACCAGAGGATATGCGGTTTCGGCCTTCCTTGACACGAGATCTGGTAAACAGATTGTAAAAGTCCTCTATATGGTGCCTTTCAAAAGCCCAACTCTCTATTGTCAGGCCATTTGCAATGGGAAGTACCTTTCTGTTAAAGGAAAAGAGGAGCTGATAAAAACAAAAATACCTGATTATAATTGTTTTTGGCAACAGTATGTTCTTAGTTGTCATTTTCCAAACTGTATAGTCAATGCTATCTCTGTTGCTTCATCAGATTGCCTAAAGCCAACAAATATTTTAAAGGTCATTCCTACAGAAAATGAACTGAAACCAAAGAAGGTTTTTGGAGCTTGCCTAAAAACAGTACACCATATGGGAATAAAGGATATCCCTAAAATAGTAAATTTCTTTGAGACGTTTTCTTATTTTGGGGGTGATATTGTGTATTTGTATGGTATACATGATGTTCACGAATCAGTGAGGAATATTTTGTATCATTATGAAACTAGAGGCATTTTGAAAGTATATGATTGGATCATTCCCAAAGATGTGACTTCTCTCTTCACATATGGACAATATCTGACCAATATGGACTGTAATTACAGGCACATGTCTGAGGTGGAGTATCTCGTATTTATGGACCTAGATGAGGTCCTGTACCCTTTAATACATGAAAATTACTCAGATCTTCTGCATCACCTTTTTAAGTCCAATTATTCTGCATTTCACATTGAAAGACATCTCGTTTCAGAAAGCTTTCTCAATGTCAACAGTCATCAAAATATAACTGAAAGAGACATTTTTTATCAAGAAAATCCCAAACCTCTGGGAAAGCCTGAGCGCATATCATCTTTACAAACACATTTTATTATACAATCTGTCCAACCATTCACTGTTCCGAAATATTCGGGAAACCATATTACTGTAATCTTTCATTTCAAGAAAAAAATACTCACTGAAACAAAGATAAAACTAGCTGAGCCTTTACAGATGTGCAAAGTTTCACAAGAAATGTTAACTTATGTTAGGAGGCAAACAATTTTAATGTCAAGAAGGTTCTTGAGGAAACAATAAAAACCCTTCTCTCAGTTGTTTTCTAAGATTGATTGAAATAAACAAAATACATCTCATTCAATATAGTCACACTCTTACTTTTTTAATGCCATAGATTGAATCTCATCTTTACTAAGCTATGATAGGCCTATAGATATTGTGTGAATAATGCAAAATCATTTCATTATACAGGTGGAATAAGCATAGTTTTTATCTAGCAGTCTTTTCAAATATCAAGGTAAACATATATATTTAGAAGGTAGTAGTATGATGGAGTCGCTGGCGCGCATAGTCAATGCTACTAAGTAGGTCAGTAGGTCACTACGACCGAGTTTAGGTCTAAAATAGGTTCATAGCTTAATAGAGACTTTGAATAATTAGGTCATTACGACCTACTTATAAAAGCTATTTTTGTAACTAGGTCAGAGGTCAGAGGTTAGAAATATTAGAAAACAGGGTCACTGAGAAAACATGTCAGGGGAAGAGCGCGTGGAACGACGTGGAGACCGGAGGCCGTAAGGCCGGAGGTCTGCACGTCGTTCCTCAACGCACTCTTCCCCTGGCATGCTTTCTCAGGGACCCTATATTCTGGTTACGGCTAAAATATTACATATGTTCTGATATTTTTATTGCAAAGGGGGCGGTGCGGGCATTCCATGGGAGGGCTGTTTTAGGAATGAGGTGGAGACCGGAGGCACAGCCGGAGGTCTCCACCTCATTTCTAAAACAAACCCTCCCATGGGCTGCGCGCACCGCCCCCTTTGCAATTTTATCACTTATACTATTACTATTCGATTCGATTATATCTACTTTATGTGTATGTATTCGTTTAATATGATTTTGATAAAGTTTCGTCTTCATATTCATTAAATAATATTCGTATAGAAACTGAATATAGAGTTTTCGTGTTTATATTCATTAAATAATATGCGTATAGAAAACACAACATATAAAATTCGTTTATAAGTTTTATTCATTAGAAACATATATAGAAACATATTTACAGTGTCACAGATACATGGTGTAATCTTTTATTTACATTGAAACTGTTCACAAAGTGAAAAATATATAATACAAAATCATTTACACTGTTGGCATAAGAAAACATTGTTTCCGTTGCCTGGTAATAAACAAATTAAACAATGAGAACAGTTTCGGGCAAGTGTCCTTATCTTCGGCTGTTTCAGTTTCTCTTTGTTCCATGTGTGAGTGTATACATATGTGTGATGAGGATTTCTGACGGATTTAGCAATGGTATGGTGAAAGAGAGACTGTGCTTTGAAAAAGTTACAGTCTACTTCAGTCGCCAACACATTGTGACCGAAAACAGGATTCATTTGCACCTGGTATGAAAAGAAATTTTCGATGGCCTGAATGTAAATTGATTTCAGCTCACAGTGTAGTTGTATACATGTAAAACAGAACAAAGGACCAACAAAAGTGACATCGGAATCACGGATTCGACATATACAAAAGGCCTGTGAAACGGCTGTCACTTTATGTTGCTCAATGAAAACCATAAGTGACTTTACACTGTTGACGGTGTATCTGGTAGTAACTCTGAAACATGAGTCTTGATGATGTTGATACACCGCCAAACAGTAGTCCTTGTGGTTATCGCCGTTGATAAGCTGGCTCGTTGCGAAACTATACCCGTCCCACATAGCTTCTGTAAAAGTGGAACAGGATCGCGTCGTACCAGTGGTGTGGTCTACAGTACTAACATGGTGTGGTTTCAGATAAAAGTCGCTGTACTGTGCGGGGATAATCTCCCAAAAGAAATATCCACTACATCCGCAAAGTACAGCCACTTTATCATTTTTGGGTATAAGTTGAAAATTAATGTCTGCTGATGGATAGTTAGAGTCGAGAGGACTATCCGGAGATTCAGGTCGTGACTCAGCAATATTGAGAAATGATAAATCGAGACCCCAACTAAGTGTGGTCTCGTTATCATTTGTTGATGAATCATTGCTTGCCAAATCGATTAGAAAATCCGAATAGCTGCTGTCGCTCATATTGAAGCTGTAATATAATACTGGAAACTATGGCTACACTAAGCAACTAGATGAATAAAATATGGGTAGCCAGTTATTTTTGTAGTATTTACTATTTAGTATGTACTAAGAAAATAACTGGTAGTGGGTAGACACCTTAAATTTCTCTGTGATTCGCTGAGATTTTCGCTGCCGGGAGTTCTACCATAGATAAAGCCATGCATAAAGCCATGCATTTTTTTGTTTTCTCTGAGATATTGTATAATTTTTTTTTTTTTTTAATATTTTTCTAATTTTTAAAGTTTTTTTCATTTTCTTAGACAAATATTTATATTTCAAGCATTTTTTTCTGTCTCTATGTGAGATTTTGTATAATTTATTTTTACTTTTATTATAATTTTAAAGTTTTTTTTCTTTTTAAACAATTATTTCTTTTTTTAATTTCAACTTTTGAATATTTTTTTTAATTTCAACTTTTGATAAATGATATGTACAAGCTTAATTTTCTTTTTCTTTTTTTCTTTTTTATATTTTTTTGTTGGAGTATTTCCTTCATAAATGATATATTTTGTAGTTATAAGTCTGTTATTTTTTCAGAATTAAAGAATATTTACAACATGATTGCCGAATTCCTAGATATCTAAGGGTATCGTGCTCACTCCGTCTTCACAAGTTTTTCTTTTTATATATTGATAACTTAAGCCTGTCTTTTTCTGTTTGTATGTTATTATATGATGATCTACAACTTTGAAACCAGTGTTAACGGCGTCCATCGTGATTTGTGTTTCGAGTACGGTGTTAAAAGATTCCATGTCAAGTATGTTTTGTTTCTGTATGACACCTTTACAGCTAGTTTTCTTTTCTTTTCCATGACCGATATAACATTTTGAATTTAGTGAAGTCATTTCATCTCCTTCCCATTCAATTTTGAATAGTCCTGGGGTCCGTTTATCATATTTTTCTCTTTCTTTACAACATGGTTGTGGAAACCATGGTAAATTATTTGTTTTTGCTATTATATATTGTTCCCTGTGATGTTCATTATCACAAGATTCTGATGGTAACCATAAGTGGCGTTCTCTATAATAGGCTTCTCTTTTTTCTGGAATTATTAATTCATCTAAAGTCTGTGCGCTGAGGGCGAAATACAGACTATCTGTATCCATTTCACAGAGTTCAAAGTCAGATTCTTCGATGTACTTTGATAAGAAGTCGTAGTAAAATTGTAACATTTTCAGTTTTGCGTATTGATATACCATGAAACCTATTTGAACTGGAAGGTCGTATGTTATTGACGTAGGGAGTGATGAGACTTCACATGTATCTTCACACAAGTCTTGGACATCTTGTACTGTCCAGTGAAGAGCTATTCTAGCGGCTTTTTCTGGTGTCATATATCGAGTGTTTGTGAAGTTTTGTTTGTTACAAATCGTTTTTCCATATGAACTGTTTCCTAGGAGTTTGTAGAGGTCAGAGAGAATTTTACAGTCAGGGTTTTTGTCGCCCTTTCTTCGTGCCTCTGTTACTTGATCAACAAATGAGAGAAACGATTTCTGTGGTATGTATTCAACTAGTAAGTGAACTTTTGTTATGATTAAGCCTTTTTCTAAATACCATTTAAGTAGTGGTGAACCTAATAAAATATTTTTTGCAAAATAACTTCCGATTAATTGACGTTGTGGCCTTTTGACTCTATCGTTCTTTAATAGATGTTGTTTCATGTGTTCTCCTACATCATCTCTTGACACCATTGTATTTTTGAAAATGGGCGTCATTTCTTCAAATTTGAATTTAAGGTGCTCAGGTGTGTGTATGTCCACCGATACTAGTCCAAAAATAGTCCCATTTTTTACACCGTTTATTATATCTATTTCAGAAAGGATATTGTGTGTGTTTGGAATCGGTATGCTCCACAGTGATTTACATGCTATAACACTGTTGTTGTTATTCTTGTCTTTGTTCCAGTCACATTCGTATTTCTCAATGACAGTATAACCTATTAGTTCTAGATACAGTGTTGTTTTAAGAGTTTGTCGACATCTTTCTGACATTAGTTTACGACCTTTATCAGTAGAGAGAGTGTTTTTATTCATGTGACACGCGTGCCCATGCCAGTAGCAACCATGAAATTGATACACGGTTTTTGTATCTAGAACCAGGCCGTCCACTCGAACTCTTTTTGTACCCACACTAACTTCCCCATGGTTATAAGCATGTAGTATTTTAACTTTGTCTGTAATCTCTCGAAACCGCAACCATTCTGTTGCAGCGCGACTGACTTTTTGAGATTGTTCAGGTTTGTAATTGTTACTACTTCTGCGGACTACAAAGTACCCCGTACAGTGTTCTTCACCCATACATTTAAGGTAAAGACTGTTTGCATCTACTCCTATGATATGACGGCACACTTTACTTAATGGTCCGAATGATCTGCCCCGTATTCGTGTCACTCCTGCTTTTTGATGTCTATGAAATATAATCGATGGACCACCTACCAAATTGCTTCTAATTAATTTGTGTACATCTTTGTCTGCCTCTGAGAATATAATGTAAGGAAGGCTGTTTGATGATGTGTTATCAAATAGAAATTTTAGTGTAAGGCCTGGAAGAGTCAGACCATCTTTGAACATATCTATTCCTCTTTCACTGAAAAATTTCATGTGTTGGTTTATAGCTTTGACAAAAGGTTCTACATCTTTGTTATTGTAATATATTAGATAATCTCTGAAAGTTGTCATTCCATTATCTTTCCACACTTTCTTACACTTGGCATAGTCTTCCGCTGATATAGAAGTACCCGTAAGTGAACTATAGAAAGCTGAGCGAGGTGGAAGTTTTAAGTTCCCTAGTTTTCTAGTTGATGTCATCCACTCATATGGAAAGAACCCTTTACTTTCATCTTGTAGGAAAGCTTTTAAATAGCTAGCATACGAGTATCCGGGAGCTAGATAATTTAACATGTCTAAATAAACACAGTTCTCTGTGTAGACAGCTATGTATTGATTACTCCTTTTTATGGTTTTCATCTCAGCTGTTTGCTTCTTTGCATAGAAGGAAAGGAAATCTCGCTTTATTAGATTTAAGTCGTAGCGACCCGAATTGAAACCTATGACAGGTACTCTGTAAATATAGTTCATAAGACGAATTTTGATTTTATCTATTCTGTGCGAAGTTTTATTGCTACTCTTTTTTCCTATACTCTTCATTAGTGATTTAGGCACTTTTTTTCCTTCGGCAATCTCGTTTTTCTTATACTTTTCAAGCTTTTTTATTATGTCAGAGAAACGTGTTTCTACAACAGCTCCTATTTTTTCAGCTAACTTTTGTATGTAATCCAGAGTGTCGTGAACTATTTCATCATTTTCTCCATCACTTTTTCTTATGAAACAAACTGGTTTTTCCCACTCTGGAAAGTCACTTGCTACACTAGATGAAAGCGGTACATGATGTGATTCGACTACTGTATTAGTTGTCTGAACATCACCTTTTGTTTTGTGAGAAAAATAACTTTCGAAATCATACACAATTTTGTATGGATATATTCGAAGTTCAGATGGTACTTTTATACCTAGCTCCTCCAGTCTATCAAATACAGATGGTTTGTTTTTGTAAATACCACCTTTGTAGATGAATTTAACTTGCGTACAGTCGCTTTTAATGTTAGTGTGTCGCTTAAGATTATACTCTGTTTCAAAGAGTCTTCTACACTTACGACACATGTGGAACTGTGAATATTTATTTAGATCGTTTACTAGACTGAAGTGATGGTCGTATAGATTTAGGGTCATAACTTTAGACTCATCCTCAACACTCATTAAATTTCCCTTTATACATTTTAATGTACAAGGTGTCCCCCTTTTAAATTTCTTTTTCTTGGAAGTAGTACTCTTCTTAGGAATGAGTGAAAAGACTCTTATCATAATGTTGTATTTGGTTTCTATCTGGGTCAATGCCTTAATTTAAATGCCTCTGAATGATACTTTAGTTTCATCAGGAAAACATTCTTGAAGTAGTCTTTCACAGCGGGATGTGTTTTTGAAAAGAAAATATGACAGACACCTAAAAAAACACAGGTAGTCTTTGTACACCCGTTTGCTCTTTGGATTACGATAGAAATGTTGTAAACCCCGTCTACGTAGGAAATTCGGAATTGTATCCAATCTTCCTATTAGACCATCCTCTCTACCTTGAACCCTTACTATGTAAATGTTTGCGTTTACATTACCCACTAGTCTCCAACTTGTGTCAGCTCTATTGACACTCCATTCTTTATCGCGTAAAAAACTTATTACATCTTGCAAGTCAGAATCATTTTTAATATGTCTGTAATTGCTTTGCTGTTCGTGCTCTAACCAAAATAAAGAGGAGTTATTCACTGAAGGATGGTAATACATAACTTCTCGATCTTCTGTATAAATCTTTTCTTCAGCAGTTTCTGTTGTTCCTCCATTAAGTCTTTCAAGTAATGCACCTAAAGATATAGCTAGTCTATATTCGAAAACTTGGTTCTGATGTATTTTGTTAATAGCCTCTATTATCTCTTCAACTGCTTCTTTCATGTTCAGAGTTGAGAGTCTGACATTGAAAATTGATTGAACACTTCCTAGGAGAACTAAACCGTTTGCTATTGACTTAAAGTTTTTAACATAAGTGTCGTGATACCACCAATAACTACCTATAGTTGATGGCATTACTGTTGTTTCTATATCATACTGTTCTCTTACGCATGTAGGTGAAGAACAGATCACCTTTCCAGAATGTAAAGAAAAATTGCGAGGACGACGTGGCACGTTACACATCGGACAATTTATATTCTGATTCATTTTCTTATTTTTCGACTTAATAACTATATAAATATACACTTATGTTCTAGCTAGTTATTTAAAAAGCTGACTAAATATTTTTGTTTGAAGCTAACTATGTGCTACACTAACTATGCGCTAGGTGAATATATAAAGCTGACTAAATACTTTCTTTGAAGCTAGCTAATATAATATCTACAGCATGATTAAATGTTTTCTGTGTATATAAGTATATAGGCAACCACTCCACACCATGTATAGTTACTGATATGTTTTAAGACCACACCTACCTGCCCTTGGTGATTACATCATGTTTCTGTGATCTATTCGGACTGCTTTAAGTCATTCAGGATCTTTGGTCCCAGCGTGCTGACCAAGTCGAAGAACAGTGCGGATGGCACGGTGTGCCCCTGGTCTTTCGGAGGTGTGTCGTGCACCCCGCCCGAGTTGACCCGTTTCTCCAGCTGCTCCACGTAGTAGCGGGACCCGATATGGATCTTGGCCTTCCCCTGGTAGGTGGTCACGATGACCCAGATGTGCGTCTTGTTGACCTCCTGGACGTAAGGCTTAATAGTCGGGATGCCCTGTTCTGCTTCACCTGAGGCCCGTTCGTACTGCTGGATGATCGTTCTTGCGGCGTCGAGAAGGTTCTGGAAACCTGTCTTACTCAAGTTGATCCGGCGTTCGTAGGCTCGCTGAGGGTACTGAATTATGGCGACCTGAAAAATATAAGCATAATTTTGTTTTGAGTTATATGTATAAATTTGGGGCTCTCTCTCTCTCTATATCTCTCTCATTCTATTTCTATTTAAACTATTATGTATTCTTTACTTCTATTTCACATTAAATAATTACAATGAAAGTTAACTATAAACGAAGTACATGTTACCTGAAATAAAAATAATGATTCTATAATTTAAAATCATACTTACCCCTACAGGATCAGGTGGTCCATACACGTGGATGCAGGTGTTCTTGAAGGCGTCACTGTTGAGGAAATACACCTTCTTAGCTTGCGTGACGTAACCGTCCTTGTAGTCGACGTCCAATTCCAGTGGCCAGAACAATCCGGTCAGGTCTAATACAGGCGAGAGAGGGGTGGCTTTACTCTGCTGTGCCTGTAGCTCCTTCAAGACCGCATCAGCATACTGCTTCGCTAGTTCAACGTCCACTGCCACTGGTTTACCTTTCTTTGCACGAGGTTTCCGTTCACCAGCAGGCTTCCATTTTCTCGGCGGTGCCTTTTTCTTGTCTGTTGGTTCTCCCTCCGACTCTTCTTCGATGGTGATCGGTACCGAAAGAGCTTCGCCGTCTTTCGGTGGTGGCACGTTTTCTTTGTTGGAGTCGTCTTGGAGGGTAGCGGCGGCGGCGGCAGCGGCGGCGGTGGTGGCGATTGTGGCAGTGACAGCGTCAGTCAAAGATGCAGGTGGCTCGGGATTCCACAGATCAGAAATATCGTTGTATAGACTGGCATCAACAGCGTTGACGGTGATGGACGTACCTTCGCCTACATCTGTAATATAGCCAGATTGAGTGTCCATGGACGAATCTGTCGCATAACCCCCAACTGCAACAGGAACGTAACCGGCGTCTTCTCTCGATGGAAACACTCGGTATTGATCAAAGTATTCATCAATGACCGAATTTCCAGGAGGGGGCTGCTTCGGAAGTCCCTCCTGAGCGGAGGAAGATGTTGAGGTCTTTCCACGAGCAGTCAAACTTCTACGTCCCATCATGAGAGTGTTGAGAAGACTCCAGCCCATGAGTCTTTTATACAAAAGTTTACTATCAACGTCGATTAAACGTAGGACGGTTTTTCCATTTTCAAAAAGTTTTTCATGAGCGTCGTCCGTTATTTTATTCGTATTTTGTTTTGTTACCGATAAGCAGATATCACTGAGTACATGGTTCCATTAGTGACGCGACGCGAGAGTCTGACACGTGCACTCCATAACAAAATATTCAAAATTTACATGTATCGGTTTCATTGGAGATACGTATTGTGGTCGTTAACAAAAATGATAATATACGCTCTCAGAGACCCTCTGAGATTCATTTCTAGACTTGTCACCAATCGCACCAGTCTCATCATGTACATGAACGCACAACCCTCGGTTCAGCACCGTGTACCGCTGGCACCGCTCATTGGAAGACCATCTCATTTTCGAAATGCGCTGGTCAACGTGCCTTTTGCGCGAGCATCAGGTATCTGTGGAGAGCATCATTGGGTGAAATACATCTGTCCGAGAGATGGAATGTATCAAATTGAGGGTGAAATTCATCCAAACATTTTATTTCAAAATTGCAAACTTCTGAAAAACATTCGGCTAACCCAACAATCACATCTAACGCTCAAAGATATGATAACCAAGAAACCTTGTGTTGTCGGTTTACCGACAACACAAGGTATCTTGAGCCACATTTTTGCGCGACACTCTGTCAAGGAAACAGTGCAGAGACGTTTTTGGCGTAAATCAGAAGCAGATCCTGATGGAAAACCCTCTATATTTCTGCACGCTGATATTGTTATTCCCCTTATCAACGCAACCATCCGATATCCTGACAAAATAGTGAACACCCTTGACAACAACAAATTCTTCTATGAAAAAGAGTTCGATACAGAAATCGGACATGGTCAGGAGGGTTGTGACCATATTGTGAGGGTTGTCGGAAGGAATGGTAAAGAATCAAGTCTCGTGACGGCTTATTCTATTCCTAGATTTACTCCTACTCCTACTATCGAATATTAAAAAGAAAATAAAGATCCTCTTATGCTCCTCCAGACTATTCGGTTTTCTACCAAAAGGTAGAAAACCACCCTTCAACCAATCTCTTTTATTTTCACACTTATAACGTAAAGACGTCCGTTTATTTACTATACAGATCTATAAATCATGCCATTATTTATGTTGCCATTGAAACAAAACGTTTATGTAGTGATAAATTAGACGCTGGTTAGGTTTATCTCCTGCGACATACGAGCTGATAATAAAGTTGATACTATCAAGCTTGTAACTCTAACCACACGTTAACGGTTATAACCACTTAATCAAAATAAAAACACAAACGCCTCAAACGGCGTTCAACGCTTTTCTTGAAAAGAGAAAAGGGGGTGCATAAAGCTCACCCCTTTTCTCTTTTCAAGAAAACAAAATGCGCGCCGCTCCGCTCGCGGGTGATCCGCGTGGCGGGCGCGGTTCGGCGGTCGGTGCATTTTGGGTGGGAGGGTGCGTTTTGCACCCGACATCCAGGGGCTGTCCCATAACAAAGACTGATCAAATAAAAACAAAACGTATGGAGAGCGTTTATGGTTCGGTTTCATTAATTTGTTATTCTTTTGTTTTGTGAAAGAGAAAAACCCATGTTATCACAGTTTACACTTTTAATTTGGTATTCTTTTGTTTCGTTCCGCATAAAAGATTGTTATGATGCCATCTCTTTTAATTTGACGTTATTTTATTTCGATCCTCATAAAATGTTGTTATGACCACATCTCTTTTCATTTGTCATTATTTTATTTCGTTACAGGAAAAACACCCTTATGTTATAGAAACCAAACAAAAAGGATAGTTTTTTCATTAAAGTGTCATTCAGTACATTAACCTTCGACCGGGTAAGACGTGTTATAACTTAAATAGAAAAAAAATGGAAAGTGTAAAGGAAATCGCATTTGACCCAAGACTACAAGGACCTTTCACATGTCTTATCGCTGGACCTTCAGGATGTGGTAAAACACAATTAGTGTTTGAAATTATAGAAAAGGCGAAAACTGTAATAAACCCACCAGTCGATGAGATTATATATTGCTATGGACAATGGCAAGACGTTTTCAAGAAGTATCAGGGAAAAGTGAAATTCAACGAAGGTCTACTTTCAAGAGAAGAACTTTTACATAAGAAAAAGGATTTATCTCAACATTCTCTACTTATAATAGATGATCTGTTAGATAAAGAAGATGCACCTCTTATAAGAGATCTATTCATAAAAGGTTCTCACCATAGAAATATGAGTGTTATATTCATAACTCAAAATTTATTTCTGCCTAATAAGGATTTCAGAACACTTAGTTTGAATTCTCATTACATGATAATTTTCAAAAATCCAAGAGATATGAGTCAAATTCACGCTTTATCACGTCAAGTGTTTCCAACTCATCCACGTTTTCTTACCAACGTATATAACGAAGAAACATCGGCGAGACACTCATATCTAGTGCTGGACTTCAAGCAGACTACACCCAATACACTAAGGGTACGTAACAGCGTGACTACACCTCTCAAGACAACTGTATTCATTCCTACTACACGGAAACAATGAAGGCTAAACAACTCGCTCTCATAAAGAAACATCTTCCTCTATTGAGACATCTGTCTAAATGCACTGGTAAGGAGTTTAAACATATAATGATGGGAATGTCTAATGAGGTGATAAGGTTGATAGCGCAAATAGGTGTGAATATTATGAATAAAAACTTGCACATCTCCAATAAACAAGCAGTCGGTCGTCTATCGAGGTACAAGACACAACTCAAGGGTCTTACCAAGCCTTCAACTACAGTAGGACACAAACGTAAGATTCTTGAACAAGAAGGTGGTTTTATTGGTACTCTATTGGGATTAGCTGTTCCACTCATATCCAGTCTTATCGGAGGCCTTACAAGACATCATTAGGAGAAAATGACAAGCTATAAACGAATGCTGCTCGTTCATCCAGATGTGTTGCAAAGTTCTAACAAAGTGGAAATGGAGAGTTCAACTGTTTCTGGCAAAGTTGATTCTCCACCTCCTGCCAAAGAAAGTGACAGGGATTCCTTTTTCGAAAGGTCAATGGTAAAAGAAAAACTTGAACCTACAGCGCCTACCGTGGAGGTGTTAGCTCGTTTACAAAAAGAAATGAGTCGTGTATTGAACGATCCAACGATGAGCAGAGAAGAGAAACTAGCCACATACAATGATCTCATGAACAGGTCCTCCATCCTTTCCTCTAAAGCTAAAAGTATGTTGTTTTCAACATCGCACCTTTCACGTTCTCCTTCACCATCTCCACCACCTTCTCCGACTATCATGAAACCTAAAAGAGTTTCTACAAAACCGAGAGGACTACTTATGCCGAAGGTACTACCACATAAGATGGAAAAAGCACTAGAAAAAGTTCCGGGTTCTTACCATAACTCTGTGCGTAATCTCTACAAGACCTTGGCCAAATCACGAAAACAGTTCACAAAGGACGGTCGGCTCATTCTAGGAGACACACCTATAGATGAAACACATTTGATGAATCTTCTTTCGAGTGCAGTGCGACCGACTACTAAGAAGCGAGCCAGCTTACCGGGGCAGAAACAATTCATCCAGATTGTTAAGAAGTTAAATCCGAAAATGAAATATATAAGGAACTACAACATGAAGGGTTCCGACAGTGAAGAGGAACATGAAGAGGTGGAAACACCTAGGCGGAAAGAGAAGTCTCCTCAACAAGAAGGTCACGGCCGAAGTAAGAGACATCGACACTTTACAGTAACACCATTTGTAAAATGGTCTACAAGGCTCTGAAGAAAGATGTGGTTAAACACTTCACTGATCCTAAACAGCCAGCAAGCTTCACAAGTGCATCCAAAATAAAGAAACACTATTTCAAAAACACTGACATAAAGCATATTGAAGATGCACTTGAATCTGTTGATGCTTATACTAAACATAAACCATTCAAGAGGCGGTTTCCTAGACGTAAAACACAGACTTTTGGAATAGATAAACAATGGCAAATGGACTTGATAGATATGCAACAGTTCAAAAAGTATAACAAAGGCTATTCATATATAATGGTTGCCATAGATGTCTTCTCCAGATTTGGATTTGCACAAGCTATAAAAAGTAAAAAAGCCACAGATGTTACGGAAGCTTTCAAAGTTATGACAGTTAAAAGGTGTCCTAAATACCTTCAAACAGATAAAGGTAAAGAGTTCCTGAACAAAACTTTTCAGGATTACTTGAAAGAGACAGGTGTATCTTTTTTCACTGGAGAAAATGATGACATAAAATGTTCTATAGCAGAAAGGTTCAACGGGACCTTACAACAGAAAATGTGGCGATACTTCACTCACATGAAAACCTACACATACATAGATGTACTTCAAGATCTAGTGCATTCTTACAACCACACCTTTCATTCTACCATAGGAGGTCGACCGGTAGACGTTAATAAAGATAACGCCGATCGATTGTTCTATCATTTGTATGAAAGAGTGAGAGCTAAAGATTTAAAGACGAAAAGAAAACCTTTAATGAAAAGTGGTGATAGAGCACGAATTCTAAGAAAAAAGAAAACCTTTAATCGTGGATATGAACCAAATTGGAGTGAAGAAATATTCACTGTAAAGAACCCAGACTATATTAAGGGGTATGAAATCGAAGATACCCTTCAAGAAAGAATAAAGGGGTGGTTTTATCCTCAAGAGGTTCAGAAGGTAAAAGTTACTCCGAGGAAGCAGTACACTGTCGAGAGCATCCTTAAATATAGAGGAAAAGGTGCTAAAAGAGAAGCACTCATTAAGTGGAAAGGATACGGAGACAAATTCAACAGTTGGGAACCAGTCAAGAACATACAAAAATGGATGTAACCTGCACCCTACCCAGTAACTCATCTACTAAGACCTTTCCAGACAACACTCTGAGCACTTACAGAGTTCTTTTACAAAAGTATATGGTACTACCAGCTGACACAGACTGTGCGTTATCTGAAATAACGCTTCCAGTAAAATGGTACAATGTGCGAAAATCAACTTTCTACCTTCTCAGCGCAGAAGCACCGTCAGAAAAGAAGAAACATAACACCGCACCAACTAGGGCAAGAACTTCCCGCGGTTCTGATGAACAGCCTTCTTCTGAATCTCCTGCTACTTCCACAACTACACCTGGAACTGCAGCTGGTTCAATTGAAACACCGACAGTACCAGACCCTGATCATGAAGAGTCTTCTGGAGCGTTTATTTCAGATGCAGTGTCAGCTGTAAGAACAGTTAGTGAGAGTATAGCTCCTCCGACACCAAGTTCTCACACTTCCGACGGACCTACACCTCCTAAAAAACCTAGAGAAGGAGTTACGCCATTACAAACACCTCCGACAAGGTCCGTTGAAGCTATCACTCGACTAAAGCGTGAAATAGAGAGCAGTAGGAAAAAACGTGACAGAGAACCGTTCCTAACAGACATGTTTGATACTGATTTGGTAACACACATGCATGAAACACCCCCGAAAAGAAAACTAGAAGTTGAAATGGAGGGAATTGAAAAAGAAGAAAACGATGACGATGACGACCAACCAGAGCCCACAGAAGTATTCGAAGAAGCTGATGCTGATGAACCAAAAAAGCTACCTCCCACATTGAGTTACATCGATTCATTAGCAAGGAAGCACTTTCCAGGAAAACGGTCTTACGCTCGTTTCTCAATGGAAAGCGGGCGAGTGGAAACCAACAAAGATCTGATCAAACTCCTGAATAAAATAATGAAGAAAAATATACCAAAAGTCATCAAGAAAATGAAAGAAGAAAAGCGAAAAAATAAAGGAAATGGTCCAGATGAAATTTTCTCTTATAACGAATTCACAATGAAAACACTTATTGCACTGCCTTCCAACACAATGCTCGTCATACCAGAAAACCTTTCTTATCAACTTGGTTTCGAAGGAAAAATATACATGGGTAGGCGCACACGAGCAAAACAAATAACAGATGTCAACTACAGAAACCATACAGTCTATGTCTACTCTGACATTATTCACAACGGGGTAGTAGGAGATACTGAAGCGCCACTTCTTCGATGTATGGCTGTAAACAACTACTCTCAAAAAACAATGGACACAATAAACTTTCCCAATTTGATTTTCCATCCTCTACGAATAACACATTTCAAAGAGATCGGAGTGTACTTAAGAGACAGTGCAGGCGAACCTATACCATTTGAGCATGGGGAAGTGTCGGTAGTACTGACCTTTAGAGCTCTCTCTCATCCCTATAGTACATTAGTATAAGAAGGAAGACATTGGAAAATGGTGAGTTACTATATGAACGTGCCACCCTTGTATTCATCACCAAGAGGTGAATATGGCCAATATTATAAGCGTTCACAATTTGGAAGTGGACAATTACCTGCTTTCGGTGGAGCTAAAAGACAACGTGGCCACGGAATATTCGGAAGTATAATGAGATCGGCTCTTCCGATGATAAAGAAGCTCGGTGCGTCAGCATTTAAAGCAGCCGTCCCCACCATCGTCAAAACAGGAAAAGGTGTTTTTGACGATGTCGTGGCTGGAAAAAACTTTAAGAAGAGCCTCGTAAAAAGGTCAAAGAGTGCAGGAAGTTCCTTAATGGACACAGCATTCAGTGCAGCCAGAAGGTACTTAAACACTGACGACGATGGCCCTCCAGCCAAACGACGCCGAGCAACGCAAGGTGCAAGACGTGGTAACGGGAAGAAGAAGAGTGTAGGTAGACGTAAGTCTACCCTTTTCTAAAGGGTTCATCATGAGTCTCATTCACCCCTGTGCGGCAACATGTGCCGTAGGTGAATTGGATTTACACGCACTACCTATATCACAGAAAGATATTCTCCGAAGTCAATTCGTCAAGAAAACAACAAACAACGCTCTCACTGACACCACAACTTGTTTTGACTTCACCTTCGAACCGAGCAATCTTTACACAGACCTCAGCGAAGCTGAACTCTACCTAGAGTATGTAGTTCAAGCAAACGACGAAGCTGCCTTAACCGTGGCACACGATGCAGCTCCAGTCAACAACTTAATTCATTCACTTTTCAGCAGCGTGCAGCTTCTCGTCAACGGGGAGAAGGTAACTTCGAATAATGAAGAGTACTCCTACAAGTCCTATCTCATCGACCTCCTGACGACGGAGGAGGGGGCCAGAAAGTGTCGCCTCCAAGGTTGCCAGATCTGGTTCATGGACACCCCGGAAAAAATGGACACCAGAGGTGCAGCCAACGCAGGTTGGAACTCACGACGAACAGTCCATGTCGGAGGTGTTAAGTCTATGGTAGCAAGACCACACCTCGATTTGTTTACTCAGTGTAAACTCCTACCCTCTCACTGCGAGATCAAACTCGTCTTCGAACGTCAGCCCGCCAGCTTCTACATGCAGATGGCCGCTAACGAGAGTTACAAAGTCGTCATCAAGAAGGCCGAAATGACCATGCGCCAAGTTCACGTCAGGGACGAGGTGGTGGAGGTACACAATAAAAGTGTACGCGACCCCAAGATGGGACCATTCAACTACCCGATCACCAGGAGCAAGGTCATAAAGCACACCCTCACGCAAGGTTCATCGGAGTACACGTGGACCGTCCCCGACACAACGCAGATCCCCACGGGGGTGATTATTGGCTTCGTCAAAGAGTCGGCCAGCTCAGGGAGCAAGACGGAGAATCCGTTCAACTTCAAGCACTACGACGTAACAGAAGTAGCCTTGCAGTTCGACGATCAGAAGTTCCACGTGAAGACAGACTTTGTCAACGGAAACGTTAGCAGAGCCTACAGTCAACTTTTCAAGGAGACTGGACTATTAGCTTCGGGTCACGACTGCGGTATTCAGTTACATCATTTTAAGAACGGGTACACGTTGTTTGCTTTCGACCTGACCCCCGACCGAACTCCGGAGGACGCCCGCATCAACCTGCTGCGACAGGGAAAGCTGTCGGTGTCCCTGAAGTTTGCTGAAGCGCTGGGTCACGCGGTTTCAGTAATTATGCTGAGCACTTATGACAGCTTGATCCAGCTCACAGCCGACCGATTGCCGGTCACTGACTACGCCATGGTGTAGAACTGAAGATGGTTCTCAAAACCTCAGAATTGAACAAAATTCTACGTAACCATCCCCACACAAATAGATATTTCCTTGGAACTTTTCCCTCTGATAGAATACCAAAAAAACCACAACCCTTCACTTGTTTCATTAGCAACACAGATCCTCACAATAAACCAGGGGAACATTGGGTAGCATTTTGGGTATCACCACAAGGGAAAACTTTCTATTTTGACTCATTCGGGTTACCACCAATAGCTATAAAGCACATCTCGTTCTGCCAACGTTCGTCATACGGTATCTGGGAGTATAACCGACAACAACTACAAGCACTCACAAGCACCACCTGCGGAGCGCACTGTGTTCGTTTTCTCATAGAAACATGTCGCACTCTCAACCCCTACGTCGCACTGTCAGCGCTAGGTACCCCAGCCATGACAAACCTAACGGACAAGACAGTTCTTTCTTACATGAACTTAAACCGGTGGAAATGGAGAAGACGGAAACACCAGATGTTGAAACGCTAGAAATGTGGTTATCTACAGATACAGCGGAAAAAGGAGAGTCATCAGAAGAAGATGTAATACTGGACATGCCTAAGAGACGTCCCATATCACTAGGTCGCATGCAACGTGATCTGGAGAACACCATTGACTGTGTGGAGGCCCTGTCGTCTAATGTTGACCGACTCCTCTTCGCCGTTACCAACTTGCAAAGTAAGCTGGAAGAACTCACAGAACGTTCAGCGCAATCTAGAGGCTGTGGTTTCTCATGCTCCAACAATTCCTTCGCCCTTTAAGAAAATAACTGACCAAGGACAATGAATTATAGATAAAAAGCTGAAAAATGACTGCCCAAGGACAATGAACTATAGCTAAAAAAACTGAAACATTTTCACTATATAGGAAATGTATGAAAAACCAAAAAAAGTATAAAATATATGAAAAAACATAAAATATTTAACAATTTTTTAAAAAATCTAAAAGAAACGCAATGTATATATGAATTATAATCCGCTTTTTACGATTTTTAATGAAAAATAACTAAAAAAAATGTTGTTTTGTTTTATTTATTATATGTAATGAATAATAAATGACATAAGCGTATACAAACTATATACAAAAAAAATGTAAAAATAACGAAAATAATAGAACATCCGGTAAAATTATCCGGTAAAATATACGTAGAAAGTATATATAAAAAAAATGAAAAAATAACGAAATAACACATACGTTCCTTAAACGTATTTTTAAAAGTAGGTCACGAAAGTAGGTCGTAATGACCTAATTATTCAAAGTCTCTATTAGTCTGTGAACCTATTTATGCCCGATGCTCACTCGTACTGACCTAGTGACCTAATTAGTAGCATTGACTATGCGCGCCAGCGACTCCATTATACTACTGAAGGTTAATGGCTAAATATGGCAATAAAAATATGAAAAATGAAAAAGGTAATGGCAACTATATCCTTTTGGTGAGCTTTATAATCCTTTCTTCATATTATTCTCAAGGAATCTTGATTTTCATTCATTTTAGGCTATTTTCAAGCTTTGCCGCAATGAACTACCTTGGTCACGGCTAGAGAAAATGTGGCACTCCCTAAAGCCCCATACCCACTAGGCTATTTCACGGCCTTTAGATTCCCTGCAAAATCACTGGATGATCACAATCGCCGGGCAATTTCACGTTGGCATGGTGTGAGTTATCAGTGATGGCCAACGTAGGACTTGAAAAAAACTTCAAAATGATATGCACATAAAAAAAAGTGATCAGGGTTTGCAGATCAATGATTTGGAACCATGATCAATATATATGTGTACAACATTTCATTATTCTAAAAGAATATGCACAGCTACCGATAAACAATCAATGATCATGTTACAGATTGACACGTTTCAGGAGCCGGATAAATAACCGGAGATCTTCTGTATTCAGGATCTCCAAAACGGGAGTTTTACATTTATAAATTCTAAGAGGATGATGTTTTAACATTTGTATTTGTGTTCCTTCATTTTCTTGTTTAGTTAACTACAGTATAGTTTGAAATCACAAGGCTTCATTCCCTCATCACCCCCACGGACATGTCCTAACGAATACTTAGAGAAACTGGATATTTTCATACAAAACAGGACACCATCTTTTTAAATTTACTTTCATGTAGAGATTTTGAATGTTATCTGAGAACAATCATCATTTTGTTGAATCTATTTTCATCACAAAATCAATGAGTATTTGTCAAGGAAAAATAATTAATTAATTTTTTTTTTTTTTTGGGGGGGGGGGGGGGGGGGGTTAAAAAATGAGATAAAAAGCGCAGACTCTGCTTCCCTGCATTCTGAGGCTGGTAGTCTAAGTAACATTGACTTCAATATCTTGTCAACACCAAAAAGACACGCGGGACAAAGGCTTAAATACGGGACTCTCCGATGAAAACGGAACAGTTGGCAGGCCTGAAGGCTTTCAGTACCAACCTTATATGTGCAAGAACTTACTAATTTAAGGACAATCGCGCCATTTGTTTGTGCGCAATAGGGCTGCGCAGCCTGTAGCTATGGGTGTGCAGTGGACCGTGACCATCAGTGCCTCTGCATAGGAGCCTCTGTGAGATGGGGAGGGGGCAGTGCATTAATGGGTGTAACTTTGTTAATATACATCCAATCTTCACAAAGTAAGCAGTAATGTAATTCTCATAATGCATGGGACAAGATTAGAATAAAACACTTCAGGATATTTTGTATTTTGGTAGGTTAAGGGACCATTAAAACAAATAGACCTGGTGAGTTAATTCCAGACTCACAGGTAGATAATCAATTTTTCTGGCTAAATTCATGCGGTGACCCCATGTTTTCTTTGTTGAAAATGAAAGCTAACAGTCCAAACAACATTATGTGTCATTTTTTATTGATTTTTCAACTTAGATTTTTTTTGTATGGACTTTCTCATCAGAAATTTGTTTTTTCTACAACATTGATTTGCTATGAAAATAGATTAAAATGCGGTAAAAAATCATATTTTTTTCCAGGACATGCATAAACTCTGTGAACGTGTATCTTAGCTTTAGATTTAAGTAATTAGATTGTTTGTTTGAGGATTATATTGAAAGTTTTCACAAAAATTGTAACAGTGAATATGGCTCTACAAAACCTCAATTTTGAAGGAATTATGCACATATTATTCCACATGTAGATGAAAAGTTAGCATGGTGACCCCCTATTTTCTTTTCATTTTTGGACTCTAAATATATTTCTCTGGTATTTCTCAGAGTTTCAACAAAATCTCAACTTTAGATCTATAATGGCGCCATTGCCCTTAACTATTGTTAAACATAAGGTTCAAATCCCAATGATAGAAACAATCTGGCTAATATTTTTGTACAAGTAAGATAAACTCATACGTTCATGTATTTGCTGTTTTTTGAAAACTATTTTTAAATTATAAAAATGAATATTCTTTACTTAAACACAGCAATGACCAAATCTTTCTTAATACACAGTAATACAAATAGATGTGATCAATTCCTTTCTGCATTATCCAAATTGACAAGTCGGGAAAGATTTGTTTTGATTCCGGGTGTGTGCCATAAAATGCCCTATGCTCCGCCAGTGTTTGTTTTGGTTACACAGCGTGTTCTTGGCCTGGACTTATTCTAAAAATGTTTTTGGAAGTTAGTAATCGACTTGTAGTTTTGGCTGAACACTCTGTAATATCTTTAAGAGACTGGTCTTATGTAGTCTTTCACTAATAAAGAATATTGTCCTTATTGGGAAATTTTAAATATCTATGAATCAAACACCCAAACAAAAGCATAATTATAAGAACTTGTAAAAGGCTTGCCAGTGGTTGAAACTTTGTAGGCTGTTGGCCATTATGTTTAAAGATACTTGTAACTAGTCCCAGAACTGCCACCTGGTGTTGTTCAGTGACTTGCTCTATATGTTATTTACATACTGTTGTGCAGAGGGACAGTTTGTCAATTCTTACCATAGAGATGCTATGGGAGCATCATGTTTAAAACAGTAAAATTGAATATTATTATAAAAGCTTTTTAGTACATTATCCATATCAAGACTTAAGATCTGCATCAATTTCATGGAAAAAAAACAATGAATAATTCGTTGCCGTGAATTTTGTGATGGGAAAAGTAGGGCATTTCTCATAGGAACCTATAGTAAAGGTCTCTATTGTTTCAATCCTCCAGGTGAAAAACTATAATGGTAAATTGAAATTTCCTTTTGGCTATGGATTATTGGTTGGTTATTGGGGTTTAACGCCATAGCAACATCTAAGGTCATATCACGGCAAGAACAAGATTTGACAATTCTGTCTTTGATGATCGAATCTATGTAATGAACGAATCTATGAGAACAGGGATGTAAGTTGGGCTTGATGAAAAAGTCTGAAACCTTACAGTTAATGCCAAACTATATGATTAGGAGTGTGCAAATCTCTGCTTGGAGTGGTTGCATGTGCTTGGAGAGTGGCGAGTTGAGCATGTTCACAGTTAAATGACCAAATGATATAAGAATTGTAAAATATATTCAGTCTCAATTCAAACAACATAATAAATGATAAAATTATAACCTATAACTCTTGGTCTTACAGGATTTTTTTTATCAAAGAAATTTTAGGAGTCATACTTGGAATTGCACAAATATCAGCCAATCAGAGGCCAGTATTTATTCACTGCTCAAATAGGTTTCAGACTATTCTGATAATCTGAACTTAGTCTGAAGAAAGTCTGAACTGGTTTTATTGTTTAGAAACTGTATTCAGAAGTGGATTATCGAGCCCATTGTCACTGTCAAACATGTCTTTGGATACTATTGAGATTTTGTCCATGTTTTGACCATATTTGATCAATTTTATGCCAGTTTCCTTAAGTCTAAAATAATCTGAAATCAGACTAAAGTCTGAAAACTGACATCCCTGATGAGAAGATAGAGACCGTACCCCTACACATTTACCGAGGCAGGTGTTCTTTAATGTGCAGGGTCCCATAGGCAGGGCCCCACACACAACAGCCGGGGGCCCACAAGGAGCCTTTGATAACCCAGTTGTTGCCACTGGGAGACATGCAGAGGGGAGTAGCAGCCAGCCCACCTCAGCCCAGACTTGAACCCGGGCCGCCCGCGCAGCAGACGGACACTCTAACCACTTCACCACCCCGCATGCCTATATGGATTATTGAGATACTGAAGAATATTTGGACCTTATATAGAAATATTATCACTTTAATGTATTTTCGCAAAAGGTTGCCAACCCTGATACTAAGTATGTCAGCCATTAGCCCCCGAGCAGGCATTAGTTTCAAACACTTTGCTATTTATCTTCCTATCAGACATTCGAACATGACAAGAGGTCCTTTTAGCACTGGTCTTTATTACCTTTGCATCCCACATAGCACACGTTGGGGGACGAGGACCGCGCCTTCACCGAGCGGGCACTGCCCTACCCCCGCTGGACCCTCACAGGTCTAGGTACAACCGCACGACTCTACAACACTGGCATCCACTGAGCCTGTGTAGAGCACTTTGTATCACATGAGTTCGTTTAAAACATTGTACATTTTAATGTGACAAAACCAAAACCAAACTGGCCAAGTACGCACGACAACTAACAAACGCACTGTAAGGTGTGCGCACCAGCCAGGGGTTGGGGTTACATTCTAGGAAAGTTGAGTTGGTCGTTTGTAACAGCTCATCTTGAGTATACCTCTAAATAGATTTGGTCTACAATAGTTGTATGGTCCGACAAATACAGAGTGGGGCCTAGTTGATTGGTTGGATAAGGAACAAGCTATCTTATATCATTCACACACTGCCATCTCTCTCTTTAAAGTAAAACCACAGACTCGCCTACTCTACAAATATAAACCAAACATCAGTATTTTGCAGCACAATACCAGGATACTCACAAACTTCAACAAGTGTGTTTACATAATTTACCAGGTATTTTTCAGTTTTCCAGGACTAGCTCCATTTAAATGTTGTGTTAGCAGTATTTTGCTGTACTGGTCTAAATTGGTGCATGGATTTCAATTTTGAAAAAAAAAAACGAAAACGAAAAAAAAAAGAAAAAAAAGGGTCAAGTTCTGGCCAAAATTAATCAACTTCCATGTCTTTTTACAAGATCCCATGACTTTTTCTAACTTTTTGATATTCCATTACCACTTTCATTTTTCAGGTTTTAGAACCTGGACTCACTAAGAGACAACCCAAACCTCAGCACACCACGCCTCACTTAAACCTGGGGGAAAACTGTACCAAGAACGAACCATTCAATGCACTTTCTCCCTTGACCTTGCATTTGAATTTGAAGAAATGCTCTCATAAAACAAACACCTAAGATGAAGATGGTGGCAGGTGTTCGCCATTTCATATAAACTATTACCCCGTTCAGACTACACGGCAATGCGAAGCGAACCAAATCAAACCGCTTCAATAATTATAGCTTCCACCCAGGCCGGCGCTGTTGTTGCAGCCTAACATGGTGCATTCATAGCCTAATATCGAGTATTCGTAGCCTTAAGCCCCGTACCCACTAAGCGACTTTGCCGTCGCCGGGCGACTGGGAAAATCGCCAGCAAAGTCGCTGGGCAACTCAGGATCGCCGGGCGACACCCTGTTAGTATGGTGCAGTTCTGGGCGACGGGCGATGTGATTGCTGGCAAAATATCAAACTTGCTTGATTTTACCATCACTCAGCGACAACAACGGCCTTTATACCCGTCGCCCAGCAACGGTGAAATCGCCTAGTGGGTATGGCCCTTTAGTCAATATGCATTGTAGAATTCAGTTCCTTTAGGACACAAACCAGACAGCAAACTGATGCACTTCAAAGTGCTTTGGTGTGCATCACCGACGGCAGTCTGAAAGGGGTATAATATGATACAGTAGGAAAGTTAGGAAACACTTTTCCTACTTTTTTTCACCAGAGGCAACCATTAGAAAAAATGAACTTAAAGAATAGAATCATGATATTAAATTGATGTATGAGAAACAACGAAACTCTAAAAAAATATTAGAGTGATTCAAAAAAAAAGAAAAAAGGATGTGCAATCCAAAATCACCAAAAAGTAGGAAATCCTACAAAAGTAGGAGAAATGGCATCTCTGGTACAAACATTTGGAACTAGTTCCTGGGATGTACTGGGACGTACACCTGGTTACAGTGGTCGTCCGTACAGGTCGTCCCGGGTCCTGACCGAGTGTTCGGGGAAAACTCACACAGCAATGATACGCACTGAGAACTATGCCCTTACATAGTCAACTCGTAAGTCTTTATCCCCAGTACTCTCATTCTCAGAACAAACCAAATCATCTTGCAGTTTCTTTCCCTCATTGCTTAAACTCATTCAAAATCACCTCAACACGATTGTTAACTAGGGCAGCTTTACCAATGCTCAGGGGAATACACTTCAAACAGTTTTAATCATCACCTGCTGATATCTTAACTCCAACATAACTCACCCTATACTCTTATTTACACTAATTACAGTTTAGTTTTACACTTGCACCAAAATAGAGTAAAACTAACGATTTATCTTTCATTTATCACTTACAATTGTGGAAATTTCCAGCAGTTCAATACTGAGTGAAATAGGCCTAACTTTCTCCTTTCGGGGTGTACACTGGTGTACAATGCAGAGATGACAATCTGGACAAATGAAAAATGTAAGAAAATAATTTTTCAAATTTTGAAACATAATATTTGAGAAGCATCCTGGGTGCTAACATCCTTCTCGGACCTTGCATTATACCACCTCTGATTTGACAGGAAAGTTTTTTTTAACTTGTGCGCTGCCTATCTCATAGAATTCAATGGGAAAGGTAGACTTTTTAAACCAATTGATTGTTTCACATATTCAGTTAAATTAAAAAAAAAGCCAAAACAATATGACTTTTCCCAAGACCAGGGTCATATTCCCTGTTATACAGATAGCTCTAGTCACCTCAAGCATTGGTGGTACTAAATATCACAAGCAGGTTTCCCACGAACTCATTTTTTCCCCATATTATCAAGGACCATTTCAGATTTTCCCCGGGTGTTTTCAAAGCTTAATTTCGTGCAAATTGTGATTGCAATATTCTGCAGAAAATGCCCAAAATACTGATAATTAATTGTTAATATTCTTTTGGTCAAAAAAATGCAAAACTACGTCTAATCTTGGATTTGATAATTCTTAACATTTTTTTTTCCGCCACACTTTTTCAAATTTGAAGTTTTTATCAAATAACAGGAGTATGACTGGGACTAGTTCGTCAAGCCACAAAAACAATTCTCATGATATTAAACGGTGAACCGACTACTCGCAGTATACGCGCTAGCACCAGTCACTCGGTACACGAACATGTTCACATTCCCAACCATCATCCTATGTTCACTCACCCTATAGAGGTGGATAGCTTTTGTACAATTTTTTACCCCAGAACTTCATAGAAATTTAATCCTAGAGCATTTCATTATAATTATGCTTATTAGTATCCAGGTAAAAATTATCTGGAACTTTCCTGAAAGCCTGTTAATTGATAAGTTTGGCTGCAGTTCATTTTCAATGCATCTTCATTTCAATTTCGAGAAAAGAAAAGCACATAATATCATATTTGTGGAATCACCCTAAGTAAGTATCCAATCAGGAGAGCCTACTTGAGACTACATTACCCATTAATTTGGCCTAACTGATCGTGCCCTCCAGTAACATCTATGACTAATATAGTCACAGGCACTGAACAGGAATCAAAACTGAATCAGGTTTTAGATATGAAGACCAACCTTCTCAAATAGGTCCTTGCAGTTAATGAATATAGGTTTAAAAGAAGTTAAGTCATTGGTACAAGAAGACATACTCCTAAAATGACTGACTTATTTCATTGTGTCACAACAAAAATACTAGTTTTGGTTACTATTCTAGTATTTCCATCTCTTTTTTTGGGCCGGTATTTTGAAAGGAACAAGCTTATAAAGGTGTCTTAAACAATTGTTTTCAGTTCATTTAAATTCATCAGTCACTAACGAAGGGGGGGGGGGGGGATCTAGAGAAGAGACAACAGAAAAATTGGCATGTAAGCCTCACTACATTCACTAAACATGCCAAACAACTGTAGGAATCAGTATTTCAGAACAAATTCATTTGTTGGCTCCACTTAGGAACCTAAGCCAGCATAATCAACCGAGACCAGTCAAACATCCTTAACGTGCACTCTTCGCGCCTGTTACATAACACGCGTTCTGCGTGAGAACCACACAACAGGTCCCTTGATGTACATTTATACATGTTTAGGCTTTGCAAAGCCACATCTGATAATACTGTTAGCAAGCAGCGAGTCGCTGTCTATAACTAGGTAGTGTGTGATCCAATGCTAATAAACCCTTCGAGCATAATTGTAACATAATTGTATTTACCGTTTGATCGCACGCCACATCTTGTCGCGACATGGTGGGTATTACACCGAGTATGTACGAGTCATCTGAGGTTAGTCAGACACAACCGAGTTATGAGACACTAAAATGATTATGCTTTGATACGAGTTTGCTAAGATACGATCCGGGCCAACTAAGCCTTTGGAGAGGGTGTAAATGGGCAGTGAAAATAGAGGAATTTCAGACGAGTGCACAACTGAATACACTTATTCCTGGTACCAGTAGACAGGCACGGCCTAACATTAACACATTGCCTGCGTTTCAGAGCCAAAATAACTGGAGGGGCATTTAAAATTTGAGCCTCAGACCCATTTAAGAGTATGTCGGCTCGGTCAACCTACATCGTATCATTATTTTCATGTAAATTTTGTGTAAGTAAATCTTTCGGTCGGTCCACATGAAATCCATTCTACTAAGGTGCAAACACTAACACTGCGCTGCGACACGGGTCGTAAGAGACAGATTCAGCACAAACATGATTCACTTAATTATGGCCAGTTCTCTCCTTTGAGCTTTCACATGTTGAGTGTGAAATATAATGTCACTGAGGTAAATGGATTCACACGGAGTGTAGTCGTTATAACAAGAGATCGGTCCTGCTACCGTTCCGGTTCGAGCTACTCTTAAGTCTACTTTGTACAAGGTTTCCCTTCAGTTCTATATCACCAGGCTCCCTCCCACTAACACTGGAGGGGTTGTGTACTACACAGGGTAGCAGCCTTTTCACCATTAATCGATTTAAGCACTATGAATGGCAATTTACAACTATCAGAATGTACAGAAATCTGCTCACGTCATTAACTCTATGGACACTCACTACATAAGATTTTTTTTTTCAAATAACTCCATAATCATTAACATACCTCTTCTTTTCAACTTTTCCGAAGAAATTTGATTTTCCGATAACAATATAAAGTAAGATTAAAATAAAACACCATATCGAGACAAGAACATGTTAATGTTTATCCCATGGAGCGGTACTATATACAACGTCCTGCGTCTGAAGCAGCACCTAGGACTTGGCAAATACGGCAACTGGCCCGCAGAAGACGCCCGCGATCGGGGCGTTGAGTTGGTGGTGTCAGGAGAGGACAGTCACCGCGCAGTGGGCACTGCACGGCAGAGGCTGCCGTCAGCTGGCCGCCAAACTGTTCCACCCCACTAAAGTCTGATTATCACATGCTGCGGGCAGTGCGCCCCACGGCCGACACACACCGGTCGGGAGTCGTTGTCAATGCTGCGCGCTCCCTTTCTTGGCTGCCGGTTTCTTGATCTTGGTGCGCGCCTGTCGCAGCAGCTCGTCAAAGTCCATGGTCCCACCGAGCGAAGGTTTCGACATGAGCGGCGCCATCTCCTCCTCCATCTCCATGTTACCGTCTGAGGAAAAAACACGAGAAAAAGGTCAACCAACAGTAAAGAATGAATTTTTTGTAACACATGTTAGTATAATGTATATCAATTGATAGGGTTCTTAATAGTCTATTTAATGATACTAAATATACTTATGAGAATTATATGAAATTTCCTGGGTCATACATGTATCTATCATATAGTTAAATCTTAGTGTACTCTTAAAAGTTACATTTCCGCCAAAACAGGTTACACATAATTTTTGTCTAGATAACACATAATTTTTGTCTAGAATATTTACCTGTGTTGAATATATGTTTCTTATTCGAAAAGATATCTAAAATTTTCTAGTGCTCAATATGTTAACCTGAATGAATTTCAGTATAAACCAATAAAAGTTAAGAAAAGACAAAAAAAGTATATATATATAAAAAAAGAGTTTTTTGAGTACCAATACTGGTGAAAGACGCCACAGCTCGGAACTTGATGATTGGCAAACACATCACACCCAATAAAACAAAGTCGACCAAAAGTTCTACTTTAGTTGGGAATGAACAGTTTAATTCATAGATAGATATTGATGTTGCGTCTGAAACCGTGATAACTCACCGAGGTCGGCGTACTCCGTCTTACAGAACTCGCGCCGTCCCCCGAAGCACAGGTCGTACCTCTCCATCCCGGGCACCTTGTTACCCTCTGAAAGAGACACGCGGGACATGGTCAGGGACTAGTCACATGGACATGGGGATGGTGGCAGGTGAAGGCCCAACTTAGATATTGCTCAATTACACAGATTTCAAATACATTTTTGAGTTGGGGCTTTCCATTAAGTATGTACGCATCAAGGGGGGAAGGTGTCTAAGATTTTGAAAATGTGCGTACTTTCTAGTACAAGTCCAAGGCATATTTTTTTTTACAATGGGGGGATTTGAGATTTTAAGAAATATGCGTACGGGCTAAATGGAAGGCCCCTTTCTCCTTTTGAAAAAATAATGACTATATCACTGGGCCATACAAAACGATTCTACATTTCATGATGTTCTACATATGTTGATACTTGTTTGGGTGATTATTACCGTGATATAGAGAAGAAGCTTAAGGGTCTTCGTCGATACCCTCTCGGTTGTAAAACCACCCTCAGACTTCTCATTAGATTAAATAGTACCATTTCAGTCACTCTGTATTATTTTCGATTTTTAATCAAACGATTGCCAGACTGACAACTTCACAAGTTACGCTGTCACGTCTGTTATTCTGAATACGGCTAAGGACAAGCAGAGAACTCTGGGGTAACTGTATGGGTACCAAAGACTTACTCTCTATAGCAGCATACGCGTCGCAGGTGTAGATAAACGTAACAAAACCATAGTTATCCCTGAAAAGCAAAACAAGCATCATGTAAAATTTCTTATGTCCAACAACAAAGACATTCCAACATGATATCAATTTAACCATAAACTTTAGGCAGGAATCTCTGAGGTAAGAACTGGGTCCCCACTCAAATTTCATTTTCAAATTCCCTCCGTTTTCCCTGTCCCACAGGAATTTTTCCGTGTCATTTCCAGCAAGTTCAAATTGTTGTGTTCATAAAAAATAAAAGGACAACTCAATACCAATAAATCAAATCCCTAATATTTTGAGAATCAGGAATTGCTGAATGAAATTAACCATACTTTGATAAAATTTGCAAATATGCTGTTAGGGATATTTTAAATCCATTTTCTTCGTTTTCTCTGTGCTGTGGGGACAATTCAATTTTCTATCCTATTTTGATCTAATATATTCTATCCTGAACGAGGATGAATATTGTCAGACATTTAGTATAATTAACATGCACTTCCCCCCTTGATCTTGCCCATAAAAAAGCTTGTTATTATGCTTAGGTCTTATGTAGACAACACATACCCGCCATGCTCCCTGAAGTGAACGCTGACGTCTTCAATTTCACCAAAGCGTTCGAACTGTCGCCGCAAGTCGCGCCGTGTGAAGTCGCTAGCAATGCGGCCCACATACACGATACGCCGCTCCTCCTACAAAGAGATGATCGTTTTTTCATTGAGAGAAAACTATTCAGGTACATTATAATATACATTTGAACAAAAAATTAATGTTGTATTTTTTGATATTGATGGGTATTGGCCCAAGTCTTGGAACACAGCCTCGAGGATGAAGTCAACAAGTTATGGCGCGTAACCAGCAGCCAACGTAACTACCTCAGTCCACCTTAGCCACATTTTTGGTAATGATTATAGGCTTATTTTCCAATAGAGCAAGGTCATTTCCATAAGCAATAATTATTCAATTGTCATTAGAAATATTAATAGATGTAGGCAGGAATAACACCCCTGAAAAGAAATACAAATTGGGAAAAGTAAAAATAAGATTTGGATTTTCCATCGATGACTTAAGTTCCAGAAGTCTTATGTCAGAAGTGGTATTTCTGTCATTCTGGACGTCGTGGTTAATAGCTGTTTATGGGCGGTTCTTTTTTATCCACATGAGGCTTATCAGGTTATTTGGTGTGAGCTAGTATCGAGAGGCTTCACTCACAATGCGCTTTTTCTTGATTTTCTCCTTCATCAGTCGGTCGTCCTCGTAGTCTTGAGACCGACTGCGAGATCTTGGCATAAATCTGGAAAAGATGTGAATATTCTTCATTTCTAGGATCAAGCTCACGCATACATTATTTGTTTATGTGAGATTTGATGCGACTTTATTTACATGTATCAAAATCTATGAAACACTTTGGACGTTTGCTTAAATATTATCTCCCAAGTGGTTATGCTATTCCACAATTGGCCTGTCCTCCTTTCTATAAGACCAGGCACATTAAAGACACCTGCTTCGGTTGCATATTGAGGAAAATTCAGCAAAAATCAATATATTTTGAAGGCCCATGGATTGCTGGGCCAGTGGAAACAATGCCAATTTGGCATACGGGGTAGGCATCCAGCAGCCCTGTTATACGACAATTTGAAATCAGTAATGTGCAAATATCAAGTAACTCGGCGATAATGTTGATAAATGGCTTTTTGAATTACACTTACGAGTTTCTGACGCGTTCTCCTCTGTTGCGCATGTCCCTACCCCGAGATCCTGACCTCGACCTTGACCTTGATCTGGACACCGACCTTGACATTGACCTCTGACTGGTAAAGTTATCCGGAGGTGGAGAGCGCAACCTTGACCGTGATCGTGACCTTGACCTAGATCTGTTGTAATGGACATGTTGATAACAAATTAAGAGAATTGCACTAAATCTAAAGGATCTTATGGGCGATTAAGTCAACTAATGAAACTAAGATAAAACTATTACACTGTCTTCAATCTGAGTCTCATATCAACACATTCTAATATTGTTCAGGTAAAAACTAGATTAAAAGGGCTAGATTAAAAATATCTCCAAAATCTTACAAAGAACCTTTCATTAAATAATCAGATTAGGATTGTTTGTTGGGGTAGTTTAACGTCCGGCCAACCCTTATGGGTTCTTTCCAGACTGATGAAGATGTTGTTTTTCATACAGGACACAATATATCAGCTCCAGCATTATCTTAGTTTTAATTTACTCCTTGCTCTAAAAGGAAAATATATTACCGTAAAACCCCTAATTCAAGCCGCACCCTAATTTAAGCCGCACCCCAACTTTTGGATTTATCTTTGGGTAATATTTTCATAATATACATCATGAATTCTATTGGATTCAATGTTGTATAAACCCCTAATTTAAGCCGCACCCTTAAAGTGGCAGTCTAAACCAAATACTTTTTCACACGTCGGACATTTGTCCGACATGCAATACTTTAACATATACACTTTGATCAGCTCACGTCGGACATACGTCGGACATGTCCGGATGTCCGGCGCTATTGGTGAACACTGAAGTGGAGGCTTTACAGTCTCTTATTCCTGAAAGTAACCCTTATTTAAGCCGCGGCTTAAATTAGGGGTTTTACGGTACTCTTGAAATTGAGGCAATATCAAGGTTTGTATGAAAGGAACTTTTTCTCCTGTGAATTGGCCATGGATTTCTTTCTTTTTTCCTTCTTACAAATTTTTTTCCTATTAATGTGGAAACACATCACAAAACTCACCCTGAGCTGGAGTGGGATGAGGAGTAGGAGTGGCGCTTTCTGCGGTAGTTACGCCGTCTGACCCGACTCCTGGACCGGTCTGGGGACGGGGAGCAGGACGCCTCCCGGGACGACGACTCGGACTGTCGCTGAGGGGATGGTGAGGGGGATGAGGGAGACGGTGACCGGGAGGGAGAGGACGTCCGGGACGGGGCACGGGATGTAGGCCGAGACTCGGAGTTGGCACGGGAAGCGATGTAGAGGCAGGGGGTTTCGCTGCGACTCGACGGAGCGCTGTCCACTGGGGTGCAGCTTTCGGGGGTAGAGTTCTCTGTTGGCTCTGGGTCCTCTTGTACTGGGCTGGGGCATGGACTGGGGACCGGACTGGGGACAGGGTCAGGGAGGGTGTCAAGGATATCCCTCATGTCCGCATTGTTGTTAATGGTAGCAGTGGCGGTAGAGTTCGACGAGGGTGCCGGTGTGGGCTCGGGCTGGTCGGAGTCGTCGTACTTTGTACTGTTTGTGAAGCAGAGATAAGAGGGGAGTTTACTGAATCCAGGGTCCCTCTCCGGTGAGGGGTCTCTGTCATGGGTGGGCACTGCGCTACTTAACGAGGCGTGATGCGCATCCACTTTTGATTTCTCGGGTTTGGGCGCTTTGCGTAGAGCAGTGAAATAGCCTGGCATCTTGTCAAATAAGTTTGCATCGATCTCAGTAGGTTTGTTGGGGAAACTGGGTTTGGCATGGTTACTTGGCTTGGTGTGATTGCTAGGCTTGCTATGGTTGGTGTGGTTAGGAGGTTTGGTGTGGTTGCTAGGCTTGGAGTGGTTGCTAGGGTTGGTGTGGTTGGGAGGTTTGGTGTGGTTGCTAGGTCTGGTGTGGTTGCTAGGCTTGGAGTGGTTGCCATGCCTACTATGGCTACTGAGCTTGGGGTGGTTGCCTTGTCTACTATGGCTGCTGGACCTGCTATGGCTACTAGGTCTGCTGTGGTTGCTAGGCTTGGAGTGGTTGCTAGGCCTGCTGTGGTTGCTAGGTTTCCCTGGTTTGTTTGGCTTGGGAATAGTGAGTGATAATGGAGTGGGTGATCCGCCCTGTTCCCGATTTTTGTACATGCGCTTCACTTTGTTCAGGATTACGTTCATGTCATTGGCGGGCCTAACTGAGTCGTTCGAGTCATTGCTGCCGGACCCATCCTCGAGAGCACGCAGCTCGCAGTCCCTGGGCAGCTGATCCAGTGGGGGTAACGGGGGGAGCGGCATGCCTACGGCTATACCCCCAATGACATGAGCATCTCCAAGGGAGTCCTTCTCATTCTCAAAGCGCGAGTACCGCGGTCCATCGGCCTCCTCAATCTCCATATCAATAACATCCAAGTTCACACTGACTTTCCGAGCAGCGTGTCTCCGCCTCTCGACAGCCATCTGCTTCCTGAGTTCGGCGTTCAAGTTCTCCTTCAGAAGCAGACTTTTCAGCACGCTGCCAGCATCTTCAGTACTGATGCTTTCACTGGTGCCCACCTTACTCTGCGCGGTCGGCGAGCCGGACTGACTGGCCATGGGGGACCCTTGTAGCGACACTGGGCGTGAGTTTTGACAGTAGTCATGGTCCGGGATACAGGTATAGTAGTCGCTGCTCACCTCAATCATGGGGGACTCTGCCCGCGGGGCCAACGACTTCAAATCAGACTCACTGTGCACGTTACGGGTCATCAAGGGGGCCTTGTGTTGGGTGAGGAGGGAGGACGGGGGTGTGGGGTGCACTGGGGAGACGGGGGCACTGTAGGGGGCCACCGAGGGGCGCCGCTGCACTTTGGGAGAAGAGGGGGCGCTGCTGCTACATGCCGCTGCACGCCCACCGCTAGTGGTCTCCACTCGCAGGGGCTGCCGCGATTGTTGTTGTTGCGAGTGCCCTTGGCTTGATCGAGAACCTCGTGTCATCCTCCTCGTGGTCAGCGGCTCTGGTGGGGGCCGGCGACGGTCCACCTTAGCAGGGACGACAGTCGGCAACATGATCGTGGATTTACGCTTTGTCGAAGACCGGATTTTCTCAAGGACTTCTGGTGGGGGTGTATTCACTTTGGGTGCTGAAAAAAAATAACAAAACGTTGCTTATTATTTCTGATTAATTTCTTTTATACAAAAATACTTTCAGACTTTCTTATAACGTTGATTGCTTTGGTCTGAATTGGATAGACAGATGATATATTTCCGTCATATTTGTCAAAAAAATCAGATACAATATATTTCAATATGTAAGTAGCACTGAACTAAACATCGAAATCTGTCATTTTAGAATATTTTGTAAGGGTTAAGTTTAATCTATAAACTACATATGCAGGAGTAGGACGTGGCTATGTGTTACTTCAACAGCAAATAAAACCAACTACATATGAGTTAATATCAAAAAACGAAAACACACACACACGACACAAACAGAAGGACAATACAATATCCGCCATTTGTAAGTTTTTAAAAAAAGTGACCTTATCATCCCAAGAAAATAAATGGACCTTTAAAGAATGAAGGATGTGTGGTATGTACTTCTAAATCCATCCTCTGTTAATCAAAACTTAACTCGTGTAATCTTAACTAGGCTTAATCTTATAGGTCAAGTAGTTCCTTAATCTAAAATTACCAAATTTCTTACTGTTTGACACTTTTGAGCTTTTGGGCGTTTTCGAACTTTTTGCAGGGTTCAAGCATTTTGCGGACGCTTTCAAGGATTCAATGAATGTATCTGTAGGTTTTATCAATGTTTGATGAACTTTCAAAGATTCTGTAGGTTTTTTCGAGGGTTGAGTGTTCATAGATTTGGTAGATTTTTTCATTGTTTGAGCATTCAACGGTTCTGCAGACTTTTTCACTGTTTGTTCGCTCAGAGATTCTCTATGTTTAACCAACGGTTGATTGCTCAAGGACCTTGGCGATTTTCTCACAACATTCAAAGATTCTGTAGACTTTTTCAGCGGCTGAACGTTCAAAGGTTTCGTGGATTTTTTCACAGCTTTAGCTTTCAATGCTTCTGATGAATTTTTATGCGATTGAACATTCAAAGATTCTGTCGATTTTCTCATAGCTTGAACATTCATAGGTTTTGTGCTTTTTTTCAAGGGTTTCTGAGGCGAAGCTGGGGAGTTGGCAACATTCGGCTTGCCTGTTAGTCCCTTTGGTGTGGGGGCCACCTTTGGTACGGTCTTAGCCGGGGCGGCCCGGGGACTGGCGATGGGTTTGGGAGCCGCCTTGACGGGTGAGGTCGGGGTCTTAGTCATCAGCAGCCGCATCACCTCCGACCCAGCGACGTCGGTCGGGGTAGGGGTGGGCCTGGAAGGTACAATGTATGGGGTTAGAAATTTTGTTGAAACGAAAAGTGGATATCAATGTTTCAAAATTATTTTTGTATACATATTAGATCTGTCTTCTGCTTGTATATTATACATTGTCACAGGTTAAGATCCATTTAAGTCCATTATGATCCACTCAAGTCTTCCAGTCACTCTCTTTTACCTTATTTCGATACCTTACATATAACTACCAAGTTCAGGGAAGGAGTCGTGAAAAATATCTTTTTCGGGTGAAATTGATCTGAGCATTTTACAATGAAAAAATATGCAAGCTGAAATCATACTTCTTTTCCTGTTTAATATGTTCCTCTTTGATTTCTTTTTTCACCGGAGAGGCAGTTTTCCCCACGTCCTCGGGCTCGATTTCAGGGAGAGTGGCCGCAGCTGCACGTACAAAAACAGGTACAGATTATGGCCAGAAAAAATATAATTTCATTCAATATATCTCTTTTTATAGACTTTCTTTACTCTTTATAAAGTGGCCTACAGGCTTTGGGGTCTTACAGACTTTCCCCTGGCGTTGAAACACAGAGAATTGTCCATCCTCATTGGAGACGTATTTGACGAAAATTCATTGAAATTTGGCATCATTGTCCCATACTGAAGCGGCATGAAAGTCTTGAAACGTCATTTCCCCGGAAAAGTAATAAAACTCCTTAGAAACAGATATAAACCTCATTTTTGAGGAGGGAAATTAAGGTATCACCTGTTTACTAATGACAAATATTATAAATATATATTTTAACCGCTGAAAAAAAAGTTTTTTTTACTTTTATGATAGAATTGAGACACCCCCTATCCCTTACAGAAAAAATATTTTCTCCTCCGATTTGGACAAATCTCAAAATGAAAAAACAAAACCAAAAAAAAACAAAAAAACAATTTTCCGCAGAAATCTTGCAGGATTGGTTCCCGTTATGCTCACCTTCCTCAAACTGTTCGAGTAGACTGCTCATGTCGCTCGCTGCGATACCTGCAGACACAAAAGTATGGCCGTCAGACACTATTTAAATAAATTGTATTTGTATTTATTTAGTAGTGGTATTCTTATTATGAAACCAAAGCCCCCCTCCCCCAATCGTAGTTAAGTTTTAAGAAGAAAATAAAAAGAAAGGGTGCACAAAGAAAAATCCCTCGGCTTTCCCTGCGGTAGAAATCCACGAGAGAAATACACTATCAAACATAAAAAATACAGAACCATATTCCCGTATTTTAATATGGAAACAACTAAAGTAGTCTATTGTTCTGTACTAAAGCTCTGGTACTGAAACAAATCATATGTATGTAATGTGATACATGTTTAATATTTTGTTACCTGAAATTGAACACAAAATTATTTCCTTCTAAAACTCTGGCACTTTATAGA